>CAMZMU010000058.1:29566808-29936635 GCA_947311845.1 Poa pratensis | reverse complement strand
GGTTGCGGTAGGGGAGAAAGAGCTCGCTGCGGCGGCGGCGGCGAGCTCCGGGCTCGACGGCTAGGGTTTTGTGGTGAGACGAAGGAAGGGGACTGGCGGCGCGAGAGGGGGAAGGGCAGGGTGAGTACCGACTTTATAGCTGGTGCGGAAAGGGTAGGGTTTCGTATGGTTGCGGGCCGCGGGGATATGAGACGGGGGCGAGAGGCTAGTGGGGACGTGGGCTGCTCCGGGCTTGGGCTAGGATGGATATATGTGGTTCCTGTGAGTGGGCTTTCGGTACAGTGGGCCTCGTTCCACTAATGATGATCCAACATATGACAAGGTGATTCTAAATGAAGTTCTAAAAAAAGGTGATTCTAAAATGTGCTGTTTCTCAACAAAAAAAAAGTCTAAATGTGCTAAAGAAAAGTGCTTCTAAATCTATACCTAATAATAAAGGCAATAAGGTTTCTTCCTCCAAATTTTCGTCCGTTTGCGTTTCTTGTGGTATGTCATTCAAATTGCCACTGAAGTTGAGGAAAATTACCCACCACTGCCACCGGTAAGTCAGAAAAAACTTTTCGTTTCGTACATCTCGTGTGTTTTCCTTGCTTGTATGTACCGCCGATTGATTGTTGGGCTTGAGCCAGCCAAGTCCCATCGCTGCGCACGCTACCGTGTCCTACTCAAATTTACTAATCGGCCAACATCCATCGGGCAAGATGCATTGCACAACCCTTCAAATATGGGAGAGATCGACTGCCTTGCATCAAATCGATACAAAGCTTTCGATCGAATCGAGCGAGCAGCCAGGGACCGTCCTGGCTGACCCGACGACTCGCAACACACAAAATCCCTCCCAGCTAAGGGATGATCCCAACGCTGGATCTGACGGGCATCAAGACTGCTGCGACGAGCACCAAGGAGACGCCTGCGGAGTCATTGGGAATCTGGTGCAAGCGCGGGTACGACACGTACATGGTTCCGGCCTCCCGGAGCTCGACCGGTGCACGGCGTTTGCCGTTGACCGTGCCGCAGTGAGGGCCGTTGAGAGCGAGACGTTCAAGGAGGCTACCAGGAACAAGCCACATGCAGGGCTTGGGTGAGGAGCTTCCTCGCCGGCGCGGCTGGTCCGCCTGACGTTCCAGGACGAGATCCCCAAGGTACGACGCTCGAGCTCCACAGAGAAGATAAGAGAGAGACGTAGGGTGGGAGGTGGCGTGATGTACCATCGCTCCCGCCTCCCTGCATGTATATATTATACTTTCTTAATCTGCAAAATCTTTCCATCACACTGATCACTGATGGACCTTCAGCGTGTATTCAGTTCGCTGCCTTCGATCTAGAGTGCTTGCAGTATTCAGATCTCAGAAAAATAGCTGCATAGTACATTAGTACTTCGTGGATGTATCCTTTAAATCGTTTCTAACACAAATCTAGATACTGTATGTGTGTGCTAGAAAAGAATGGTACAAATCCAATGAAACCCAATTGCTCATTGATGAAATCTGACAAATTTATATATTCAGCCCGGATGCTTTGCATAGAATCATAATTGCATCCTGAAAATTGACTGAAAACTGTATAAGAAAACGTGGTCACAAATAGCATATGGAAGAAATATAAGGTACATCTTTTAAAATAAAAAGGGACAGCTTCATAAGAAATCAACATAGTTGGGGTTGTTTCTGAAAAATGTAACTCATGGTTTATCTCGTTGGTAATTACAAGAAATCAATAAATAAAGATCGATGAAATTTGGAGGACGGGGATTGGAGATTCATTGGAATGGTTGTGCCAATCGAACATGCACATATATAGTCAATTTTGATGCTTTTGTTGAACTTCCGTTGGAGGGTAATTTTGGGCAAATTTTGGACCACGCCAGTTTTTCATCCAAAAGTCTACTTCTTTTTCCGTTGCAACGCATGGGCAAATTTTGCTAGTATTCTAAATAGAGACAAGGTGATTCTAAAAATATAATGACTAGGTTCCTCTAAAGCGAGGAGTAGCATGTGGCACATAAGTGGCCTTTTCGTAGCAATGTCAACCATTGTTTGTACTTTATATCGTACATTTAGAATGTACGCATGGTTGAAACCCTTGCACTGCGAAATAGCCTTGTTCTAACTAGGTTGTAATTGGGTGGATGTAAAGTCTCGAAGCGGTACAGATGATAAATGGTCATTCTAACAATCTTGATCGAGGCACGACGATCTTCACAGAGTGCTCCCAAGTGACGATTTGTATTGTGAAGATGGCCTTCAAGTACTGTAGTCGAGAGGTAAACAGTGTGGGACAGTGCCTAAGCTCTCTATCATAATCAAAGTGTTTCGGTCTGGGATGATAACCATCCATACTATATTTCATCTCTTATTGCAAGCGATGCTACTATATTTTTGATAAATAAATATGTCTTCCTTACAAAAACTTATACAGTTATATTCGTCAAAAAAAGCGGCTACGGCGCCCTTGTGCAAACAAAGGTATGGCCCAAAAGGAGTACAAAGAGTTTCATTTCACGGATAAGTGTACCACATGATACAGGCTGCATGGGAGGCCAACTGATGAGCATCTCTAGGATAGCAAAAAGTGTACTAGCAATATACAAAATTGTGGAAGGTGAAGGTATTAGGTAAGAAGGCAGTTATTTTTTGCCGACAGCCTACCAAGTAAGAAATTCTTGCCACGACAGACGACCCGGGGAGACGAGTTCAAGAATCGTTCGGGGGCACGAAGCACTCGGGCCACGTATGAAGCACTCGGACGTGAGAAGCAGCGCGAAGTACATGGAAGACACTAGAACATGACCGGAAACATAGATGAGTTGGTTCTTGACAAGACCTATAGAGTCTAACTACATCACAAAAATTGAAGAATACTTACCTAGTTTAGACGTATACTCTCGAAGTAGAACTTCGTAACGCGTACCTTTTGTAATCCTTTCTTGCACAAACGTTGTATTATCCAACACATAATCGATTAAATCAACATAATCGACCTTTATCGTCTAAACCCTTGTGTTGATTTCGTTCATCGGCGACTTCACTTAGATTTGCGTCGATCTACGAAAACCAAGTTAGAGCCAAGCTAATTGATCTAGTTCAACCCATAATTGTCGCAAGCCTTGACGGGGGTCGCTCTTGGACAAGTGGAGCTTTGGGTCTCATAATAGCCAGCTGGATTGTCTTTGTACCGCGCTTCTGGCAGGCCTACCACAACGTGTGTTGACGCGCATCACGCTCGGCGTCGAGAGTCTACGATGTCGTGTTCGTGTGCAACACATTTTTTCCGTTGGGTAAAATAATCTATACTGGATCATCATGGCTGATGATAAGATACTCAAACCTGGAGAAATCAACACCGATAACATTATCAAGCCTAGTATTGATGATCTACGGGAGTACCAACGCCAACCTTTCCAGGCAACCAAGAAGAAACGACAAGAGGACTCTGAGCCTTTGTAAAAGAAGCAAGAAGAGGAATATCTGAAGGCATTCATGTTGAGCTTCAAGTAAGACCGACATGGTGTCATTACTCCAATTGAAGAATCTGGTCTTCCACCTCTACTCGGCGAGAAGGAAAACCCCGTTGTAAGCAATGGCCTCTTCTCTTACGAACAAATAGATGAGATTTAATCTCAAGTTACACGTGGTACACTCATTTATATGAATTACTGTTAGAGAGAGTCTCGGCTAAGAAAAAGGTGCCTCAAGTCGAGGTATTGGCAAACAAGCTCATAGACCACCACCAAAACAACTAACTCATGAATGCACTTTCTTGTTCGAGTCCTGTTCAGATCGTGCCCTACTCAGCGAAACCGTCGAGTCAATCTATATGTTTCCCGAATTTGGGCACGGCGTCGAACTCATGTTCGACACCTTTGTCATGAGTAGATCGTTCGGTTAATCCTTCCCTCACAATACCACTGGCACAATCGGTCAACTTGGAATATCAACCGGCTGAATTCAATGAAGTTTTAAACCAATTGTTTTATGAGAAGTACGCCCAAAATAAAGTTTATCAAAAACTCTATCTGGACAACTTCAATGTTGTCCCATACCCCCATGTTTGAGTTTGCCAAATTCAATAGGATATATAGTAAGACTAATTAGAAACATGTTAAGATGGCAACAATGTCGTCTGAAAGTGGACTCGTTTCCTTTGTCGCTAAATGGTGCCATTTTCATATTTTCTACACTAGCTCTAGTTTTATTTATGTTGATTTCATCTGAAAATAAGTTACGTGAAAACTTATGCAGCGGTAATAACGAGTTTAGGTTGTTCCACATTAGATAGACAAAAGCATGAAGATTAGTCACACATTGTAGAGACACCAAAAAAAAACGATGTTAAGTTTGGCGATAACCGAGAGAGATATGAATGACACTTAATGTCTTCAGAACTCACATCAATAAAAACTGGATCTTCTTTTGCTCGAAGCAATTCATCGAGTAGGAACCAATCTATACGAATCGGGGTATAAAAACGGAAGGTGGCAAGGGAAGGAAGGGGACAAAAACCGATCTACGAACACCAAGGGCGGGTAGAGGCGTCAGGCCTCCCCTTCGGTGGGCTTCTTGGCTACCCATGGCTGAGTAGTGGTAGTTATTTGTTTTTCTTTATTGAAAGGACATTTATGTCCCTATATTGTTTTGATGTTTGCTGACAACACAATGAGCGGACTAATTGTGTGCTAAAAGATTTACAGGTACATCTTATACTTACACATGATGGTTGGACTTCTCCTCCAAAAAATCAAGCGTGAAGTTGTAGTTTTCCTAGGTGTTTATCTTTCTAGGTAAACCGCACTATCAAGAGGGGGATCCGTTGTGGAGGTTTGGGCGGAATCGATCTTGTCTATCTCTTATGCACAAACCACATATGCACTCCACAGCCATCCTATTTCCTGCAGTTTCTGGAGTTCTACCATATTCTACAGGTTTCGGTAATACCGGATCAAAACCACCGGTAGTACCGTCCCCACTGTGGGGCGACCTTGGTTTTGTTCCTGTACTGCCGGTAGTATTGGCCTGTGCTCCGGTAGTACCGAGCCAGCACGCTCGGTAGTACCGAGCCAGGTACCGGGACAAGTACCGGTTAACTCCAGAGGCTACTGGACTCGGAGGATTTTTATCCGGTAGTTGGCTCGGTAGTACCGCTTGCTAGCGGTAGTACCAGACCCTACCCTCCGGTAGTACCGTCCCCTCTCACCCTCCGAGTCAATTCTTGTTGTTGACCGCCAGAATTCTGCTGTCCGGTAGTACAGGGCCTTTTGGTCCGGTAGTACCGCGCCTGCGCAGAATGCTGGCCAACGCCACATTTCGTGGGGAGCTATATTTACTAGTCTTCTTCTCCAAAGAAGCTAAGCTTTCTAAAATACTCTCTCCACCATTATTGCAAAGCTTCAACCTCCTAGATCTCCCACTCCCTTGGTCCAAACACTTTCATACTTTGAGGAGTGAAGGAGGAGGTCTAGATCTACACTTCCACCAAAGCAATTTCGATTCCCCCCACTAATCCTTAGCGGATCTTGTTACCTCTTGGGTTCGTTGGAACCGTAGACGGAAGTTGTGTTCTTCGTGGCTTTGGGTGCCACGGGAAGAGCCTCCAATTGAGTTGTGGATGCGTGCCTTGGCCTTGTGATTCTTGTGACTTTGGGAGCCGCGGGAATTCGGTGAGAGCCTCCAATTTGGTTGTGGAGTGTGCCTCATCCTTGTAAAGGTTTGTTGCCGACCTCGAGGACATCATATAGTGACTCGTGGATCTCCTCATTGAAGGATAACACGAGGGAGACACGGTGTGCCATATCAAGGCGATTCGGGGATCACTTTGTGACTCCGCACCACTCCAACGGAGACGTAGCTTCCTTTGGGAAGTGAACTTCGGTGAAACATCTCCGCGTCACCGTGTGGTTATCGCTTAACTTACCTTTACATGTTTTGCTAGCTTATCTTGCTTAGAATATCTTGCTCATCATATATGATTGTTCACCTAGTTGCATACCTAAAGAACTTATATTTGAGCAAAGCCTTAATTTGTTTAAAGAAAAAGAAAATTTGTAGTTGCCTATTCAACCCCCCCCCCCCCCCCCCCCCCCTCTAGTCAACCTACTCGATCCTTTCATTTCTAGTTAGCAAAGAAGCTATGGGATGGGACAAGATTCAAAAGTATCAAAAGTAAGTTAAGTGATGCTATCAATTACACTTTTTTGTGCTGAAGCTAAGAAATAAAGAGATGTGAAATTAATTCCATTTTCGTATTGATTTTCTCCTAGTCAAAACTTGTTATCAGAATGGTTGACAGTTTGTTCAAACTTTTCAATTGAAAATAGAAGGTGCATTTTTATTCCGCAATCAGCAAATTTGTAAGGAACTAGGATTAACACAAAATTTACATGTTTTCGGCTCAGCAAAAATAATAATTGCTGACAACTTCATGGTCTTGCGATCCCCATGTAAGGAACTAGCTTCCGCTGGAGTAGGTCGACGAAACCGCGACAGCTTCCTGCATTAGGCACACTTAATTTCACAGCTTTAAGATGAATACTGTTCATTTGTGTGCCACTTCCTGTTTATAATACCAACACAACATTTTGGCAGGAACATGACCAAGTTACCACTGTCATTGACAAACTAATATGTACCGGATCAAGATGCAATCCTGAGCGGAATGCAGATTGACTCTTGCCTTACTTCTGCAGCAAACAAACAGAGCAAGAGTTCTCGTGGCTGCAAGGTTGCAATTGATCGAAGATGCATAATGCGATGTGTGAACGCAACAAGAAACGACATATCTGTTCGGAAACACACAGATGCAACGAGGATTTAACTTAGATTAATTCAGCATCGCATCGGATCACACGGCAAAGGACGCACGCAGTAGCACCGATCCAGGCGTACAGATACATCACACGAGGAGCAACACGAAGACTGAAGAGACCACATCACTACCGAGGAAGCATGAAGTACCACGAGGAGTGGTAGGTAGAAGCGGCGATCGAGGATTCGACGGGTGCGTTCGCCGCAGGGTGCTTGCTCTCGATCCTAGACGCGGCCCTCCCAGAGGCACGGCTGGTCGTCGGAGCAGAGCGCGTATGACGGCGGGGCGAGGCCGAGCGCGGCTCCAGCGCTGGGCGCGGGTGAGGCCGAGGCAGGGCCCGTAGCGCATGTCCATGTCGAACTCCCGGGCCTTCCTCTCCCTGTCCTCCTCCTCCCTCCTCGCGTCAGCGCCGACGATGTGATCTGCCGGAACAACAGCAAGAAAACAACATCAGATCGATCGATCAGTAGGTCCGTGGGGATCTGACGGCGACGGCGTACGAACAGTCAGACCTGGTATCAGGAGGGGCCAATGGATCTTACCTGGTGTAGGGTGGAGGAGCGCCGCAGCTTGCTTGTGGGGGTGCTGCGCCGCTTTCTTGGAGACGCCGCCGGTGGGCTTGGTGGCCGCCGCGCCGGAGCGAGCCTTCTGCTGCCGGAAGAAAGACTTCACGTCGCCGTTGCTCCTCATCGCTCTCTCCCGTGGTACGATCTCTCTGGGTCTGATGTGTCTTATCTGGAAGGACTGCAGGAAGGAATGGGGAAGATGTTGGATGGAGGATTAGGATTGGGTTTATATGGTGCGGCGTTGCCGGCGGCCGTTGTGCCCATTCGAATTTTGAATTTTGAAATTGGGGTCGTCGCCTCGTCTTTGGAGTCTTCTGCCGCTCGTGCACCGACGGAGTCTGAGCGGACGTGAAGGCCGATGTCGCCACAGGCGGAAAAAGTCCAAAACAAACTCTGAACTTGTAGGTGTTAGCTAAATCAAACCTCCAACTTACGATCCCTGAAATCGGCACCCTAAACTCTCGAATCCCGGTCTATTTTCAACCCTGGGTCTGTTTGGCGCACCGGGAATCAACAATCCCGATCGGGATAACTGTTTAGTCTCACTGACAATGTGGGTCTACCTGTCATATTCATCATCCTTTTTAGTCTATGAAAAATTCCCCAATCTACGCCCAAAGACGGCCACCACAGGGAACGGTAAGCCGGCCGCCGGCCGCCGCACACGGCGTCAGAAGCGGTTGCCGGTACCCTGCAAAGCTAACTCTACTAGATCGATTGATTTGGTATCAATCGGAAGCTAGCTTGATTCGGTGCTCCTTCCTCTTCGTCTAACTCAGGGAGCGTGATAATTACTACGTATTTGGGATTGGTCTCAGTGATAATTACTACGTATTTGGGATTGGTCTCAGTTCCTGTGAATCACAACAAATCTGCTTCTTGCAGCAGCGGCAGAGATCCTCGAAGGTTCACTACAGGGAGCTGCCTAGTGGCGGCGCCTTGCGCATGCTGGATCTGGAGAATAAGGCAAAGGCGCGACATCCATCCATGTTGCCGGTGATGTACAGCTTGGCGGACTCCATGGCCGGCATGGCGGCGCGCTCCTCATGGCGTCGCTCTGTGTCATCGCCGCGGGCATGACGACGTCCATCCTGCGGCCATCCCGTAGTTCAACATGGCCCAGTGGCGCGACGACGCGGCCCCAGAGTCCGGCGGCCAGCTAGCATCGGAGGCGGCGGCGGCACCGCTGCGCTGCGAGAGGTTGTTCCACGGCGGCGGCAGCAGCCGCGGCGGAGGACGCGACCAGTCCGTGAAGGTGCTGGTGTCGGCAGTGAAGCGTCGTCCGCCAAGCATCGATCCACAGAAGTCCCATCCATCCTGCGCGTGGCCGAGCTCGAGACCTCCATGGCAAGCGTGTCGAGCAGCGAGCGTCTTGCGCTTCTCCGGCGAGCTCTGGCTCGTCAACTTCATCCTCCTCTGTCGACGCAGGGCTGCTGTCCAAGCCATCCCGATCCGAATCACTCGGTCATGAAGCAGTTGGCAGCGTGCTCCTCGGCCCTCGCGGCCGAGATGAACGGAGAGGCGACGCGGTGACCATGGCCACGAACTGGAAGGAAAATTGACAGAATATGACAGCCCAAGTCAACATCCTGGTTTTGACCTCCCACGTCAGCGAAATTCTAAATCAAATGACCCCAGGGTTCAAAATAGACTGGGATTCGAAAGTTCAGGGTGCCAATTTCAGGGATTGTAAGTTTGAGGTTTGATTTAGCTAACGCCTACAAGTTTAGGGTTTGTTTTGGACTTTTCCCCGCCACAGGCCGACCGTGCAGTGCAGGCTGGGTGCGCATCGTGTGCGCCGACCGAGCCGTCCGAACTGAGGCCACGTCCAAAACTACTTCCACAAAATTTGCGTGTCCGTTTGATTTGTTTGTGGTGTCTTCTGGACAAAAACGGACATGCGTCGGGTCCATGTTAACCCATTGCAACTAACGCTCGGTCAGAGATGTGCGGTTTGATTTTTTTAAAACGTTTTCAAATTAAAATAATTATACATAGGCCGAAAATATAGAAATTTGAACTAAACTAGATAAAGAAGGGGGTGTTCCCCTCCTACTCATCGTCCGAATCGAGCTTGATAATGAACATCGGTGGGATGACTGTCGCCGATGACCACGCACGCGCTGTTATACACGAGAAGCAATAAATGATGAAATGAAACAAGATATTAAACCATTCAAGGAGAAGGGGAAAAAACACGGGCGTCAGCCAACAAAATTTAACTATTTTGGTAGAGGATGCAAACACCGGGGATTTGCAATTATTCGATTTTTTCCGTGCGACGACTTACAAGATGAATTTATAGTGGTGATGATCTAATACAAATCGGTAACGATCGGTACCATGGTGGGCATTATTTAGTATGAAAATACAAAAAAATCACCACCTTAATTTTCACCATTCTTACTACTCATTTAACACCGTTTTACCTGACAACTACAACGGTGAATTTGGAGAAAACAAGTTTATAACTTTCGGTTTTGCAGGATGGTTTGAGAAGGATAAGAGAGAGCCCAAGTTCTTTGTGTTCGATATTAAATAACCTAACATTCTTGTAGGGAAGAATCTTCTTGCTGCAACACTCCGTGTTTGGACTCCCAACAAATCAGTATACACTAGAAGAGGTTGGCGCGCTTTGTTGGGTCCGAGTTTATTATTGCGGTTATCAATACATGACATGTTGGTCTCGGTAAAACTTAGTGTCTAACACATGATATTCTAAAATTTCATACCCTTTTTCTGGAAAATACTACACGTATTGTTCTAGCACCTGCAGTATAAACTGTATAATCCAAAAGTAACAACTTTGGATTTGTTATGGTGTGTGGAGGCGAAGGAGCCATGCGAGGCGGGGCTAGTCGAGGTGCAGCCTGTCGCGTATCGGAACGCGGACACCGGGGATGCCAGGCACCCCCTGTTTGTTCGGTAGGAGGGCGCGAGGTGCTCCGAGTTCGGTCCCCGAGCTGAAACGAAAGCACACAAGGATTTACCCAGGTTCAGACCGCGTTGCCGCGTAACACCCTACGTCCTGCTTGTCTGGATATATTGTCGAGGTGGTGGTTTACAGTGGGATGCCAACTAGAACGGCACTTTTCTCACGAGCTAGGGAAGAACACGTCCAGGGGTTCCCGGGTGTTGTTCTTCCAGCCCCCGAGTCTAAGTGACGAGCTCTAAGTTTTGACTAGCAATGGTGGTCTCTCTCTCCCAAATGACCAGGGACCTCCTTTTATATGCCAAGGGGACACCACAAGTGGTCATGCCGTGATGCGCCACCGAGGCAGGGCACGCGTCGCGCCCAAGCCCAGATGGCGCCTGCTGGTTGCCTTCGTGGCAGCGTGTCGCCGCGTTGTCCTCCATGCCGCCTGTTTGGCCGGAGCCGAGGAGACCGCCAGTCTTGTCTTGTCAAAGGTCCGGGCACTGCGCGGGGCGCAATGCCTACGCTGATTGGACTGCAAGCCAGGTCTTGTCGGCGTCGTCTGCCGCACCTTCCTTGTCCGCGAAGCAACCCTTCCCGGGGCGGGGGGTGCATAGCGTGCCCACCACGTGTCTGGTCCCCGCCCTCCGAGAGCTGCGTCCTTCCGGGTGCGAGTTCCCGGCTGACTTCCAGTCGCCGGACACTCCTTGCTGCCTTCTTGCCGTGAGTCGCCCCCCACACGCCTGGTTCCCGGGACACCGACAGTAGCCCCCGGGTGCTCCAGGGCAACCTGGGCGGGCTCATGCCCTGGAGCGTCCAAATCGAGGCGCGTGGGGGTCCCACGTGTCGGTCGCCACGCGTCCGCCGTGCGTGGGCCCGACGCGTGGCCACGTCCACTGGTGATCCTGACAGGAGAGGGATAGCTCCCGTCCTGTCTCCTCGCTTCTGCCCCCCAATGGGGGCGGTTAGTAAGTAATGATGCCCCTTCGGGGCGGTTCCGTTTTCGAGGTAATTGAAACCGTGCATCGGTTTGACCCTTAAAAATAGAACCGCCCGCCTTCTTCTTCCTGTAGCTTCCCACAGGCCTCTGTCCCTTCGTCTTCGCGTTCAATGGCTCCTCCCAAGCGCTCCGCCCTCAAAGGGGATTCGAGTGCGTCGGCCCTCAAAACCCCGCGCTCCCGGGTGTGGGAGGCGCGGGACATGGCGCCTCCTTTCTTCCCTCCGCCCGGCTTGGCCCCCTCGTCTACGTCTGACAATTGCGTCCTCCGCGACACCTCGGGCGTCGGAGGCCTCCCCTGGCGTGGTTCTGACGTGATGCACGGCGAGTTGGATCTTCTCGCCGCCGTTGGTTTCATTCCCTACGCCAGTTGGTCCTCATGGTGGGTCACGGAGGAGGAGGAGGAGGAAGCCCCTCGCCCTGCTCCCAATGAGTGCGTGTTGTTTGCATCCCACCTGGAGTGCAGGCTTTCTCCTCCTGTCCACCCTTTCCTTCGCCTGCTTCTCCGCCTATATGGGGTGCAACTGCATCGCCTTACTCCCGACTGCATCACCCACATCTCCTGCTTCATCACCTGCTGCGAGGCCTTCCTGGGCACCCACGCCCACCTGGGCGTTTGGTGTTCCTTATTTACCTTGGAAGGCTGGATTTCCGGAGAGGGTGATGCCGAGTTAGAGTGCGGGGCGGTGAGAATCGTCCCGCGCCGTTCCATTTACCCCGACCTCGTCCTCCTTGGAGCATGCGGCGACTGGCATCGCTCGTTCTTCTACTACCCCGAGCTTCCTCCTTCATCGGGCGGTCCGAGCCTCTCCCCATTCAGCCTCGGCCTGCCGACTTCCCGGATGGGATGGTCCCGAAGCATGCATGGTAGTCCGAACGAGGTGCATGTCCTCACCGAGCGCCTGAAGGCTCTGGTGTAGAGGGGCCTCTCCGGGCTGGACCTTCTGGTGACCTGGATGGCGTGGAGAGTCCAGCCGCTCCAGCTCCGCATCCACACGATCGGGGAATGGTCCCCGGAAGGCGATTTCACCCGCATCACGACGCGGGAACTGTGGATCCACGAGCTGGAGGGCTGGGTGCGATCCATGTCGGCCCTTCTGGTCGGTCGTCCCTACAAGCCTGGCCTTCCCGCCTATGCTGCGCTTAACCCTCCTCCGTTGGTAAGCTCTGGTCACTTCTTTGGTTCTTTGTCCTGACCCCTTGTCTGACCACTTCATCATACTTCAGCCTCTCCCCCGAGCTCCTTCTGGTTGGCGACACGGTTTTTCGCACCGGGTTGATTTACTAAGGTCCCTTTCGCATGTACCCTTCCCAGGATCTTCCATCCAGTGCGGCGGTGGCGGGTGTGCCGAGGAGCGAGCTGGTTGGCCTCCCTCGTCCTACCGAGCTGCTGGGTCTGCTGGACAAGGCGCTAGAGGTATATCTCACTGCTCGTCCCCCTTTCTTCCTTCCCTTTTTGTCTGGCCCACTCACCGCCCTTACCCTGGTCGCAGGCTGAATGGAAGGCTTCCCGGGAAGCAATCGAGACCCTGGAGGCTGAAGTCGCTGCGCTGCGATCCGCTCTCGCCGCGGAGAAGGGTGATGCATGTAAAATGCATACATGAACTTTACATTTTATTACATGTTATTCCATGTTATTTGCATCATATAAGGTTATATTCATGATTTATATTGAGTTTTGGGGATAATTAACAACTTCCCCATTTTTCTGGAATTAACCCTGCGCTGTTAGAAAACCCCTTTTTTCTATATTTTACGTTTCAGGCGACCAAACGACGTCCAAATGACCTGAAACTTTACGGGGATCACTTTTTTGGAAGGAACGAAACGTAGGCGCAAAGGAATCGAAGAAACGGAGACCAGAAGGCCGAAAGGGGTGGGCCCACGCGGCCAGATTCCCTGACCACGTGGGACCCACCAAAATGGCCCTCGGGCCTCCGCTGCCGTCGATCTTTCTTCCCGAAGCTTCGTCTTGACCTAAAAAGACTATATATAGACCCCCAGGGCTTTCGCGAAAGGGAGCGCCGCAGAAACACAGAAACCACGAAACAGAGATCTGGAGCTGAAGATTGGAGGGGGAAAACTCCGGCGGGCGCTGCCGGTGTGGTCTCCTTCCCTCCAACAACATCTCCACCGACACCATGATGAAGAGGGAGTAGTCCACCCCTGGACTATGGGTTTGTGGAAGTAACTTATGTATCTCTCCTCTCTATGAGCTTCACTAATTAGTACCGTATGAGCTGCTGAACATGATTACGGTCATCTATGTAATTCCTTTGTGGTGGATCTTTATTATGAGTTAATACTGTTTGAGATTGCAATGGTTTTGTTTCAGTTATGAAAGTAGATGCATATTATGTACCCCGTTCTTATTTACTTGTCATGATCAAGCATGTTTATGAGAGCGTGTGAGGGGGAACGTGTGCATTAGTTGGAGTAACGGGGGTGGCTAGTGCAGTGAACGTGAGAGAAAGTTCTGCGATCCACTTGGGTTTTCTACCTTACTTTGTTGCCTCACTAGGGATAAACAAAAATACCATGCTACCGGAGAGTGGGTGTGACCTTGCCACTATCTCCATGACTAGATCTAGCATGTTCTTATTTTAACTTCATGTCATGAACTTATTGCTATGCTCTGATTATCTTAATTATAAGGTGTTATGATTTAGTTCGCATCTTGGTGGAGCATAAGAGAGAGAACAACTTAACTGAGATCTCTATGTTAGGACGTGATGCCCATATATTAATAACTTGTCAAACCATGTCTTGCCAACTTTCATGTTAATTTTAGTGTTCCATTGTCTACCACGTTATCAAGAGAGAGTGCATTTGTGAAACCATGAACCCCGTCCATTTTTAATCATAAGAAAACCTTTCCAACACTTTTATCACACTTTTGTTTGCTGCCATTATTAAATCCGAAAATACAAAAACACTTTTACATCTTGCATTCATCATAAAAAACCCAAAAATATCATTTATCATTACTACCATCATCCTTGCATATTTATTTACCATCATTGCATATTTACTTGTTTGCATATTTATTTTATTATCATTCTCACACCTTGTGCTTGACAACCACTTGGTGAGGTTGAGGCACAAAACAATTTATTTTGTTGCAGGTTCTCAAGAGAAGGATAAGGAGATAACACCTGAAATACTGGTTCCCCGAGAGTTCGATATTAAACCCTCGAGTCACCCTCGTGGGGAAAACTGTCTTCCACTACTACATACACTCTGCACTTGGAGTCTCAACCTAACCCATTTATTTTCACGCAGGTAACCACGCGAAGGGCCAAGTTTTCTGGCGCCGTTGTGGGGTAACTACGTGAAGGGCCATCAAGACGTTTTCTGGCGCCGTTGCCGGGAACCATAGCTGAAAGGTTTATCCAAGGATCACTCACATCAAGTCAACTTCATCACCAACTTGTGTAACACCTAAGCTTGGGGAAGTTGCACCTACGTGAGCATCATCTTATCCATCTTTACCTACAATCATTTTATTTTGTTTTGTTCTTGTCTTGCATCATCTTTATATTTCGGTTTGCATATTTATTTTCAGTTTTGCATAAAAAATTAAAAAACACATAAAAACTTGTTAAAATGGGAGAAGAACTAAATTGTGTGACTACACAAACACTCCTAATGATCAATTTATTGCTAGGCCTATCACCACACCTGAGATTACTGCTGAGAGCTATGAAGTTAGTCCTAGTTTGTTAAACTTGATAACTAGGGAACAATTTGGTGGTAGTGCTGTGAGGATGCCTCTATGCATCTTCATGATTTTTTGAAATCTGTGACATGCAAAATTTAAAAATGTTGAAAGTGAATTCTAAAACTGAAGTTATTTCCTTTCTCACTTAGAGGAAAAGCTAAAGAGTGGCTGCATTCATTACCTATGGTAGTATTAATTCTTGGGATGATTTAAAAGAAGCTTTCATTAAGAAATATATCCCCTGTTAAAATATTGCAAAATAGAAACAATATCTCTCTTTTAGGCAAAATGAAAATGAACATGTTGCTATGGCTTGGGATAGGATTAAACTTATGCTTAGAACTTGTCCATCACATGGGGTTAATGAATGGACCATTTACACTCTTTTTACAATGGTCTAAATTACATGTCTAGAAATATACTTGATTCAGCTGCTGGAGGTGCTTTCATGGGAAAAACTGTTTAGAAGCTAAGAACATTTGGAAAGTATCTTGCAAAATATAGTCAATGGCATACTGATAGAGCACCTAATTCATCTAAGAAAGTGAACTCTATAGAAGAAACAAATGATTTGTCATCTAAAATGGACACTATTCTTGCTTTTATTAATAAACAAAATTTGAAAATATGCCTTGCAAGAACTAGTTGGTAATAATCCTGAAAATGTTGATGTCAACTTCATTAGGAACTATGGTAATAATGGGTATGGTAACAACAATTATAACTCTTATAATAAACCCCCATATGTTCCTAACAACCGTCCTTTAGTGCCATATCCTAATGCTAATGATAAATGGAAGCCTATGTCATCAAGCAATGATAATTTCGAGCAAATAAAATTCTTATGAACAAGTTGCTAGTCATAATACCATGATACAAGAGTTGAATAAATCTGTTGCTTCTATTAGTTCTGATATTAGAGGTTTACAACTCCAAGCTGCGGACTAGACAAAGCCTTGTCAAAACTAGCTGATAATCAAGCCACTTTATTGAGTATGTCTGCAGGGAAACCACAAGCACCACCCACGGTTGGGATGAATTCTATTAATATTGCTGAAAGTGTCCCTTCTACTTTGGAGGGAACTCTTAATGAACTGCTTGAATATCCTGAATATTTGTTGCCATTTATGTCTCAACTTGTTGGTTTAAAGGAAGAAGTTAATGAAACCAAAAATGATGAATCTCTTATGTTAGAGTTAGAAAGAAAAGTGGAGGAAGTTAAAATGCTTAGTGAAGTTAAGGAACCATTTGTTGATTTAGAGAAGTGTAGCTTGCATGAATTAATTTATATCTTACAAAAATTTGCACGTGATCCTTCTGTTAATATTATCCAGTCTGGTTTTGGTTCCTATATTGCTATTTTTGCTCCTGGGGAAGTTAAAATGCTTAGTGAAGTTAAGGAAGCTGCCATTTTTGCTGTTTGAGTTCGTGCTCCTGGGGAAGGAGACACATAGCAGCCAGGTGGGCCGATTCTGGCTGCTGGGCCGTCCTCATGGCCAGATCTGGCCCATGAATGTTTTTTTCCTGTAGTTTTATTCTTTTCGGTGCAGATCTGTTTCTGCCCTCTTAGTTTAAATCGAAATAAAATATTTAAACATGGAATTTGTGTAAACCAAAAATCACAGTGGTAAAGCATTGAGTTTAGAATCATGTCCAACTTTCAGATCTGAAAAATATTAATTTGTCTAAGCATCATAATTACTGCACTGTCACTGGTCTAAATCAAAGAACTAATTTTAACTTGAGTTTTATGAATCCAAAATTGGTGAATCCAATTGTTATGGAATGCTTAGGACAGTAGCTTTCTGTGGAAATTAACCTCATGTGTTGGTGATGTTTAGTTTTGAAATGGCATGCGTTTAAAGTTTAGACCAGTAGGGTTTTCTAGCATTTAAATAATTTTCTGTGATTAAAATTTTGGACTAAATCCAATTGCAGTAGCTTTTAATGCATGCAGAGAACCTGTACCTATCTTTGCATAAAAGTTTGATCATCAGAACAGCCTAGGTGATTTAATCACTACAAGTAGTGTTTTCTGTCTAGAAAAGAAATAAACTAAATTTGAATTACCTCTTTATAAAATGTGCTAGTATTGTTTGTTGTTGTTGTGGTACTGTAGCTCTTGAAATATTGTTACTCTTTTTTTATGTTAGTACTGTTAGTGCTTAAGTAAAACTAAAATGAAATTAGTTGTAAAGTGCTAATAATGCCTAAGTATATAAAAGATGGTTTAGTCATGCTTGTTTGTTTAACCACTTAATTAAGAAATAAAAGTAAACATCTTTCTTTAAAAGTTTGCTTAGTTACTGATTGTATAAAGTGTGTTTGTGTTGCTTGCCTTTCTTGTTAGTTACATGTTGTGTTGATATGATTGTCCTGCTATGTGTTGATTGTATCTTTATCTTTGCGACGCTAGAAACTCGCGAGGAGGGATTTCTGACTGAGGAGTATTGTGAGGAGTTCGTTGATTGTCAGCAGCAGGGACAATCCATTGATCAAGGCAAGCCACCTCACCACTCTAATGAAATCCTATTATTTTTACAAGCATGTTTTGTTTTCAAAATAAAATAATGCATGTTTTATTTCTTCCGTGGCATTTTGCCACCCAAAAACTATTTTACAAAATATTGGTTGGCCAAAGATATCTACTACATATAGTAGGTTTATAAAAATAAGTCTTTACTTGAGAAGCCTTCTACTGAAGGCGCTATCAACAAAATTATATTTTCTAGTAGTATATCCTTATACTCTTACGTCAAAACCATAGGATGGGATCCTGTTTTTAATAAAATGTTTTCGGAGGAAAAACCCGAGTTGCTGGGAGCAATCGGCGAGAAAGTGTTTTATAAAACCCGAGTTGCTGGGAGCAATCGGAGATGTTTACGAAAACCCAGTTGCTGGGAGCAATCGGAGATGTTTACGAAAACCCGAGCTGCTGGGAGCAGTCGAGAGGGAGATGTTTTTGAAAACAAAGTACTGCCCTAGCGGCCGCCCGAACAATTGACCCGTGCAACCACATTACCTGAGATGGGTAGGGCTTAGCCGGAAACTTGTTTATCTTAGTACGGAGCGCCTCAGAATGCTTAGGAGAGCGGGGCTCTCTGAACCAAGTTATCTAAATGCGGGATCCAGTTCGAGTCTGGATCGCTGCTGGTTGCAAACAGTGGGCCTCCTGTCATGGCGCAGTGTTGCTTGGAGGGACCGGATCGATACGATGGCCATCTCCACTGGGTGCCGGGGAGATTCAGACCCACTGAAGAGGAGGCTCTGTACTAGGGTCGACATAGTGAAAAGCTTTGATCTGGTTATCCGAACCCCCGCATACTGACGTATGACGGACCGTGTCTGAACACGGCGGATGACCGTTTGGTGTGGTGAAAGTGCACCACCTCTGCAGAGTGTAAAACTATTCGAATAGCTGTGTCCGTGGTCATGGACGGTTGGAAAGGCCACCGATCTAGGCGTATGGGCACCTTTTGTTTTAAAAAGAAACTGTTTTCGGCAAAGGAAAAAGGAGACATCAAGGAGGTACCTGGGAGGTACGTTTGGGGAGAAGATGGTTGGTCTCGGGGAGTCAACCAGTCGGAACCCGGAAAGGAAAAAGGGGCATCCCTATCCTAGTGTTTTGAAAAAGTTTTACAAAAGTGTTTCAAACGTGGAAATGGTTTCTGCCATTCTAAAAGAAGGAGAATTATATCTCCAAATGCCTTTTTAACAAAGATATAGAGATGTTGTATTCTCTATGTCTAAAAGCATCGTTTGCGAAAATTAAGCCCTATAGTCATATATAGCAGCTCTCCCAGTTTTCGAAAACGCTTTTTGCATTACCATGAAAACTTAAGCCTGGTGGTGGTCTTGCGAGTACGTAATGTACTCATGGCTGTGTCCCTGGATATTCCAATGTCCAGATTACAACGAGGAGATGTACGACGAGGAGGAGGAGTACGCCGACGACTACGCCAACTGAGTGTCACCGGTCAACTGCTCTGTGGGAATGCGTCCGGTTGTGACGAGGGCCGACGCTAGCCGAAAGCTTCCGCTATATCGTAGTTAATTCCGTCCTGCGCGACGATGATTGCAGACTTGGTCATGTGACCACTTTGTGTTGTAAGACTATTATCGAGTTGGATGATGTAACTCTGATACCATGTTGGTTATGTGATTGCGATGCACTGATCATTGGGATCGTGATCTGTTTACATAACATGGACACCTCGGACTTCGTACGAGGGTCCTACAGACTTGGTATCAGAGCCATCGTTGACCTTAGGAGACCTTAGTTAGCATGGTCGTTAGCTTAGGAAGGAAATATTTTGCTAAAACCTATTTCCACAGAAATCTATTTTCTTCAAAGAAGCCTAAGGATGACTTCCACTCTTTTCACCTTCTCGAATTATTCTAAACCTTACCTCATTTAAAGGTTTATCAAAAGTTTCCTTCTGTTATCTTGACCCCATTCAAACTTATATATTGGACGATGTACCAAGAAGGACCCTAGTACTTAGCAACCCGAAGCAAAAGAAGTTTCCTCCCCAAGACCTCAACATCAAGGTGATTTACATGCGAAGAACGAAGATCTTCTACCACCGTCGAGATTGAAGTAATTTCACCGCCAAGGCTTCCATACGAAGAATCCACCCAGTTTCAAGCTCAATGACGTCAATCTGCCAAGAAGTTAAAGACATGAAGACCTCAACAAACATGACTAACCCAGACCCATAGGATTGGAGTACCCCCATCTACCCGAGTATTAGACGTCGTTGGTACTGAATGTACCTTTCTTGTTCTTTGATTGTGTGCTTGTTCTTTGTTTGTGTGTTGTTTGAGTGAGGCCTTTTTGTGAGTTCCACAATCACGCCTTGTTGGCAAAAACAAATAACCAAACTTTGTCTTGCTTGAAAAACCCTTCCTACTCTTTTGCAAAATCTTTTGGCCCTTTGACCCTAGTTGCACTTTTGCACCCTAACAAAACCTTGACCTACAAAGTTTTTCGGAAAATTTCTCCTTTTCATCCACTTCATCTCTACTGGAGAGTGCAAGATACCGAAGACACTCAATTCCAACCTGAGAACTCAAGATTCTGCAATCTAATATGCAAGTCAACTACCGATCTTCATGCACCATTTCGTGCAAGTATGTCAAGAGCCCTCAAGGAAGCTGGAGATTCAAGACTCAGCCGAAGATGACGCAAGCCATACCTCGTGAAACTGACTGAAGGTTATATCAGTATAACAACCTTAACTGACCTTGGTTAACTCTAGATTAACATCTAACAAGAGTTGTGCTAACTTTCCCTCACCCCAAGCCCTGCTAAGGAGAAGAAGTGCTAGCGAGGAGGACTAAAGGAGTTTATGAAGCCTTCAAGCCAAGAAAGCTACCAACTGCAAATCACCCTCTTCAAACTGAAGGCAATATACCCGACAACACGCCAAGAAGAATCAAAGGGGGGAAGCACCTGCAAATCAACATCACCAACCCCAAGCAACCAGAGATATGGATAGACGTTTCTAACATTTCTAGTAGAACTAAAAGTAATCCAAGTCTACGGACACGAGACACCCGTGAGGCCAAAGAGTAGCTAAATGCGTTTCTAACTACGATACTCATAAGAAAGGCAAAATGAAGACAAAGAAGGAAGATCTATACCAATTCCCCAAAGTGGCCTGGTCAAGACACTGCATCGGCATGCCAACATCAACTACAAGAACCTGAAGCGCCATGTGAAGATATCCATCTCCTCAACAAGGAAAACCCTGACAACCTCAAGTCATCAAGATTCGAGAAGACCACTTCGTTAGTGGGTAAGCGACAAGAACCAAAGAAGGAGAAGAAGCCAAAGACTCATGTCTGACTTTTACACCCTACTAGTACTCGCTTAGGAATCTCGGGACGAGATTCTTTTAAGGGGGGAAGGTCTGTCACAGCCCAATTTTGGGAGGCCCAGAAAAACACAATTATTAGAGAGCCAAAAATCAGAACCAACAAAAACTTTTTGAGTTATGTTGTTTATGGATGTGTTTCACCCATGTTTGCACTGTTTGACTTGTTGTGGTTTGTGTTTGTGTCGATGACCTCTCTAATTATCCACCTTGGAGCTCAACCTAGTTATATTATGACCCTTGTGATCAATGTTATGACAAGTAAAATAGTCCATATACCTTCTCCTATCTTAAGATGTCTTTTTAGCTAATAGAAACTTCCAACTTTGGAGACATGCCATTGTGGCAAATCTTGCTCTTCTCATCAGTGATTCATCAAAGAAATTGTATCCCATATCCTCACCTTCTATTCAAGTTTTGAAAGGGTAATCTGAAACCCCCTATCATTTGATTCCAATGCCCTTTTTGATGACAATTCAATTAGTGTCTATACCACTCTTATCTTTGCATCCTTTCTAAAATCACTTCTTATTCCTTTTGAGATCAACCTAAGTTCCTTGCCATTCTCTTTATTTGTATTTCACCACTATTATAGCCAATGTTCTTGCCTTGACCATTAATACCATTTTCTCTCCAATGTTTTGGTGCTTACTAAAAAGCCTCTTGTTTTCTTTGTTTTCACAAGAGATCTCAAATAATTTTCAAAAGAATTATTTCTTAAAAATCACTTCTGTGATCCATATTATATACCCCTCATCTCAATTCAAAAATATTTATTTTGGAAGCATTTTTATATTTATTATAATTTATTTACCAAAAGGCCAGGAATGGATTTTAAAATATTTTGTGAATAAAAGTATTTCCAAAATTCTTAGAAAAATTACCCAACATTCCTATGGTCATATGTGACCCATTTATTCAAAAATATTTGCTTGTACTATTCAAATTTTGAAGAAAACTTGACAAAACCTTCTCTGGACCTATCCTCTTCTCTGTTATTTTTTTAGCCTTTTGGCATTTTTGTTTTAACCCTCAAACTTAATCTTTTGGCAATGCACCAGAACCCCATCCATCCTTGAAACCTTGTCTATCATACTAATGTTTTGTTTGAGCTTTTCATAGTTTAAAATCCTTATTCCATGATGGTTTTGATGCCACCATAATAACAGGTGCTGGAGACTGTTAAAACATTCAGTTTTAACCAGCATGAACCAGTGCTCAAATCATTTTGTTTATATGATTAAAAATGTGTTTCTTAAACTTTGGAGTATGTACTTCAAGTACCTGCCCTTCTCCAAAAATTTCGAGCACATTAGAGCTATCAGTTCTTCGGCAACTTTGGACGCAAAATAACAGTTTTCTGGACTTAGAATTTTCACCAAGTCCTAACTCTGAATTTTCTGAAACTGTTATTTTATTCTCTTTTTGTCTTCATACAAAACCATCCAAACTCTCTTGTTCAGACGTGCATTGTTGACCATTGTGATCACCATAGTTAGTACCTCACTCCTAAACCCTTACCCTTGATCCTACTGTCCATTTGGTCACATTGCCACGATGGTTTTGTTACCATCAGGATAACAGATTTCTGAATTTTCTGTCATCTTCTAAACCTGCCCAAAACGTTTCAAATTCGTTTCCAAACCTGTAGACTTCTTACCAAACCATACCCAACCCTCCTAGTTACTCCCTTGGTACGTTTTACCAGTGCTAGCTGCTGTAAAACTCGAGAGAGAGAGAGAGAAGAGAGAGAGAGAGAGAGAAGGAGGCCGAGTGCATCATTGCCATGCATGGCTAAGGCCTTCCCAACGCCTCTCTCCCCCCCTGGCCAACCCATGGCCGTCTCCCTGCACCCTTGCCAGCCCCTCTCCCACCCCTCTCCTCCACTCACCTCCCTCCTCTCTCCAAAACCGACCTATGGGAGAACACTCCCTCTTCTCCCACTGGCCTAGCCACGTCCGTCCCGACCACCTCCTCTCTGTCCCCTTCTCCACCGCTCCCCCAGCCAATGCCGTGCCCCTCGCCCACTCCCCCAGCTGCCCATGCCCGTGAACCCTAAAACGGCCACCCTCGGTGGATAGGAAGCCCGAGACCACCACAGCCCCTCTCACCTTGCCCATTAGCCTCCTGCACCTCCACTCTCCCACCCCCTGCCATATCTCTCGAGCTCCCCCTCTCTTCTGCTCGTAAACTTCGAAGAACCGGAGCTCGGGTCCGTGAGCTTGCGAGCAAGCTCGCCATGGACTCCGTCCCCCTTTTCCTTCCCCCTCTGCACTGCCTCTTTCCCCTCCTCTCAGGCGACCTCTTAGACACCCTCGTTTGTTTTCAGGTGTACCGGAGCTGCCGGGGCCGTGACGTGGCCGTGGCGGGCGTCGTCGACATTGCCGACGTTTGGGAGCTCTCCTTCAAGGACTGCAACCACCCCTCGACTCCCTGGACTCCCCGCATCTTCCTAGCTCACTCTCCTTTGCCTTTCATCGCCCTAGGTGAGCCTCGCGAGCAACGGCACCTCCGCTGCCATTTTTGCTGTTTGAGTTCGTGCTCCTGGGGAAGGAGACACATAGCAGCCAGGTGGGCCGATTCTGGCTGCTGGGCCGTCCTCATGGCCAGATCTGGCCCATGAATGTTTTTTTTCCTGTAGTTTTATTCTTTTCGGTGCAGATCTGTTTCTGCCCTCTTAGTTTAAATCGAAATAAAATATTTAAACATGGAATTTGTGTAAACCAAAAATCACAGTGGTAAAGCATTGAGTTTAGAATCATGTCCAACTTTCAGATCTGAAAAATATTAATTTGTCTAAGCATGATAATTACTGCACTGTCACTGGTCTAAATCAAAGAACTAATTTTAACTTGAGTTTTATGAATCCAAAATTGGTGAATCCAATTGTTATGGAATGCTTAGGACAGTAGCTTTCTGTGGAAATTAACCTCATGTGTTGGTGATGTTTAGTTTTGAAATGGCATGCGTTTAAAGTTTAGACCAGTAGGGTTTTCTAGCATTTAAATAATTTTCTGTGATTAAATTTTTGGACTAAATCCAATTGCAGTAGCTTTTAATGCATGCAGAGAACCTGTACCTATCTTTGCATAAAAGTTTGATCAGCAGAACAGCCTAGGTGATTTAATCACTACAAGTAGTGTTTTCGTCTAGAAAAGAAATAAACTAAATTTGAATTACCTCTTTATAAAATGTGCTAGTATTGTTTGTTGTTGTTGTGGTACTGTAGCTCTTGAAATATTGTTACTCTTTTTTTTATGTTAGTACTGTTAGTGCTTAAGTAAAACTAAAATGAAGTTAGTTGTAAAGTGCTAATAATGCCTAAGTATATAAAAGATGGTTTAGTCATGCTTGTTTGTTTAACCACTTAATTAAGAAATAAAAGTAAACATCTTTCTTTAAAAGTTTGCTTAGTTACTGATTGTATAAAGTGTGTTTGTGTTGCTTGCCTTTCTTGTTAGTTACATGTTGTGTTGATATGATTGTCCTGCTATGTGTTGATTGTATCTTTATCTTTGCGACGCTAGAAACTCGCGAGGAGGGATTTCTGACTGAGGAGTATTGTGAGGAGTTCGTTGATTGTCAGCAGCAGGGACAATCCATTGATCAAGGCAAGCCACCTCACCACTATAATGAAATCCTATTATTTTTACAAGCATGTCTTGTTTTCAAAATAAAATAATGCATGTTTTTTTCTTGTGGCATTTTGCCACCCAAAAACTATTTTACAAAATATTGTTTGGCCAAAGATATTACTATATATAATAGGTTTATAAAATAAGTCTTTACTTGAGAAGCCTTCTACTGAAGGCGCTATCAAGAAAATTATATTTCTAGTAGTATATCCTTATACTCTTACCTCAAAACCATAGGATGGGATCCTGGTTTTAATAAAATGTTTTTCGAGAAAAACCCGAGTTGCTGGGAGCAATCGGCGAGAAAGTGTTTTATAAAACCCGAGTTGCTGGGAGCAATCGGAGATGTTTACGAAAACCCGAGTTGCTGGGAGCAATCGGAGATGTTTACGAAAACCCGAGCTGCTGGGACAGTCGGAGGTGGAGATGTTTTTGAAAACAAAGTACTGCCCTAGCGGCCGCCCGAACAATTGACCCGTGCACCACATTACCTGAGATGGGTAGGGCTTAGCCGGAAACGTTTTACTTAGTACGGAGCGCCTCAAAATGCTTAGGAGAGCGGGCTCTCTGAACCAAGTTATCTAAATGCGGGATCCAGTTTCGAGTCTGGATCGCTGCTGGTTGCAAACAGTGGGCCTCCTGTCATGGCGCAGTGTTGCTTGGAGGGACCGGATCGATACGATGGCCATCTCCACTGGGTGCCAGGGAGATTCAGACCCACTGAAGAGGAGGCTCTGTACTAGGGTCGACATAGTGAAAAGCTTTGATCTGGTTATCCGAACCCCCGCATACTGTCGTATGACGGACCGTGGCTGAACACGGCGGATGACCGTTTGGTGTGGTGAAAGTGCACCACCTCTGCAGAGTGTAAAACTATTCGAATAGCCGTGTCCGCGGTCATGGACGGTTGGAAAGGCCACCGATCTAGGCGTATGGGCACTTTTATGTTTTAAAAAGAAACTGTTTTCGGCAAAGAAAAAGAAGGCATCAAGGAGGTACCTGGGAGGTACGGATTTTGAGAGAAGATGGTTGGTCTCGGGGAGTCAACCAGTCGGAATCCGGAAAGGAAAAAGGGGCATCCCTATCCTAGGTTTTGAAAAAGTTTTATAAAAGTGTTTTCGAACGTGGAAATGGTTTCTGCCATTTCTAAAAGAAGGAGAATTATATCTCCAAATGCCTTTTTCAACAAAGATATAGAGATGTTGTATCCTCTATGTCTAAAAGCATCGTTTGCGAAAATTAAGCCCGATAGTCATATATAGCAGCTATCCCAGTTTTCAAAAACGCTTTTATTGCATTACCATGAAAACTTAAGCCTGGTGGTGGTCTTGTGAGTACGTAATTGTACTCATGGATGTGTCCCTGGATATTCCAATGTCCAGATTTTCAACGAGAAGACCTACGCCGAAGATGAGGAGTACGCCAACGACTACGCCAACTGAGTGTCACCGGTCAACTGCTCTGTGGGAATGCGTCTGGTTGTGACGAGGGCCGACGCTAGCCGCAAGCTTCCGCTGTATCGTAGTTAATTCCGTCCTGCGTGACGATGATTTGCAGACTTGGTCATGTGACCATTTTGTGTTGTAAGACTTTTATTCGTACGACTGAATGATGTAACTCGGATACCCTGTTGGTTATGTGATTGCGATGTACTCATTGGGATCGTGATCTATCTTACATAACGTGGACATCTCGACTTCGGTACGAGGGGTCCTCACACACTCGACGATGTGGCGGTGACCGCGAGGTGAGGCCACGAGTGCTGCGAGCCGGCAGGAGAAGGACGTGCAGGAGGAGGTGCTAGTGGTCGATCGAGGGCATCAAGACCGACGACACAGACATGGTCAAGTTTGATGTATACGTGAACGCCGCGAGTACGAGAAGGTCGAGCCAGGTGGGCGGGAGATGGCCGAGAGCTTCGTGTGCTTGAGTCATCCCAGCATGGACGGCACGGGCAAGGGATGACGATAAAGACGAGTATGAGGGTGGCCTTGAATGAGATCTTAAAAGACTTGGGCGTCGACGGAGACGAGACAGTTACTGTGACGTTGGTGCCGAGTCATGGAAAGGTTAAGATCAAAGGCCTAAGAATAGTGTATATGGTGGAGTGAGATTACAACACGACAAGCTGTATTGTTAATCTCTGTTGTTCTTTTTCGTGGGAGATTTTTGGATAATTTGTTACCGCGCATGGTATGTTTGTATGTTGGGATTAACGCCCTACCCTTAATCGATGCAAAGTTCATGTTCAGTATTTGTGAAGTTGCGCGGCATACGGCAAATGTCTCATGTGGTCATCACTTCATGCATATCTATATATCTGAGTCCGTAGTACCAAAAAAGGGAACCTCGGCTTCGTTACCTAGGGTGCACTCAGCAACGTCGAAGCGTCGTCATGCTCTATGTGTTTGACATAATGCCCAAGAGAGAGAGTGTGTGTGTGTGGTGAAGATGATGACACGTGGGCCATATGTAACGGCGGTTTGAGTATTTGGTGCTTGTTAACACTTAGAGAGGCATCGCCGATCAGAAAGAGCGTTAACACTGCTAAAGTGTTTTTGCAACGGTTCGACTTGATTCCGGTTGTAATTGTGAAATACGGATCCTAGTGGTTTTTTGATAAAGTTGGCCCAAAATGTGGTGGTCTTTTTGCAGTTTTTTTCTAGACCCATATTATTCTCAAACCCATGCTTGAACCAATTTTACAGAACTGCAATGGATGCTACGTAGTTTGGAGTAGAATTCTTGTCAATTTCTTACTCGAGTGGAATAGTTGTACATGAAATCATTTTTTTAGACGGTAATCAATTTTATTTCAATGCTTGTCACAATGTATTGTAACACCACGATAGAGCAAAAAATTGTTAGAATTACATCCAAAAGCTCTATCTTCTTGTTCCAAGTGAAGTGGCTATTTGTTCTTGGTACATACGGTGTTTGTGTTTGCTTCAGAGTTTCGACAAACATAGCACCATTTACAGTCATCAAGTTCCAACTAAAAGTTGAAACAATATTCAGTTTTTTAGCACTTTCCACTTTAGCGGGCAGAATCCAAACACAGCTGCTGGTTATTTACCATGTTACAGTTTCAAAATCATCCTACAAGGATAGGAAAAAAACTCACATCACTCCACTTCCTAGTCACCAAATTGCAAACAATTCAAAGTACCAAGATTGTGCTCGATGTGGCTGTCACCGTTCAGACAGTTTTTCCATAGCTTCACGATCCCATGGCAGATCACCTTGATGTCGAGTCTGTCTGACCACATCTGTTTATCCAGCACATCATGATAGCAAATAATCGAATGCTTAATATTTTGTTTACATTTGTTCCCAGATGAAAACTGATAAATCGACTAAAAAATTCCAATGTTTACTTCACGGGATGAGGAGGGGCCGGCCTAGGGCTCGGTCTTGTGGGCACCGCCGGTGGTACCGAAGTATGGCAACCAAGGCGTGGTATCGTTCAGGGGTACGGACCCCGAGGTCCTGACCCCCGGAATCCCACCCAAGGGCGCGATGCTGGGAGCGGGCAATCGCCAACGTATTGTCGTCCGTAGGTCGCGGCTCGTGGAGCGGAATGCGACGACGGGGTAGCCAGAGCGCGGCCCAGCCTTTGTAGCGCCGCGTGCAGAGATTGGATGCGGGTGTGGTCAGAAACTCAGAATGGCGCCTGAGCTGGGAACCTCCGGGCTCCGGTGCGCGAAGTGGCCGGAGTTGGCGCAAAGAACGGCGTGAGCAGGAGGCAACAGGAAAAGGAGATACGTAAAATGGTAAGGAAACTTTCCGGTTGTCTCCGTAGGTAAAGGAAACGAAATGAAAAAAAATGAAAAAATTGAATTTATTTTATGGAAACAAAATGGAAAAAAATTCTAAAATATAAAAACGGCAAAGGAAACGATATAGCATATTCCGAAGGAAACGGAAACATAATTTCCCGAAGAAAGTTGCCGCATACACACTACATATATACAAGATGTAACCATGCAATACCAGGGGAGAAGGACTCTGTCGAAACGGCATAAAATTGAATTGATGCGTTCCTAAAGCCTATGTGGTGCTTTATTGCTGTTATATGATAAATTTTCTACGAATATTTGTTTTAGCATAATGAGTGTTCGTGAAACTATTTTTGTAAACTTTCATGCTTATCAAAATGTTAAACTATGTGTGTGACACTTTATATTCAACTGTCGCCCGACGAGGTTGTGCACAATTTTTTGTCTTGTTAGCTACTTATGTATGTGTGTCTTTGGGATACATACCAACGCATTATACCGATATTATGTTCCAACAAATGTTTGATTTCATATCGTATCCATCCGTTTTTTCCGTACCGTATTCATTTTCGGTGATTTCCACTTGCCTATTAGTTTCCGGGATTTTCGATTTCATTTCCGATTCCGGCGAGACAAACGGAAACTAAAACGATAAAACATGTTTCCATACCGTTTCATTTTCAACCCTACATCCCCGTGTGGAGGGGCAGCGCCCAGATTAGACAAAACAAACCCGAACCATCCATGTCAAAAAAAAAAAAAAAACCCGAACCATCAGCTCCGAGCAGAAAGGACAGGAGGTGTCCGAGGCTCTTCCCCGCTCTTCTCTTCCACCGACGACCTCCTCCTTTTGCTCCCCTAGATGCGAAATTCCTGTGCCGCCCCGCTGCCTCCCCCTCGCAACCCACCCGACCACCGAGCCGCCTGCCTCCTCTTCTCCGCCTTCTCTTTCCCGGTCCCTATCACATCTTGGTTGGCCTAGAGAAACTCCGCCAGGATTGGGATTTTTCTGGTTCATTTTGGAACCTGTGGTGCCTTGATGTTTGACGACATTGCCAGATGGAGGAGGTAGGGAGGGAACATGACAGCTCCGTGGTGGTGGCCGTGGAGGATTTCACCGCGGCCAAGGTCAGTCACTCTAATCCACTTGGTTGCTTCCCCCTCTCTTTTTGTGCCAATCTATTGGTCATGATTGCTGTGAGCACATGCCCAAATTGGAATCAGCCTTTTATGCCGTGATGATTTATTTTTTCTGGAATGGGTCAAATTAGTCTACAACGTAAACGCAGGATATAAACTAGTCTGGAATGCAATCCATTCACACCCTCCGTTTTCCTGACATTAACCATCGGCACTCGAACTCTTTCAAATGCAGGATATATCAAGCGCAAACACAAAGACTACAAGGAGATATCCGCTCACCTCGTTGATCGCCATATTGGCCTTGACCACGCTTGTGGGTGTATACATATTTTCGTTGTCTCTGAACCAAAATGGGATGCTTTTTGGACTCAAGCAGACAAACATGATAGAGAAAGAAAGGGAGCAGCCTTGTCATAACTCCAGCGTTCCAGAGGCCGAGATGCCTTATGTGCACTATCCTTCACCGGATACTTATAGTAGGTATGGCGATAAACTTGGCCATCTAAGTTTACATTTGTAGGATGGCGAGTAACTTGTTCTTTTGCTTGTTAGGAAAGAATGTGCGTGCACACCAGTTAGATTCTTTGCTATCTTGTCGATGCAGAGGTCAGGGAGTGGATGGTTCGAAACTCTGTTGAATAGCCATGAGAATATTAGCTCCAACGGAGATTTTCTCTGTCAAAGAAAGGCGGAGTAATGTCACAGCGATCACCAAGACGTTGGATAAATTGTACAATTGGACTGGGTCAGCAGTGCTGCTAAAAATGAGTGCACGCTGCTGTGGGGTTGAAATGGATGCTCAATCAGGTACTTTTTGGCATGACAGTACTATTTGATTAATCCACGCAAGGTGGGGAAAATCCCTGCTCGTTAGTTTTTTTTTTGTTACAGAACATCATTCTATGGCTGAAGTATATATGTTCTATAAATAGTAGTCTGTTTTACAATGTGTCGTTACATTCTTTAAGTAGCTGTATATTGTTAACAAGGAATTTTTATCGTGCGTGCGTCGTGTGCAACAAGGACTTGCCTGCTACTGCCAGTTTTTTTGAACCGTGGTCTGTAGTTTTGGCTTTAAGGATTGCTAAGATTTGTTGTAGTGTAATTAATTAATACGGTGCATCTTTTCAATGATCTTAGCCTGCATTTTACTTACTTTTTTTTGGAATTACAGGGTCTAATGAAAATCATCAAGAGATAGCTGAATACTTCAACCGAAGGGGTGTGTCTGCAATTTTCCTTTTAAGAAGAAATCTCCTCCAGCGTTATGTCTCTATATTGGCAAATGAAACGATAGAAAACCAAGCAACTAAATGGAACCACAAAGCTCATGTGCATGACAGAGGCCAGGTTCACATTTTCTCCCTTAATCTTACTCAGAGTCCAGACTGTGATAATTTTTATTTTCTTCTGCAACTTTTGGTTCACAAAGCAATGATGAACCCATTAAGTCTTACCGTACCTTTAACTACTTTATCTGTTATAGTATTGTAGATGTGCATGCAGAATAAAAGAAAATCCTTTTGTTTTCACTGCAGGCAGCTGTTCTTGCTCAGTATAAGCCAACAATCGACACAAAATCGTTGATTGCTGAACTGAGGAGATCTGACAAGTTGGCAGCTGATGGTTTAGTAGTTTCAAGAAGATACGAATATTGTGCTGTACTACGAGGATGTGATCAGCAATCGCACTGTGAGCCGCTTGCATTATATCCTTGTTTGGGAATTAATCGACCTTTATTTCTCTAGATAACATCTGCTTTTCTTTATTTCTTCAGAAGCTCACAGATGTGCTGGATTTTCTGAAATTGCCAAAGGCAAAGCTATCCAGTCGGCATGTGAAAATCCATACTAAGCGATTGCGTGATCATATTGATAATTGGATTGATGTTTATAACACTTTGAATGGCACACAGTATGAGAGCTTCTTGAATGGCTGAAGGTGACCAAATTAGCTAAAGGTGTAAATAATGTTGTAGTGGGTTTTCCTTCTTTTGGCCCCTCCCCCTGCTGTAGCTAGCAGAGTAAGTCAGAGTTGGCACTTTTGTCCATCATGTGCAGCCAAAGGGCTCAATTTATTTTCATATTACACCCTGACATGCATATATCTTAGCTGATTAAATTAATAACCATCATACAAAGTTATGATCGTCTTTACACTTCTCAATCCCCTGCACTTAGTTCAGAGTGTATATAGATGGATGATAATTACATCTTATTTTGATATAAATTCACTATTCCTAATTATTGTACGCCTAAGTTTGGGTAGCTGGTAGGAAATAATAATTTGATGGATATAACTGATAAATACGGAAGTCCTGCAAGAGGTGACATAGTGATCTAAGCTAGTTCGCTTGGTGGCATATCAGATTTTCATAACTTCAGGACATAAGATGACAATGGATACCGTTATGACTGCTGAGTACATTACTTACAACCGTTTAAAGTCATTTGAGTGCATCATTTTGTGTTGGAGATTGATATCCGTAAGGATTCTTAATCCTCCATTGCACATCTGCTCAAGCCTAATTCTTTCTGCTTTTGTTAAGATTTTTTTGAGAATTAAAAATCTCTCCCATCTCTTTTTTCCAAAAATAAAATCAAATTAAGAAAAATATCCTAAGGAATTGACAGTTTGAGACCACCTTCAGGACATGGAATATTTATGGTGCATGTGTGGATTTGAAAAATTACCTGATAACAGAACTTAGTTTCTCTTGTTACTTTTCACCAATGACCACTATACCCTCCGTTTCATGAAAAAAAGTGATGTTTTAGATATTGACATGGTCTTCAAAATGTTATTTTGACCAATACTTATAATATTCTGAAAATACTTGTCATGACAAATCTGTGCGTATGATTTAATTTTTTCATGTAAATATTTAAAACAATATCGTTGTCCAAAGTTTGACTTAAGACATATGTAAAACGTTGTTTTTTGTGAACTGGAGGGAGTACAATTTAAAATCACTGCTGAACTGGATCAAACTTCGTTTTAGTTTGTCACTTGAAAATATTGCCAGATAACAGAATTTTATTAGCTTCTGTTGTTACTTGTCCGCGATGACTACTACAATTTAAAGTAGCTACTTAGCAGAAGCAATCTTCATTCTAGTTTGTGGTATTATTCAAAATTATGTACTTCCTGTGATGAGATGCACAAACTGATAATGCGCACCCCCAAGTAAGTTCAGTATGCAACTCGGACTCCTATCGACCTTCAATTATAGTAACTGCCCCGCTGTTGAATATGCTGGAGTCTGGTTTGCTTGATGACGAGTCTGTCTCCATTAGAATTCTTCTAGCTGCAAAGCCAGGCTGCTTAGGAGTTGGCAATGGGGCAGTATCTGTAGCAGCTAACATCAGAAGCACTTGAGACATCAATGGACGGTCATCTGGGTTCTCTTGCACACACAGGAGTCCCACTCTGGTGCATTTGAGTACTTCATCGGAGTTGAACGAGCCATTCATGGTTTCATCTGCTAATTCTATGCCTTTCCCTTCGTTCCATAAGCTCCATGCCTGCGGAAAAAAATGTGACCAAGTTATTTTGAAGTTGTACTGAGAAACACAAATAGTATGTGTTTGATGAGGTATATTCTCACATGTCCTAGAAGATTTAGGTGATTTGAGTAGGAATACACCCCTCTGTTTCTCCTACCGCTAATTATTTCCAGCAGTAGTACTCCGAAACTAAATACATCTGATTTGACTGAGAAAACTCCATCCATTGCATATTCGGGAGACATATAGCCGCTACAGAAGAGCCATATCAATATGAGTAATACTGGAAGCTCATTTATATACTCAAATATGGTTTTCATGTTACCATACTTACTATGTGCCAACCACTTTTCGTGTATTGATTTCTGTCTCTTCACTGCCAAACATTCTTGCCATACCGAAGTCAGAAATTTTGGGTGTCATCTCCTTGTCTAGAAGAACATTACTTGCCTTCATATCTCTATGGATGATTCTGTATCTCGAGTCCTGGTGGAGATACAGTAATCCTCGAGCAATGCCTTCTATGATACAGTATCGTGTTTGCCAATCAAGCAGGATACTGTTGGATTTTTCTGTTAACATAGGCAAATACATAATTTCCTCTGAGAATATTGTCAGCCAATATTAAAGGTCAGAAAAGAAAGGTTGAGAGGTTACCAAATAGGAAGTAGTCCAAGCTCTTATTTGCCATATATTCATATACAAGTATCCTTTCTTGTCCACTAATGCTGTAGCCAAGAAGCCGAACAAGGTTCCGATGCTGGAGTTTAGCTATTAACATTACCTCATTCCTGAACTCATCGAGACCCTGTACCGATGTTTTTGAAAGTGTTTTTACAGCTATTTCTTGTCCATCCTCGAGCTTACCCTGTAATTTTGAAGGAAATAGTTTCAAACTTAGACATGGAGTAGCAGGAGATCATGATGTCCAAATTGCCATACTTTTAGTTGTTTTTCTTTTAAAATGCTTGTCTTAACCTGTAATTGCCCCTATACAAGAAACCTAGTAAGTTAGTTACTCCATTTGAAATCGTGAGCTTCCATTCGATTGAGTTATATAGATTTGCATTCGTATGGGTTGAAATTCATCCATGAGAGTGCTACCTTATAAACTGGTCCAAAGCCTCCCTCGCCAAGCTTATTATTGATAGAGAAACCATCAGTGGCCGCCGCAATTGTCGCCAGATCAAATATTGGCAGTTCCAAGTCATCATCGTGGCTACTTCCCTCGTAACGGCGGGGGTTGCTGCGTGAACCGCCGCTCCATTTACTCGATCCTGCAGTCATGCAAGTCAAAATAACATTCAGAAATACCACTTTACCTTATTTGCCCAGGTTCACTTGATGGAAGGTCTACTGGGTGCTACCTGTTTTTCTTGCTAGCTTCTTCTTCCTTGACCAGAAGAAAAATCCAGCAAGTGCTATCAGGAATGCCAGTGCGGTGATGCTGGCAACGACTGCGACCACCATGTGTGTCTTCTTAGATTTGCTTGTTAAACCTGTGTAAGATCTCGTGACGGTTAGTTTGATGATGCACATGCCTTGACATTCATTTGGAGGAATATACATGTGCACTCAGGAGTAGCGCAAGAAATGCTACATGATGCTCTTGCCAAATACGTCCAAGCTTTCAGGAGCTGCGACCTGAGGGTGAGCTTTCTTCCAGTTCCAGGAATCATGGTGAATTGGTGACAACGAGAAAATTGCAAAAAGCCACCACAATTGGGGCTAGGTTTTCAAAAAACCACCAAGATGTCATTTTTTTATCAAAAACCACCGGTATTGCGTAATGGGTAACAAAAAACACTGATGTTGAGTTTACGAGAGTTGACTATCTTTTCTGATGGTTGGACCCCACTGTACGTGGCATGCCTATTTTCTGAGAAAGCCATTTATATATTATAAATTTAAATTTCAGGGGCTTCTTATCCTTTACCCAGCGCAAAGAAATATGTGCATCAGCGCCGCCGGGTCGAACACAGCGCCGCGCAGTCCCACAGCCTCGACTCTCGAGCACACGACCTCGAGCAGACGGGGTCTGGGAACTCACCACGAAGTAGAAGCTGCAATCGGAGGCCTGTCGGGGCTCGCAGGTGACGCCACGATGGCGACGGTGGCCGCCGGAGCAGGGACACGCCGGGCAGAAGTTCGCGGGCGCGAGGCTCTTTGTCGAGGACTTTGGAGGCTTCAAGAGCACCTCAGGAGGTCGAAAAACTAGAGGTGGAAGCCCCAATCGAAGCGTTGGAGGAGATCGACGGCTATACGGCTCGGTACCGGAGTCGGAGAAGACAACCACGGCAGTGGCGACAGAGGGTCGGGGTGCTCTATTATTTTGAAGGGGAGAACCAGGACGACGATCGTGCTAACAGGCAAGGGGGCTAGGCTTCGCGAGGTCCATGGCGGCGGGGCGGAGCAGATGGCGATGGCGGCGAGCTCGCACGGCAGGACGGCGTTGAGTGGGGGGGGGGGGGGGGGGGAGGGGTCGGTAGGGGCGTCGGGTCGGCCGCGAGCAGGGGCGTCGGGGTCTGCCACGAGCAGGAGCGGCGACTTTTTCTACCGGCGACGAGGGAGCTGCAAGCGTTGACAAAGTTGACCCACCAGGAAAATTACAAAAACACCCGAAAAGTAAAACACCTCTAGCATGTGTCCCTAGAGTGCTTACCACATGCCACGTCATTCTGACAGTAGGCCCAAGTTGTCAGAAACAACATTAGCTCATCTAAACTGATGAATCAGTGTTTTTTGTTACCCATTACGCAATACCGGTGGTTTTTGATAAAAAAATGGCGTCTTGGTGGTTTTTTGAAACCCTAACCCCAATTGTGGTGGTTTTTGCAATTTTCTCGGTGACAACACATGGAATCAGTTTGTCGTTGCAGAAAGTTCACTGCTTTCTTGCCAGAGCCTCCTAAAAAGTCTGATTTGCGTCTAGCATTTTTACCTTTTTATGGGGTGTTCTAATTTAAGAATTTTTTGAAACTCACAAATATGATTTTCGAATTTTTTAAACGGAGAGAGAACTGAAGCTCGGGAGCAAAGAACAGTTTCCGGTTCAGAGGTCCCATCTTGGGCCGATGCTGCTGCTATTTGGTGAGAGATGTGGTTGTCTGGCTTTCTGGCCAACTAGATACAGTACTCCTCGAGCAGTGCCTCTTATTAGCTTTGGAGCACGGCAGAGTGGTGCCGGGCGACTAGTCCCACACACGTTTCTTGGTTGCGGGCACCCCGACCTACCAAAAGCTCTGCCTGTCATGCAGACAAATTGTCTGACGACGCCTCTGGCGATTCCCACGAGATTTGGTCTGACTGAACATGTACCATTAGTGCAGGCATACTAGGCCAGTGGTTAGGACGTAGTGTTTAGGACTTAAGCATGGAATTGCCTCCGGGCATCAGGGCGGCTGGTTTTTTAACTATGGCATGGTGCAACCCCCTGCTCAAGGTGTTGAACTTTGGAGGTCGCATAAATTCTGTCCATCGATCTGTCAATTAGCAATCGGCATCTTATCACTAGACTAGAGCTGTCCGCCGTGTTCCCCTTTATCCTCCCCATGAAATTTCACCTGGCAAATGATACGATACCCTCACGAACGGACATGTGCCTCTCTTGTGGCCTACAAAGGTCATGCGACGCTAGTCTAATCAACATCAGGCATATGTCAAAATTAAACGCATTTGATTCCTCCAGGGAGGGGAGATCTCGTCGCATCCCCCATGTCTCCTCTCGCCCATTCCATTGGTGGAGCAACATGCCAAAGCATCGATTGTGGAGGGTGCACGTAGAAGCTCGACAGGAACCTCACAAAACCAGTTGGGGTTCTTGGAACAGTCGGCGGCAACAACCAGTTAGCTTGGGATGCCAAGCATGCAAGCATTCAGACGCCCTGCCTCTGATATTCAAAAGAAACCTTGTCGACCACTGATCCAGGTTTTTGATACCGGATGGAACTTTGTTTTACACAGAGGTCTCGGAATTTTCGGTACCGGAAAAAGCCGGACAATTACCGCCCGGATTTTCAAAATTTTATTTGAATACAAATTTTCTCAGGAAGTGTTAATTGCACGTAAAACTTATCGATGCAACACCGTGGTTGTAACACAGCGGTATGGCGCTATCCCCTTGTTGGGACTTGAACGGGTGACATCGAGCACAAAATGAGATGAAGCTAATTGTTCCATATGTTCAAGTCATCAATGAAGAGATACGTGCTATTTATCTAGATTTGTGGGTATAAATTCAAAATTTCAAAAGAGCTCGGGATTTTTTGCTCGGTGTGCCTATTTACCGAGGGTGCTCGAGAAATCCGGTAACCAGGCGGTAACCAGATTTACCGCCCGGTTACCAAAACCTCACCTCATACACGAGCGGTAATCCCTGGCCCTCGGTGCACTAGGGAAATTAGCAAGCTACTGGATTTGTGCGAAAACGAATGCCCTAACATTTTGCCGTGAGTGGGCTACATTCAAATACAAATCTAGACCGTGTATGAGGTGAGATCCACGGTGGGACTGGAGATCTCATTTCGTTTCGGCGGCTGTTCTAACGTACTACTACATAATTGAGCTTTTGTTGTGGCCTCAGAAATAAAAGTTTGCTACTTTTCGGATGAGTGTATGGCCCTCCTTTTGGAAGTAAAAGAACTTGGGACCAATGTTGTCACTGTCGAGTTTCAAAAAGCTCTTTTCAGTTCCTTTCTCTCTACTGTAGCAGTTTATATTTTCCACCCCAAAAAAAGCAGCATCAATTTTACATACAGAATAAATAAATTGAAAATGATACGACGAGCTAAAGAATGAAAAGCCTATCTGCCATGTTCTTGTACTGATAACTGAATAGGCTTTGCAGTTGCATATTGTCACTCGTATGAATGTAGCAATGTCATGTTCTTGTAATACGTACCGAGATCGGCGGCGGCGAGGCGGACGAAGAGCTCCTGTCCGAAGTCCAGGTACACGCGCAGGTCGGTGAGCTCCGAGTTCCACATGACGCAGCCCTCGCCATTGCCCCGGCGGTCGTCGCTGACATTGCCGCTGGCGTACGCCGTGCAGGAGCAGTTCCTCAGGCACGCCTGCCGGCACTGCTCCAGGGTGAGCCCCATGTCCAGCACGCTCCGCGCCGTGTCGGGCACCTTGGCGTGCCTCACCGTGACGAACCCGTCGCCGCCGGCGCTGCTGCTGCCGTTACTGCCGCCGCAGCCGAGCGGCGTCGACCGCACGCACCCGTCCCGGCCGTCCCGCAGCGCCCACGCGGCCGGCGACCTGGGGGCGAAGCCGGGCAGGCAGGAGCAGACGGGCATGCTGTTGGTGTCGCACACGCCGTTGGGCCCGCACGGCGACACGCGTCGCACTGGTCCTTGGGCGCGTACCAGTACAGGTTCCATGTCCCGGACGCCGGCACCCAAGTCGACCGCTGCAGCAGCCCGTTGCTCCCCGTGCTGTTCAGCCCCAGCCTCGAGATGATCGACTCGTTGTGCACCTGATTAAGTCGTCAACTCCGTAGCATAAGCAGTTGATTAACAAGTCTATACGTGTGTACCATGCATGAGTTGACAAAGTACGTACATGGAAGCTGTATGTGACTTCCTGGGCGTTGTTGATGAAGCTGAACGTGAAGTCGTTGTAGGTGACGGTGTCCGGCACGCCGGTGAACTGGACGCCGTCCCAGGGCCAGATCGCCAGGCCACTTCATCGCCGTTCCAGATGAACACCTGGGGGTCGCCGGAGGTGACCATGGCCATGACCACGGGGCCCGGCGAGGGGTCCAACGGGCTCTTCCACGCCGTCAGCGTCCTGTTCCGCCCCGTCACCAAGTCCACCCCCAGCTTCATGTCCGGGAGCAGCGTGTCCGTCGGGTAGTCGAACCCCTGCCACGCCACGCCGCCGCCGCTGCCTGCATCGTCCGCGAGCACAAGGTTGCCGTTGTCCAGGATCCGCGCCGTGGGGCTCGCCAGCGCCGATGCCGACTTGACGGACCAAACGACCGTTGAGTTACCCGTGGCAATGGCGAGCGTGCCGGTGGCGGACACGGAGAGTGTGGCGCCAGGGTTGGCCGCGACGTCGCCCGAGATGGGGTGCTCGCGGTTGGCCACCCACACCACCGTGCGGACGGAGACCTTGCTGTACCAGACCCCGACGTAGGTGTTGTTGGCGCCCGGCGGGGTGAAGAAGCCGAGCACGAACTTGGCGTCGGGCCCCGACAGCAGCGTCTCGTTCACGCCGAGCGGGCGGCCCGGCGTGACGGTGTCCCTAGCATAGCATGCCGCGGGCACGAGAACGAAGAGGAGGAGGTACCAAGCGAATGGCGCCATTACTCTAAACTGTGGGTTGTACGCTGGCGTTCTGGAGTCTGGACGGGAAGTGCAGGATACATGTCGTGGAGTGGAGACTGGGACTCGTTTTTAAGGGAACAGGGCTGCTCCCGGCTCCAATTTCTGCCACAAATTTTGTAACATATTCGTGGCGCCTCGTAGGAGATGCCTCATGGAGTAATGCGAAGATATAAGTTTGCAGAATTGCAGGGAGCCAGCGGAAGAGCTTTTCGAGTTTTGTGGCTCGCGTCTTCAGTCTCTGCGGTTCTACAGGATTATGAGAACAGCGGACAGTACGAAATGTTCAGACTTGCAACGTATAGCGTCTACAGAATACAGGAATGGCATCTCGCGTCGACTGACTTGACTGTGCACATGAAAGCTCAACTTTGCATCTGAGTCGGGCGGCACGGCCGGGCCCTTTCCCGAGTTTCTCTTCTCTTTCTTTTTTGAAAAAGATACTGTACTTGGTTCATTCACAATTGCACAGAGTTCATATTAATACGTACCTCAATGTTCTTACAGTTTTATACTTCAACGGGTAAAGATTAGTTATCAGTGGAAAGTACATCGCTGTTCGTCAGCTAGCCTTTACCTCGTTCAGAGTTCAGAACGAACGACAAACGCAGACAAGATTTAAGCAAAGGATAGCGAGCTGGGACAGCAGCAGGAAACCCGCTGAGAGAGCTCGATCTCGAGCAAAATACGTACCTCAGTGTTCTGACAGTTTTATAGGACTGATGTATTAAGTTAGCTCCATTCACAATTGTCTTTTACCTTATCAAACAGATCTCATATTAATACGTACCTCAATGTTCAGACAGTTTTATACTTCAACGGGTAAAGATTAGTTATCAGTGGAAATTACATCGCTGTTCGTCAGCTAGCCTTTACCTCGTCGATAGTGCAATGCTTGACAGAATCATACTTCCGGTACCAAAGAACAATATGCCGCACACAATTTTCAGCATCAGCACTTTATTTTGGCTTCAGATTACTGGCGATCGTTGTGTTGCTGATATATCAGTCTGCGTGTCCAAACCAACATCTCCATCATCCCCTCCCGAGTCGCCTCCCTCCCAGGTGGCTCCGGAGGCGCCGCCACCCACCAACCCTAGAAGTCCGACTCCCGGCTCAAGCCCTTGCCGCCGCTGCTGCCGTTGATGGCGGTGGTGGCGGCGCCCACCCCGAGGACGGTGGGCAGGAGAGGTGGTTCGCGGTGGCGTCTCGCGGGGGCGGTGAGGCGTGGTGGCGGCCATGGGGCGGCGCCTGAGGATCCCCGGTGGAACGGCGCTGTGGTGGTGGTGGGGAGGCGCCGGCGGCTGGCCGATCTCGCCTTCGCGCGGATCCAGGTCGTGTTCCCGTCGGGGCACCTTGGGCGGATCTGTATGCCGAATCCAGCCGGAGCCGGCAGTGGTGGGTTGGCTGTGGTCTTAGCCACGCCGACGATCTACGGTTTGGCACCGGTCTACCCCTCCATTGCCGCCTGTCCTCCTGGGAGTGGTCTCGCGACGTCGGGGCCTGCGAGGCTCAGCAATAATGGTGGTGGTCCTGGGGTTCCGATTGCGCGAAGAAGAAGAGCTGTCTCACGACTGGCCTCCTGGATCTGGCTAGAATGACAGGTTCCGGAAGACTCCGCCGACGAACTCCACTGGGCGATTCATGCCTGGAGATTGCTGGATCGGGTGAGATTCGGTCGTGCGCACCCATGTTTTACTCTGGCCGTTTGGTTTCAGAGGGAGCGCTTCGAAGCTCTGTTGGCTGTTAATATCATGGGACATGTTCTCGTTCCATGGTGCTGGCGAAGAATGTCATGTAAGTCGAGATCTGAGGACTATCAATGGTGGTTCGAATCTTTCTGGCGTTGAGGAATTGTCTTGGTGTTTCGTGACTTGGAGCAGCGGCATGTAAGTGGGGGCGACAACATACGTGAAGTCCAATGTCCTACCTTTCAGGGTGAAAATCCAAGGTCTGGGCTTAATTGGTTGTGCCTGACAGTGGTATTGCTGAAGACATTGTTTTGAGAGCGAGGACTATCTTCAGGGTGAAAACCCAATGTCTGACCTTAATTGGTTGTGCCTGGCACCGTTCTTCTTGAAGGCGTTGCTTTTGAAGAATTGGATATCAGGTGTTGTCTTGGTGGTGGTTGTGCGGCTGCTGCAAGGACTGTAACTCTGTAGCGGGACTTTTCTTTTTATTTCTTCTTCTTATTGTTTTTCGGCTGTGTGCATCCGTAATAGATTTGGTTATTGCGTTGTTGCAGAGGCTGGGTGTAATTTGTATCACCTCGATATTAATATACACTCTTTATCTAAAAAAAACCAACATCTCCAAGAGTTTTTTTCTTAGGAGAAATCTGTCCTAGAGTTAGTGTGATTTCGGCCTCTTCTGAATCAATTGCGGGTGGCAGGAAGCAGCCTGGTTACACATGCGATTGTGGGCTCACAAATAAGCAGTCTAGACTCTTCAAAAAAAAAAAAAAAAAAACAGTCTAGAACGGGATTGCTCCCTATCGCGTGCGCGATTTGTACCCTGGGACCGCTCGCAGCCGGTACCGGAGTGATACCGGCCAAAGGCACAGGTAGTTTCCTAATGATGCACCTTGTACTCTCATGGCACATGTCTGATGACGAGATGTCAATAAGTTTCCGGAAAGTCATTTTGGCTTCCGAGATTTAGTGATCTCTCTATTTAAAAAATATAAAAAAAATCTAGGTTTACAAGAATCTGAAAAAATTCTGCATGTTTTTAATGATGTATCTCACAAACGTGCAAAATCAAGATTTGAAATATTTTATATTCTGATCTACACAAAAAATGGCAAAATCTTTTATATTTTGCAGATTTGAAAGAGTGTACATTAAGATCCACACATTTGTTATTATTATGTAGCTCAAAATATAAAATATTTAAATTGATATTTTTCACGTTTGTGGGGTACATCATGGAAAACATGTAGGATTTTTTCGGATTTTTCTGAAAGTTAAAAATATATTTTTCATTTTTTTAAATAAATAGATCACTTTAGCCTGGAGTAAGAAAAGGATCACGTTTGTGGATTGTTCTTTGTTATGTTTCTTTCATTCTTTTTTTCTTCTTTTGTGATTTTCCTTTGCCATTATTTTTCGCCAAATTGTATGGTTCTTTTTAGGTTAGATTTTATACTCTATAAGCTTGCTGAAACGTCTTATAAAAGGGGACACAGGAAGTACCTTTTTGAGTTTCGTGTTTTTTCTAAATTTATGTTCCATTTTATTTAGTCTAAAATGTTTCTTCGCATTTGTTTCATGGCTTTTAAATTGGATCTCTTTTGTTTCATGGCTTTTAAACTGGATCTCTTTTGTTTCATGGCTTTTCAATGTATTCATCTCATCTACGGATGGCAATGGGTACCCGATACCAGCAAACCCGACGGGTACCCGCCTTAAATGGGGAGGGTATGGTATAAAAAAAAACCCGCGGGTCTGGTTAGCGGGTAAAATTCATACCCATCGGGTGTAGCGGAGGCGGGTATGGGGGTGCCAAACCCGTACCCGGAAACCCTCAAACCCGGCGACCACACCTGTCAGTGAAATAGACTAACCCTAATTTCCCACCCCACTGGCGACCCCACCTGTCATTGGATAAAAAAACCCTAAGGCAACCCGAGCTGCTCACTTCCTCTCCTACTCCTCCAGTCCTCCCAAGTCGCACCGCCTCCTCTCTTTCCAATCCCCACACGCACCCACCCGCGCCGCTCCTGCGCCTCCGCTCGCAGGCAGCCTCGGACGGCAGCCAGCCTCGGACGGCCGCGCCGCCGCTCCTGCGCCTCCGCTCGCAGGCAGCCTCGGGCGGCCGCGCCGCCGCTCCTGCGCCTCCGCTCGCAGGCAGCCTCGGACGGCCGCGCGCTCGCGCCGCCCGGCCCAGCCGCCCAACCCCTCCGCCGTCTCCGTCCCATCCGCTCCTGCAGTCTCCGGTGCCATGGAGTCCGAGCCCGTCGAGCTGGAGGAAGGCAGCTTCTTTGTCTTCGATGATTTTGTTGTCATGATTCATGAACTTATTTTTTGCTGAGCTTGTCTGATTCGAGTTCAGAGTTCTGGACTATTTGTTGCTGAACGTCCTTGCTGGAACTTGTCTGAATTTCTTGTCATGAACTTGGACTTGTCTGATTCGAGTGTGATTCGGTGAACTTGTTGTTAAGTTAAACTATGAATTGATGTCAATTGCTGCTCTGAATTGTTGTTAAATTGCTGTGAATTTCTTGAGATTGTAAATTGATGTCAATTTCTTGCTGTGCCAAAACCTGTCATACTGCTTCAGTAAGCGGGTTGGCGGGTACCCGTCGGGTCCTGCAAACCTGGCGGGTGGTGGGTATGGTTGAGCTTTGTACCCGGCGGCGGGTATGGGGGCGGGTGGCGGGGGCGGGAAGAAGGGTCGGGGGTATGGGGGGGCCAAACCCGGCCCCGAACCCGGCAGGTGCCATCCGGAATCTCATCCGAGCACAATACAATCGAGGGATACATAAAATGGACTACATGGACAAATCAATTGCTAGTACTACTTCCTCGTCCTACAAACGACACAACATCAACTAATCTAGTGTCATTTTAACCAGAAAATCGACCAACCTAGTTGGATTATCCCAATCGTATATAATAATCCTAGCTAAACCACACCAAAACCAGGCCGCGGAAAGGTTGGTGGGTTGTCCAGGCCTCCAGGGCTTCTTTATAATCGAAGCTTCGGCCCGAAAGCATAGATCTTGCTCCGACCCAGGTGTATGCAACGACCTAAGACTAGCCACAGTGGGGGTATCATAGGTGGTATCATGCATGCCATGTTGGCAAAAAACTGACGTGGCGCTGCAATTAATGATGAGAGAGGTGATTAGTGGTATCATAGGTAGATACCGTAACATAACGGATTCCAATGCAAGATGAGTCTACAAGCTAATAAATATAATATTATATGATACCACATATATGTTATTACCCATTATGGAGATAACAACATAGACTAGTATCATATGCATGATACTAGTATATGATACCTCACATTGTGACTAGTCTAAATATGTAGGACGGGAAAGCTTGGAGCTTTCGATTTGGATGGAACCACCACCCTAAACACAAATTTAATCGATCGGTTCGGCAGCCACAAATCATTTTCGGTCGCTTCACGCAGGTCGTGGTCTAGACTGTAGGAATTTGTGTCTTGCAACATTTTATTTGTACACTACATTCTCCGGAATTAAACTTCATGTGGAAGTATCATGGAAATAACAGGGAACTAATGATGTGGAATTGTACTTAAGGAAATATACTTAAGTAAGCCGGTACGTCTATACTGGAATACAGTGTATGTGAATATGCTGGAATTATACCCGGGACAGTATAGAGTGGAAAGCCAGGTTGTTCATATGTTGGCTATATGAATTGATTAAAGTCTGCGAATTTGAATTATTCAAATTCGGCACGTGACTCACACACGTGTGCTCGTGGGACTAATTGCAGATTGAAACTCCTAGATGGTTACTGATGATCGTGATTGGTTTGGTTAACCTGGAGTTTCTGGAATAAATATCTGCGGAATTACGGTTTAAATAAAACCAGAATTAGCACTATATAAAGGTCCCTAACCCCTAGTCTCAAATTGATCATTGTGAGCGGCACCACGGAAAAGGATCGAGAAATAGGGGTTAGACCGAATTAGTGCTAAACCTAACATTGGTATCAGAGCACAAGGTGCGTCGCTGGCGAGAGGAACCCTAGCTCGCTGGTTAATCTGCTAAACTCTGCCGCCGGTCGTCTACCGTTCTTCGTGGTGTCGATTTGCTGCCGATTGGTTCTGCATTCTTCCGCTGCGCCACATCGTCTCCGCTCTCGCGCGTCGAATCGATCGGCCGTCTATCAAGATCGCTCTGCGCTGCACTTCCCGGGCATCCCTGCGTTGCGCGGGCGTGCGCCAAGTTGTTGTTCGATCTGGAAAGCAGAGCACGTTCTCCTATCGCTCTGCACGCACGGATCGAGGGCTGCCACAGAGATTGAGGAAGAAGACACATCGTCGCTGCGTTCTGGTTTGTGCTTGTACGATCCAGGAAGCCAGAATCGTAGCTTTTTTTTTTTGCGGGTATTTTTCCGCTGCGAACTCTCCATGAATTCGATCGGTCGCCGACTGGGTTCCGTGGTCTGTCCTGCTTGGTATCTCCACGACTGGGGCGATTGTCGAATCGGTCGCCTGATGCATCCTGACCCACGTGTTGTGTGCTGCTGCTGACCGGAATTAGATGGAGCGGAAGGCTGGATTGAGAAGTACTAATCCAGCAGGGAACAACTGCCATCGTTGCACGGGAAGCCGATCGAGGAAGGCAAGGCTGCAGATCAAATCTACACGCTAGAACAGAGGAACCTGCCAAGAATTTCAGCAAATTGGATGATCTGGAATTTGGGCATCTAGCTGACTTCGGAACTTAAATCTTGATGAAATTTTCTGTGAAGTACCGGTTATTTTCAGGTTGCTACGGAAACCGTTGATAAAGAAAGGAAACGATGATGCACATTATTTGCTGCTCGTGTACATGGACAGTCAAGTATGCAAATCCATGCAATATTTTACGTGGAATTTTTGCGTAACCTGGGAATTTTATTTTTGAGATTTTGGGCATCACGGGAGGAAATTGAAACACAGTCCCGGGAAAGGAATGAGTATCTTTGCCGGATGTTTTAATTGCTACGGTTGACCTTGTCACCGGAATATATATATTGGAAATCGGAATCGTGTAATATTGACATCACTTATATTTGGAGGAAGATGGCAAACACTCCAATGGCGGAAAATTTAATCTTCACTTAAGGTATGTTTAATTTTATTGTTTGTATTAAGTATTTATTTGTCACTACTTTTCCATATAGTTGGATTATGGACTTTGCATCTACATCATAATTTGATGGAATACAATAGCAAATTTATTGACATATGAACAATTCCAAAGGAATAATAAGTGTATTAATTAGGCACTAATGATAAATTGCATATACTTTGGAATTGGAAATTATGTAATCGAACTCTGTTTATGGAGGAACTTTCCTTTTGTCACTTACGATGAGAAGGAATTTTAATTTACACTTCTCTATCGGAATTTGTTGATTATATATATTCTATTTGGAAAAGGAAGAGTGGAATTTTGCTCAACGGAAAAGTTAGTGCATTATGTAATTTAACACAATGGTCCCATGTTATATTGATAATCCGTTGGAAGTTGGTTGTGAAGATAACTCCCACAGGGAGGAATACTTGTAATAGGAAAACATGCTCGGAATTTTTTGTTGATGGAATTTACGACTTGGTCTTAATCTATAAACAGAATTACGATTGTTAATTCTGGAATTATAAACTTTAAGTGGGAGGACTATCAGTTATGGATTTCTCTTCAATGTGACATTTGGTTTTACACTCCCATTAGAGGTTCAATTATTTTATCTCATTTACAACTTGGTCACATATCAAGGAACAAAATTAGTGGATTATTAATTCTGGAATTCTAAGGTTTAGTGGGAGGATTATGATAATTTATCAACACATATTTACGGTATTTTTGGGCACTCCTAGTTGAGGTGGATATATTTATTCATTTCATGATTCACTTGATATGGTTATTAATATCTTTGACAATACAAGTCGGAAGGTTTTTGTTGTATTAACATCTCATACTGAAATAGAAAATCAGTTCATCAAAGGATTACAAGGTTTGAAACTGATTGGTGGGGGAAGTACACTTCAGGAATATTAATTCAAACTAATGTGATGAGCATGGAATTATTCACCGCTGTCCTATGTCATATAGTCCATGGTTGAATGGAGGAATACAAGTCTTGGTTATTCACTTGATTATGAAAAGAATTACATACTACTATTTGTTGAGTAAGTCATTATTTATCACAGTCACTATTTATATTTTGTGAACTGGAAAGAAGTATTCTATTTATATTTTGGTAGTATGGAATTGGAATCATTGTTTACTACATAGCACACCAAGATTTATTTTTTAATGTTTATATTCTAGTGGATCAAATGGTATTTCGTTTTTGATCTGGAAAAAGGAAAATTGGTGGAAAGTAGGAATATGATATTTTCTCATGAAGGGTGTGTTTATTAATAGTCACACCGAAATATGTGTTAAACTCAAAGGAAAGCACCAAGTTACACTCCCAACACTAACATGATTAGGAAAAGTGGGAGGAATTAAATTGGCCCATCATATCTTGGCTACTATTGTGTGTTATTTGAGGAAGTTACTCTATATTTTAGAGGAAAGATAAGTACTAAACTTGTTGCTAATGTTAACTATGGGTGGAAACATTGCGGGAAGGAATAAACTCAATGATGAATAATAAAAGTTTGGAAACTTGTTATTTTACCAAACGACCGCATGCCTATAGGTTGTTGTTGGATTTATTTACAAGGAAGTTTAATGCAACATTCTTAGTGGAAGTTACAATTCTAAGTTTGTTGTTTAATTCTTTACACAAAGGAAATATTTATACTTTGTGGAAACTCTGGAATTTAGAGGAAGTTGTTGTTGTTTAAGTTTTACACAAAGTAAATATTTATACTTTGTGGAAACTCTGGAATTTAGAGAAAATTGTTGTTGTTTAATTCTTTACACAAAGGAAATATTTATACTTTGTGGAAACTCTGAAATTTAGAGGAATGTGTTGTTGTTTTATTCTTTACACAATGGAATTAATTATACATTGTGGAAACTCTAAAATTTAGAGGAAGTGGGAATAAAGATATGGTTTGCTAACTGATTAGGTTCATTCATGTTCTTGGAACAAGCTTCACATCAATGGTATATCAGGTCATACGGTTTTATTACTGATGGAAGATACATATACAAAGGTTAGTGTGAATTGTTTTTGTGTTATCATTATATGTGGTAACTATGTTCTTATTGATTTTAAAATATCACATTGATGGAAGTGAAAGCTTGGTTTGGTTCTAACTTTCTTATGAAAGGAATGTTCAAAGCTTCCTGTGTTTTGGGAGTGGAATTACATAGTGAATGTTTTGATACATTTTTCTATGGAAAATTGCAAACCTGTCAAATACCTTTGGTAAAGGGAATGATACTCTGCGAGGAATTATACTTTAACTCGTGAGGAAAAAGGAATAGTAATTGTCATACCACTATTATTGTGGGACATTATTTGTGCGACCTGAACTTAGCCATTCCGCTATAATTGTTGCTTTTGATTAGCACGGAAAATGATTTGCTGGAATTATTAGCAAATGGAATATGAATCTTGAAAAGATAGCTGCAATCAAATAAAAGACTTGTTGCTCAATGCCAAGGAAGCGTGGATTATTCATTTTTTGGCGATCTCAACCTTCAACCGCGTGGATATATTGACGCTACTTTCGAAAAGAGGATCTCGCTAAAAGGTAATTTTTTATGTTATATGTTAATATCTACTTTTGTACGTCTTTATGGCGTACAAAGGAAACATGATTTAGATACTCGTTATTTACGAAATATGAATACTTCAATGCATCTCAAGCATTGAAGGAAGGTCTATGGTTAAGGAATTTTCTTCGTAAACTTAAGGTCACGGAAAGACGCATCATAACTTGTTACTTTGTGATAATATGAGTGCTAAAGTCACAAAGTTTATATGCAACATGAATACACTGAAGGAAGGAATTATTTTATAACCATGCTAATTGTGTGGGAATTCACTTGTTGAAATAAAATATTTTCAGTCAAGTGGGAGATGTAGAAATTTGTGTCTTGCAACATTTTATTTGTACACTACATTCTCCGGAATTAAACTTCATGTGGAAGTATCATGGAAATAACAGGGAACTAATGATGTGGAATTGTACTTAAGGAAATATACTTAAGGAAGCCGGTACGTCTATACTGGAATACAGTGTATGTGAATATGCTGGAATTATACCCGGGACAGTATAGAGTGGAAAGCCAGGTTGTTCATATGTTGGCTATATGAATTGATTAAAGTCTGCGAATTTGAATTATTCAAATTCGGCACATGACTCACACACGTGTGCTCGTGGGACTAATTGCAGATTGAAACTCCTAGATGGTTACTGATGATCGTGGTTGGTTTGGTTAACCGGGAGTTTCTGGAATAAATAACTGCGGAATTACGGTTTAAATAAAACCGGAATTGGCACTATATAAAAGTCCCTAACCCCTAGCCTCAAATTGATCATTGTGAGCGACACCACGGAAAGGATCGAGAAATAGGGGTTAGACCGAATTAGTGCTAAACCTAACATAGACGGTTTGCTCGATGCGACGCCAGAATCGTGTGCTCTGCTCGTCATGCTGCGCTGTGCTAACATCACTACACTAGATGGTCACTGCCTCACTGGTCTCAGGCTCTTCAGCTCTCTCAGGACCCCCTCACCCTGCGGCCTTAACCTTCCTATGAGGCTATGACTCTATAGGCCGGATTCTATATTACTGTACCAACTAATCAATCGCTAGCCAGCTCCTCGATCGGTTGCTATTGTACATTGATGACACACTCGTCTCTCGTTAGGTACTTTGATTTCAGCTTTAGTTTATGGTAAACAGATGGCGTGATCTCTCGAGCATTTGCGACAGATGTAACGGTTCAATATCACGAACGAGGAGTCAAGGTAATCTAGTCAGCTCAATCACTTTCGCAATTACTAGTAGTTTCCCGCGAGAGTTTGACGTGACGTCACGTGTTCCTGAAGTTTCCGTGCTCCTCCGGCGCCTTCGTTCCCCAGCTTCTTGATGTAGCTTTAGCGACTTCGGCTCAAGGATAGACACGGCCACACAGGGAAACTGAACACTCTACTCCACGTGTTGGCACGTTGGTAGGACAAGGCAGGCAAAATAGCCTCCACCTGAGAAGATCTATTCTCCTGAGAGCACCATTTTGACTCTTCTGCCCCGATTTCAAAATTCAGATTTTGTAAACACTTCAAAAAAATCTGAACAAAATGGACAACAAACATATAATAGCTAGTGCACTAAGTATGTGTAAATTTTCGCGGAAATCCACTTTGGAGCCCGAGCACAGATGCTCCCGGAATCATGTTCATCCATTGTCATCGAGATATGTGTCTAGCGAAACGTTCAGAAGTTTTCTACCGTAGTAAAACCTGTCCCCCGACGCACCGTTTGTCTAGGAATTAAATGACATGCCGTCCCCGTCCAGTGGCGGAACAGAAGAAGGAGGACGGACCTCATGTTTCTGTACCGTCGTGTCCGGCCTTGGTACCTGCCCTTAATGCGAGGACATGAAGTAACGAAATCATTAATTGGCCCATGGGACATGAAAATGTATTGCAGCAGGGACGAGCAGTCAAACCGAGCTTACAGTGTAGTCAACATAATTAGCAAAAGAAATACTCCCTCCGTTCCTATAAGGAGGGCGTAATTTTTCTGGCGCGTCGATTAAGGAGAATCTGAATACATGCGTGTTAGACAATTTTAGCCCTATAAAATCTCTCCAATAGCACGTCGTCTGCAGTTAACTGCCCCCTCCTTATTCGCTAGCATTAAATAGCCGTGAGCTGTTGAGACTTGCATGCGCATGCACCACCAATTAAAGTTGCATGCAATGTGTTCCATTGGCTAGTCGGCGTTGCATGCAAGGAAAAAGAGCATCTCTCAGCTAAGCTGCAGCGCGAATAGAGGAGGAAAGGCAACCAGACTGGGGGCATGCTCGGCAGAATCGCAACAATATTACACCCGCGCCTTGCTTTGTGGAAAAAATCTGAAAAAAATTCACGCCTTACTCATAGGAACGGAGGGAGTATTGCTAAGCAACAAACACCTATACACTGGGATGATCTAAGCACTGTTCACACGTATCGCACTAACACCCAATTGGACAGTGGGATACCTAAGTACTGCTCACAGTAACAAAGGAAATCGACAATGCTATTGTCTAAGCACTGATCACACTCACACGCATGCACCTAGTTCTTTGGCCCTATCACAAGAGCGAACACAACGCCAAGAACGAGAACTGTTGAGGCCAGATTGATCAAGGAGACAACGAGGCTCATCCTGGCGATTTCATGGGCGGATGCGCAAGTCGAGCACCTTGGGATGGCGGGCTTGTGAGGACGACCACTTGGAAGCGGTGCTGCCGCGAAATCATCCTGGCCACCGAGATCCTGAAGTGCAGCTGGCGGGGCGGCAGCCTGGTGAGCGGCCACGACATTAGAAGTGGCGGCGACCGCTAGGCGTGCTTGCGGTACAGAGAGGCGACAGGCACGGGTACGGCTGGATCTTGGGGGAGCGGGTACGTGGGATGGGGCAGGCCCTCAAGGGGAAAATCGTAGTTCTTCCTCCACTTGAAGAAGTGGCAACTGCAAGCCTGCGAGCACACCTTAGGGTTCAGGTCGAGAATCGAGAGCGGGATGCAGAATCGACAGCGGTGATGAACAACAGGATTACTTACACTGAAAGGACTATACTTGTAGAAACGGGATCCTTTCCGGTAGACGTATGTGAGGATCTCCGCTCCGCCTCCGCAGAACGGGCAAGGAATTAGAAGGAGGATGTCCTGGGGCGAGTGGGCGTGGGGTGGAGTTGCTTGTGACGCCGGAGCCTGGGCAAGATGATGCAGACGACAACATCCCGAAGCTCGTTGTGGAGGAGTCGTTACCATCCGTTCGGCCGTGGCGTCTCACGTGCCTACAGTACCAGCAATCGGTCCCACAACGAGAGTGGGGTGGTTGGAATTCACCGCGCCTTCAGACTTTTACTGTCCCATGCACACACTGACAAGAACCTGCAATACACATCTCAATCTGATTTGCACGGTAGAGATATCCGGAGCATCTATGCTCGGGAGCCAAATTGCTCCTCCCCTAAATTTTCGTGGTGAATTGACATTTGTGTTGCTCTGTAAATAAGAAAACAGTACTCATCTGTGGCAACAAACATATCCTGAGATGAGCACTGATTTTGCTCTTTTTGCACAGAGCATTACACATGTCATTTCACCACTAAAATTTGAACATAGTTAGAAAACTAGCATATGCTTGTTGTCCTTTTAGTTAATATTTTTTGAAGTATTTTCATATCTTTTGAAATTCAAAAGCGGCAGGAGCAGGTGAGTTTGGGAATCAAAGTAGATTTCCGTATTCTCATTCGATCATTTGCCTGAAATAGTGAAACTTCTCGCTGGTGCTTCGGACCACTAACAATGTGTCGTCTCCTAGGGCGGTTTTCCGGTAGTATTTTATTTCGATATGATTTCCATTTTTTATTATAATAGGTCCATTTTAAGTATGATTGTCCAATCGGGTAATTGTATGAGCGTTAATGCTACATACACGATGTTGGCGTAGAGACCGTGTATTAGACACAAGACAACTACCCTATCTCTCCTCATTAATTTATGCACATAGACAAAAAACAATAATGTGACAACTACTCCCTCCGTCTTTATTTACATCGCGTTCGATTTTTTTATCAAACTTTTAAATTTTGACCAAGTATTTAAGAAGAAATATCAACATCTATATAATAAAAAAGATATTTACGATGATTCTAATAATAGTATATTTATATTATATGTTGATATTTTTTTAATACATGTTTGGTCAAACTTTATAAATTTTGACTAAGCCTAAACTCATAACGCACTTTAACTGTGAATGGAACGAGTAAGAGACAATACCACAATGGAGCATAGGAAACGACCTTATATATTACGAGATATCACACGGTAGGTTATTAGAACATGTTATGTGTAGCCATGAAGGTTCGACTCTCCTTTATATTTTAACCTGTTGTCAAGCAAGTTTTGCACGTGTAGCTCTAGCTTCATTGGAGAGTTCGATCTTGAAAACTTGTAATCAACTATGTGCTAACCATAGTAACTTTATTGTTCACTGAGGAAAAATGGTGCAATCTTAAGCAATAAATACTCTAGACAACCTATGTGGCAAAAACACCATGACACATGGGTCTGATCCTCTTAGTTAGTTATACGAGCTCATGGGCGACACTATTTCGTTCGATGCTCACCAAAGGGTTTTAACTTTAAGGAAGATGAAAGCATTACTGGATCTTACAACACAAAGTACTTCAAAGTTAAGACAGTCGAGACTCGAGACGAGGTCTTCGAGTTCATCCTTGCGTATATCTTAGCTGTGAGCTTGTTTGGCTGGTGGAGGACAGGCGAGGGACATTGTTCAACTTGTTTGCGTATAACCGTTGTCGTTTGTGTCCATTATCTCATGGGTTGTTTGAGGCGCTTTGATCTCACCATATGGAAGGACTTTGAGTCACCAGCCTCTTCTCCCACATTTCCCTTTGTTCATTCCTTGGTTGACCAACCCTCTCCTCCCCCCCCCCCCCCCCCCCCCCCCCCCATCCATCAACGGTTGGTGTTGTATGTGTCTTTGCAGGTTAATTTTTTTTGGGGTGGTTCTGTAATTAGGGCGGTTAAGTACTAAATTTGTAATTCGAACTAGACGTAGGTGTTGTTGCTGGGTTGCGCAACGGAAACTTAAAAATTTCGCTTAGCATATTACGCAACAGCCCAAGATCTATACTATGAAGATATGCAGCACCCCATAATGCTAGATCCAGAAAACTTACTACAACCGTTGCGGAATATCTTGTTGTAGTCGAAGTAGATGTCGGTGAAGCCTGATGAAGAATCTAACGTCCACGCCGGGAGGTGAGATTGCATTCCATTCTTGTCGTCGAAGGATTACTTGCTGATGTCTACACACGCTTCTATTCTTGTAGACAGTGTTGGGCCTCCAAGTGCAGAGGTTTGTAGAACAGCAGCAAGTTTCACTCAAGTGAATCACCCAAGGTTTATCGAACTCGGGGAGGTAGAGGTCAAAGATATCCCTCTCAAGCAACCCTGCAATTAAGATACAAAAAGTCTCTTGTGTCCCCAACACACCCAATACACTTGTCAGGTGTATAGGTGCACTAGTTCGGCGAAGAGATAGTGAAATACAAGTAATATGGATGATTATAAGTGGTAATTGCAATCTGAAATAAAAATGGCAGCAAGCAAACATGTAGCAGAACTGGTTGTAAACGGTGTTTCAATGCTTAGAAACAAGGCCTAGGGATCATACTTTCACTAGTGGACACCCTCAACAATAATAATATAATTGAATACATAGATATTTCCTCTTCACTATGCTACTCTGAATTATTCTCTCGTTGGATAACGAACACCAATCCACCGCGTAGGGCTATAAAAGCACACCTTAACGTCGCATTCCATATCTAGGGAACCCCACACTGTCAACTTGAGCGCCCTAAATAGTACTAGACAAACACCGCAATTTCATAGAGACAACCAACGCAAATAATAACTCATGATAAGTATTCCTGTTATCTTTAGCCTAAGAGCCATACACGGGGCGCACACTGTCAACTTCGCACCGTGGGACAAAGGTGACTCCGGAGATTACATTAATAAAACCACTTGAGTAGCATATAAGATAATGAAGAGTAACATCTATGGATTCAACTAGATTACAAAGCTCATGATCACATAAAGATCACACCATGGGAGAGAGAGATAAACCACATAGCTACCGGTAGAGCCCTCAGCCCCGAGGGAGAACTACTCCCTCCTCATCATGGGAGGCAGCAACGGCGATGATGGAGGCGGTGGCGTCGATGGAGATGGCTCCGGGGGCAATTCCCCGTCCCGGCAGGATGCCGAAACAGAGACTTATGTCCCCCGAATTAGGGTTTTTGGTGGCGGCAGAGCTCTGGAACTTTTCTGGGGAAATCGTCGATTCTTCTGTGAGTTTTAGGTCAGGGGCAATATATAGTCCAAAGGGCGTCGCGAGGCGGTGCACGAGGTGACGACACCACCCCTCGGCGCCGGTCCCACCTTGGCCGCGCCGAGCCCACGTGTGGAGCCCTCGTGGCTCTTCTTCGTCTCCCCTCTGGACTCCAGGTGTCTTCTGATAAAATAGGGGCCTCCGTAAATTTTCGTCCAATTCCGAGAATATTTCCAGACTAGCTTTTCTGGAATACAAAAACAGCAGAAAATAGGAACTGGCACTGTGGCATCTTGTTAATAGGTTAGTCCCAGAAAATGTATAAAAATGACATGAAGTGTATACAAAACATGTGGCAATTGATATAAAACATGCATGGAACATCAAAAAATATAGATACGTTTGAGACGTATCACTTGCGCAGCCCCGCTCTAGCAGTATCCACACGTACACCGCGCCAATCCGTTAGCGTTTCGCCGTCCAGAGCTACTTGCAACCAACGAAGAGAGACTGCCTTGCGGCGTAGTTTAGGTGGTTGATCTAATCAAACTTGATTAGAGCAATATGAGATTAGAGAGATCTAATTCTCAACACATGAGATCTACTAGAGAGAGATTAGAACAATGTCTAATTAGAGCGCTGTCTAATTAGAGCATCCTCTAATTGCACAATATCAAGAGAGAGGAACTTGTGCTTTTCTGTAATATTTCAACCCATGGGGTTGGGTTGTTTATATAGGTGGTCAAAGGGGAGGGGTGCTTGGGGAAGGGGCAACCCCCTCCCCTTGCACCGCCGCACCAAGGAGGGAAGGAGGGGAGTCCTTCCCCTCCTCCAACTCGGATTGGGAGGTGGAGTAGGACTCCCCTCCCCAAACCGCCTCCACCTAGAAGGAAGGGGGAGGAGTCCATCCCCTACCTGACCACGGATTGGGTGGTGGAGTAGGACTCCCCTCTCCCAAACCGCCTCCACCTAGTGGGCTTAGCCCACTAGGGTTCTGGCCAAAGGGGGGGAGTCCCACACCAACCCGGTTTGGCCCACCCGCCCCACATGTGGGGTGCGGGCCCACAAGGCAGCCCCCTTTGGTGGGCTCCAAATAAAATCTTTTATTTAATATTTTCCAAATTATTTAATTAATAAATAAATTATTTATTTTGTTTCATTAATTCCACTTGTGAATATTTCCTTTTATAGAATATTCTCGGAATTAATTACTTATCATATAAAACACTTTTACATGATCCGAGACACCCAGTGTCCGCTAAACAAAATACTCCGGATAAATATCCTTCACCATATAAACCCTCGGAATAAATCCGACAATAATAGAAACACTTCCTATTATCCCGAGACATGGAATGTCTGCCTTCTCTTTCTCTATTCATTCACTGGAACAAGTTCCGGTGACATCGGAGCTACTCCGACAATATCTCATAACCACTAATACTACATATTTATTCTCTCAATAAAAGATTGACTCACAGCTTAAGTGTTGACCCGAAAGGTTCGTTAACACATAGACATGTCCGGGAGCTTACCAGACAATAACCAACATTGGGACCTAGACGTCTGTACTGGCTCCTATGCATTACCGAGTGAACGACAGAACCTCTTTATGTTTCTCATTACGCTAATCCCCTTACGTATACGATACCAATGATATCTAGAGTGTGAGACGATGTGCTCTAGTTTGGTCAAAACCCTTTGATCATAACACATATAAAACTCGTACCAATATCATTCTCTTTTCTCATTCCGTATTATATATCAATGTCCTGTGATAAATCACACTGTGTCTGGCCAGACGATTGGGGTGACATGATTATACCTGATATGGCCTAGAGGATGTATCTCTCCATCGCTTGGAGGAGTAAGTACCCTTCTTGAATCTCCGTTCCATTACTTATTCTAGTTCAAACCCAATAGCCACTGTTATGGTCCCCAGTTACGGCCGGATGTTAGATGACAATCAAAGCTTGAGTGTCGAACAAGCGGTCACTAGATGTTCTCAAGGTATAGGAACTAACTAATGAAAACTCTGTATGATCTTTTCTATTCTTCATCTTGACGATTTGTCTCATAGCAAGATCATAGGGTGGGTCGGTTCAGTACTATTATCATTCCGATAATAAACTCCTATAGTTATATGACTTATACAAAGTCCATGATCAGGAAAACATGATCATCAGATAACAAAATAAGCTAGTCTTAGAGACAAGACTAGGAACGTTTTTCCCTGTTCATATCTCTACACGTGCATCGAAGGTTTTCCTCTTGAATACTTTGTATTCGCTATTCAAGTACCCAATGAAGTTGTAGCATAAAGATATAAACTATTAATAATAAACTGGGAGATAGAATAATACTAAATAATATTGTCTCTAGGGCATATTTCCAACAGTCTCCCACTTGCACTAGAGTCAATAATGATTCTAGTTAGTACGATGTCATAACACCAAATGGAACTTAGGTGCTACTCATACTCCTGCATGTGGTCCGAGCCAGTGCCTCGCATGTTGATCCAATCAAAATACTTAAACTTATCTCTTCTACATGTCGAACTTGACAATGCAAAGTCGGATTTATTAGGAATTGGATTTCGGCCTATCCGGTTCCGTAGTAGCATTAATAATATCAAGCGTCTCCGAATGATATTATCACACCCTCTATTGAAACCTTACCAAGTCAATGACTTATATCCAATAACTTGCTAATCATGACGTCTCACATCAATGATGCAACTATCCTTTTACATGTTGTAGAATCACTCATAATATACTTAATGTTTGATAAAATCAAAACATATAGTATTTATCAATTGAAAACAGCACTCTCTGATTTTAAATCAATTAAAATTCGATTTCATAATTCCACCACAAATATATATGTGAGGAACTTCTCAATATATTTATTTGAAGCTTTACAAAATCTCCCAAGTCGAAAACTTTTGTAATATCTCTATCAGGCTTTCATCACAATACAAAACCTTCAGGATCAATTACACTTTTAATTAACTGCCTATATGATAAAAGTATTACCAAGTATTTCTCTTAATGCCGGTGACTAAATATAATTTAGCACATTGGAAACTTTCCGGCTTTATGTGCTACACAACAATGAACAAGAACAACCATATAAAATATGATTTGATCTTATTCCTATCTATTTGCTCATCATTAACTACGAAGGTCAATGTATCTTGCAAAAGTTCTTGCTGCATGTTTTGAGCAAATTTATTTGCCTTAAAACACAATTCGAATTACTTTTCACAATTGTTCTAAGCACATTCATACTCATGTTTATTAAATTTCCAATCTATCTCATAGACTAGATTTAATAAGACAATTTCTGACCTTTTATTTAAAACACCTTTTAAAATTTTATTTCACAAGATATATATTTTTGAATTCGGCGTAGCCTTAATTCAACAAATATAATATCAGCTCCCACTGACTTTTAAGTCCCTTCGATTTACATAATGAAAAGAATAAAATTCTCACTGATTATTACGACTGACTTCAAACACTCATAACATAATTATCTAGATTACCCAGTAATCCAAAACAATTATTTTTAGCTATAACTTTTGCTACTTAGATCCTTTCTTTATGAAATATTCATGCCCAGTGATTTCACATCACATCCAAACTACTCTCAAGATAAAATCTTGGAGCTATATGAAAATTTCTCCTTTTGGATCTTATTTGACTTTTCAGTCAATTACGAGTATTCACCTTTTGTTTGTACCGTTTGATTTTGATCATGTTCTTAGACATTGGACAATTATATCACCTAGTGACAACATTATCAAATTCTTCACAGGATCATCCTTTTATAATACTTAGTTCGAATTATGTATTACATACATGAATTCCCGGATAAAGTAATGATATAAAAACATTTGCATGTTAACCCTTCATTCTAACTTTTCTTCGAAGACTCCCAGTCTTAACTTAGTATTTTATTTCCACTTCAAACTTTATGAGAAGACACTTTTCTCCAATTCCAAAGTCAACAAGCACTTGGATTTGTTTGCGGAAATAACTGCCAACACAAAATTGGACTTCAATGCAAAACTGATGTCTAATTCGAATCACAACTTTGATTCAAGAATTGACACCCGAAACTTCATCAAAATAACTCTAAGTTAAACTTGACGCAAGTTCTAAATACAAACAAATTATTCTATTTACTTTTAGTGGGTAATTTGGAGTATTTATATCTCACACAACAAGACACTTGGACATATTTATTATAACAATCTTATAAATCTTTGTCTCACAAAAGATTTCCATTATCATGACAATTTCGAATTACCAAAATTAATCATGAGTGATGTGACAAAGAAAACTTTCTTTTGTCAATCATGTTATAATACATTTTATTAAGCCTTCTTTAACTTTATCAAATTTCTTTGATCTCTTATTTTGATTCACACATACTCCCACTTAATTTTATGAAACATTGCAACTTCAATGATTTCATCAACTCTATTTCATTAATATGCAACTTCATATTAAATCTTTAATAGAATTTAATTAATGGGCAGTCTGCACACCTTTATGTAATTTTCGAAATTTACTAGTGCCTAGCACTTTGCCAATTTCGAATTTTACCAAATACCTAGTATTTGTGGATTTCGATTTTTATTAAGTGCCCAGAACTCCATAAATTTCGAATTGCTCAAGTGCCTAGCACTTTTGTGGATTTTTAGTTTTATCTATTTATTCTTGGAATAACTTTAAGAGTCTCAAAAGAGAACCATCAAAAAGCTTCTGCCAAAATTAATGACTAAACCAAAATCAAACATCACTCAAAAACTTTAAATGATATTTCGAATCAAAACATTTAAGACTTAACAAAACTAAATTAAAGACATATTACAATAAAGAAGATCATAAACCGAATTCAGAAAATGTGAACTCCCACACATACTTTAATATCCGAACATAACTTTGTTCCAGAATCTCAAAATATTTATTACAAAATGATCGAACTAAAAATTACTCTTATTTAAAGTCCCAGTGTAGATCTCTTTTATTGACATGGACTTGTAGACGCAGTGGTGATCATGGCGCCATAAAATGCGTCTTCCATTGTGCTACTTCTAGAGATGATCAACTACACTCCAAGCGTAGCATCAACGTCACTCCAGAATTTCCTCTTCTTTCCAGCATTAGCTCCTTCCAAAGTACATGCCACTAGAGCAAGTGCGAGCATCATTTAGTATCTCATACCAATGATCATAATTGCTGAAATTATGTCAATAATTAACATGTATAACTCTTATACCTGTCCTGGACCAGTTTAGATCCCCTTGTTGAATATCAGCTTCTGCTTCCTTGAGTAAAGCAAACAGCATCCGAACTGGCCACTCATCCGCCATGCGATTATACATTGCCACAAAGGCATGATATGCTGGTGGTAGTGCCGTCAGTATAATGTCACTGAAAAACTCTTGACCAATTGGAAAACAAAGCAGTCTAAGTTTTTCCTCTATACCAGTTAACCTGATTTCAAACAGCTGAATGGGTTCACCCAACTCAAGCCAACTGTTTATCAGTTCCCTGGTTAGATTGTAACGCTCAGTGCGCACTTGACTTATGAACTGAGCTTTTAATACTTCCACGAGACGGAAGGGACGAAGGTCTTGAAACCGACCGCCCAGCTCGGGATCAGTACAAGAGTGCATAAGCTCCTTGACAATACACTCTTCACAGAATTAGTGAGGCCCATCATGGGCATCTTCTGCGTTCAAGGGATTCAGAACATGTTCCTTTCCTGTGTTCTTCAGAACACTCATCATGCGGTGAAACCAATCTCCAAAGTTGTTTCCATTTGAAGCTAACGGGGTACGACTCAACATCAGATTGAAGTGATACTTTTCAAAGTGATCCATCTTCTACAACAGAAACAAGTTTATTTAGACTCATAGTTTATTACTAATGTTTTGCACTACTTAACTCAAAATTAATTGAATTCAAGATATGCTCCCACTAAGCCCAATTATCCTCACGATTGGCGCTAAGTGATTCAGGATCCAAGAATCCAACGAGCCACCCATGGATACACAGCCATGGCACGTGGACTACCGGTAAGCACTATGCTAATTGTAGTAGCTACAACTCATGTCCGTCTTTCGACGTGCGTGTACAGAACTCATAGCTCACTATGCCTGGACTTCAAGACAACCAACCGTTAAACGTTGCGTGAACGGTTCACACCCGCCTCCCACACCCTCCTCCCGCACAACTCATGGATACATGATGCCGGGGGACAAGCGCATGGTTTGACGGTGCCACAGTTGGAAGAACACGATCTTGTTGATATTTTTCTTAAGGATTCACCCTAATAAACATCTAATGCGCAATCAAGGTGCAACCAACAAAGGATAAACATCACAGGCAATTAAAATAATTCATGTGATTTGGTATAGCCTTTGTTTCCTTCGGGAAGCTGATGGCTCCGAAGTGCAGGAGATCAATTGTAGTACCTTTCAATTAGAAAAGGTTGTCGAACCCACGAGGAGCTGAAGGTATTGGTTAGTAAGATTGATAAATAAAACAATAAAAGATGCAAGTGTTTTTGGTATTTTCAGTTGTATAGTTGCAAGCAGATAACAGATAGTAGCAAGTGAAAGCTCTCAAAGAGAGAAAGCCCAATCCTCTTATGTGGCAAAAGGACAAGCTCAAGTGATGTGTAACTTATATGTGGCAAACGTTCCCGAGGGCGGCATGGATGATGCTAGGCATAGAGATTTATTAAACAACACGTTGAATATCTTGTCAAGTTTTAATCTCTTTGGACGGAGCCATAATTAGGTATAGCTAAATAAATAAACTACAACCCCTTATGATGGATCATGTGGCCAAGCAAATGACTGCACAAGAATTATTAAGACCTAAAGTCCCACCATAGCATTACACTCTAAGGTCCCCGATACTAATACCCTCATAATATAACTTCATGACTCGGTCTCAGGTTTACGTGTCCTCCCAAGTCTCCATCAATTCATTACACTACGGTGTTCTCCTATGAGCCCATAAAGGTGAAGTGTTGTGCAGTCGACGTTCGCACAACACCATCATAGAATCACATAAAAGATAAACTCTTGACAAAATACCAACACATGTCATATATAAATCATTGCCAATTCATCCTATGCCCTCAGGAACATACGGGAACTACTCACAACGTGCGAACATGATCATATCAGTGGCATAAGTGGTACAACACAATCTGAAATTATAACTTCACCACCAAATAATGACAAGTACTCAATCACAAACATGAATAGTAGCACAAGACAAGTATCTAGGGTATAGCAACTCTCAAACTGCGAGGGGAACGGAGTGGATCACGGTGATGATGATGGTGATGGTGCTGGTCTTGATGGGGGTGATGATGTAGAGGCCTCCTCCCACGCCAAGGAGGAGAGGTGATGACGATGACGATGATTTCCCCCTTCTCCGGAGTTCCGGAGCAGCAGGATCTGACCCCCCTCGGAAGGGATCAGGAGTTTCGCCGCCGCCGCGACCTCGGATGGACTTGGAAAAATTAGGGCGTTACTTTTCGGGCGAGACGAAGGCGTCGATAAAAAGCCCCAGGCGAGGAGGTGCCCGAGGCACCTTTGGGTGGGTCCCACGCGGCCAGGTACATGGGCCGCGTGGGCCACCCCCATTTGGCCCTCGTGGCTCTCCTCTCTTCGGTCTTCTTCCCTCTGCCTTTCTCCCGATGAAAAACTGACGCAGTATTTTTCCTTTTATTATTTGAGTCCTGTAGCTCCTGAAACATTAAAGACAAGAAAAGGGGTTTTCTGCCTCCCAGAAATTAAATACCAAAAATAGGGACTTTGTATGAAAGTCCCCAAAATCATCTAAAACATGTAGAAACAATCATATAATCATGCAAATAACATTCTAGTATGATACTAAAAGTTATATAAATGATGATATAAAATGCACGTATCAACTCCCCCAAGCTTAAACCTTTACTCGTCCTCGAGTAAGTAAGGACATAGATCATTACATGCATCAATGGACTTATGGTTGATAAATAAATACGGGCATTGTATCATCATCATATTCAATTGCAAGATAAGATTAATGATCTAAAACTCATACATATGAGGGCAACATAAGTAGAACTCTAGCAATCACCCCTTACTTTTGAAAGCAAATAACCATTGTATGTTGGACAATCGAATCATATTGTTTTTCACATGCTTTTGCTCTTCATGGCAAGCATTATAATCTTTTATACTTTGCTGAAATTCAAAGACAAGATAAACTCTCATTGGATAACAAGTTCAAAAGAAGACAAATGAAAAGACAGATAGATATAAAAATTGTTATCACTCTTGCTTGACTAGTAACTAGTGCAAACTTTAGTCATGGATATCTCAATCAAGTTCCCATGCTCTACACAACCCTTTTCTTACACTTTCCATGGCTAGCTGAAATTTCAGGTGCCTTCCTTTCATTCACATTCAAGAGCATAAGTATTGAAATATCCATGATCATTAATTTGCTCAAAAGATACTAGGTTGTAACAAGAGTGTTTTATATCCTTTTCATTAAGTCTTCTCAACTTCTTATCCTACAAGACTATATCTTAACCTCAAACTATTAATTCACAAGTCTTTTTACTTCTTCTATATTGAGATAATTCTATAATTGTCCAACATACTCAAGTTAATTAATTTCAAGGCAAGATGTGATTGAAATTCTAAATATGCCACGCTCATTTGCATGAGTGTTACCCATAAATCCCCAAACAAGAGAATCATGGATGACACCATACTTTAATATTCATTGATAAACCATAAGATAGGGATACATGATAATGCTCCATGAGCTCACACACGCCTAAGAGATATTGATAACTAATCGATAAAAGCAAAGCACACCATGACTAGATAGATATGATAGATTGATAAAGAGAAAGACTAGATGGAACTCCCCCAAGCTTGGCGTTCCTCCAGATTCTCCTTTGCTGCAGCCTCCTCCTTCTCATATTCTTCCTCCCATTCAGCCATCTTCCATGGGAAAGGCCTTCCATCACGGAAAGATGTAGGTGGATCATTGTACCTGAGGGTGGCGGCTGCTGCAATCTTCTTGAAGCGTTCTTCATATTCGCAGTTCTGGTTCTCTACATCCCACATGAAGCATTGGAACTTCTCCCATTTGTTGATGACGTCCTTGTACCTATCTTCCAGATCTTCAAGCCTTTTCTTGTACTCTTCAACCTTCTTCTCCAGCTCCAGGTTCATGAAGTGGTGAGCATCAAGGCTGCGGTAAACCACAGTGCCATACCTGAAGGTCTTGTCCTCTAACTCATCCAGCCTTTCCTCCACCGTGCCGGTGGCCTTGGGAGCCTTCACCTCCTCCACGAGCATCACGCCCTCCTTGAAGCACACGGTCTTCGGTGGTGTCATCACGGAGTTGAGGTAGCGGTTCACAACACCTCCTTGGGAGAGCTCTCCCCCTCTTGGTTGGATCCGGAGCAAGACATGGCTAAAACCTGACAGGCAGAAACAGCAGAAACAAAGATCGCTCGAGAACGCTCGGTGCGAGATTAGATCGGCAGAGAGGATATATTGAGGGTTTTTAGGTCAAGACGAAGCGTCGGGATCGAAAACGAGACGAAAAGGACTCCGAGGTGGAAAAGGGACAGCCCCACGCGGCCAGGTACATGGGCCGCGTGGGCCCCTCTCTTTCCTCCCTCGGGTCTCCGTTTCGTCCAGTTTTCTTGTCCCATACGATGATTTCCATAAAAATGACTCCGTAAAATTATGCAATTCCGAGAAACTTTCCAACAGTAAGTTACCTTCTATTGATTTAGGGTTTCTGAAACTGCACGGTTTCTCTCAATTACCTCTCCGGTGTTTGTAAATTCAACTCCTCCACCCTTCCGATGAAGCTCTTTCCTGCAATATAAGGTTTAAGGCGTTGTCCATTGACTACATGAGGTTTACCTTTCATGTCACCGTGAAGACGGATAGCTCCTGAACGGTACACCTCCTGTATCACTAATGGTCCCTGCCACTTTGAAGCTAGCTTCCCTGCAGAAAACTTGAAACGAGAGTTGTATAATAAAACTTGATCACCTACTTTGAATTCCTTTTTCTTAATTTTCTTGTCATGCCAAATCTTAACTTTTTCTTTAAACATCCTGGCACTTTCATAAGCTTCATTTCTCCATTCGTCAAGTAGGTTTAGGTCAAGAATTCTCTTTTCTCCCGCAGTTTTAAAATCAAAGTTCAGTTGTTTAATAGCCCATCTAGCTTTATGTTCTAGTTCAACAGGTAAGTGACAAGCTTTTCCATAAACCATTTTATAAGGAGACATTCCCATAGGATTTTTAAAAGCAGTTCTATAAGCCCACAAAGCATCATTAATCTTAATTGGCCAATCAGATCTAGACTTATTCACTGTCTTTTCCAAAATGAGTTTAATTTCCCTATTGCTTAATTCAACTTGCCCACTTGTTTGAGGATGATAAGGAGATGCAATTCTATGGTTAACATCATATTTTGCCAAAGTTTTTCTAAGAACACCATGCAAGAAATGAGAACCACCATCAGTAATTAAGAACCTAGGAACACCAAACCTGGGGAAAATGATGTCCTTGAGCATCTTCATTGCTGTGGCATGATCTGCACTTTTGGTTGGAATTGCTTCCACCCACTTTGTAACATAGTCAACTGCAACCAAAATGTGAGTATGCTTTGTCTTTGATTCTGGGAAAGGACCCATAAAGTCAAAACCCCACACATCAAATGGTTCAAGTGGCAATGAATAATTCATAGGCATTTCATTCCTCCTACCAATGTTTCCTACTCTTTGACATTTATCACAAGATTTAACATATTCAGCACAGTCCTTAAATAAAGTAGGCCAATAGAAACCAGATTGTAATACCTTTGCTCCTGTGCGATCTCCTGCATGATGCCCTCCATAGGGACTGTCATGACAATCTCTTATAATAGCCTGTTGTTCATGCTCAGGTACACAACGTCTAATAATACCATCCACACTTTTCTTATAGAGGAAAGGATCATCCCAAAAATAATGTCTAAGATCATAAAAGAATTTCTTTCTTTGTTGAGAAGTGAAGTGTGGAGGCAAAACTTTACCAACAATAAAATTTGCATAGTTGGCAAACCAAGGAGATGCAACTTTAGCACTAGAAACATTAACAATTGCAAGTTGTTCATTAACAAAGCTATCATTAATAGGAATAGGATCATCAGGTATGCTTTCCATCCTAGAGAGATGATCAGCAACTTGATTATCCTCCCCTTTCCTATCAACAATGTGTAAATCAAATTCTTGCAATAGAAGTACCCATCTTATTAGTCTAGGCTTAGCATCTTTCTTATTCATCAAGTATTTAATAGCAGAATGATCAGTATGTATTGTGACTTTTGAATCAGTAATATAAGGTCTAAACTTGTCACAAGCAAACAGTACTGCTAAAAATTCTTTCTCAGTTGTAGCATAATTCTTTTGAGCAGCATCAAGTGTTCTACTAGCATAATAAATAACATTCAGTTTCTTATCAACACGTTGGCCCAAAACAGCCCCAACTGCATAATCACTAGCATCACACATAATTTCAAAAGGCAAGTTCCAATCAGGAGGTTGAATAATGGGAGCAGTGATTAAAGCATTCTTCAAAATATTAAAGGACTCAATGCAATCATCATTAAAAGAGAAAGGAACATCCTTTTGCAGAAGATTGGTTAGAGGTTTTGATATTTTGGAGAAATCCTTAATGAACCTACGGTAAAAACCTGCATGCCCAAGAAAACTTCTTATACCTTTGAGGTCCCTTGGATATGGTAGTTTTTCAATAGCTTCAATCTTTGCTGGATCAACTTCTATTCCTTCTCCAGAAATCTTATGCCCAAGAACTATACCTCAGTAACCATGAAGTGACACTTCTCCCAATTAAGAACCAAGTGTTGGTCTTCACAACGCTGTAAAACTTTGTTAAGGTTGAACAAGCAATTATCGAAGGAAGTACCATACACAGAAAAATCATCCATAAAAACCTCCATTATCTTTTCAATATAATCAGCAAATATAGCATTCATGCATCTTTGAAAAGTAGCAGGAGCATTACATAAACCGAATGGCATTCTCCTGTAAGCAAAAGTACCATATGGGCAAGTAAAAGTGGTCTTTTCTTGATCATCCTTATGGACAGGAATTTGCGAGAAACCTGAATAACCATCTAGATAGCAAAAGTGAGAGTGTTTAGACAACCTTTCTAGCATTTGATCAATAAATGGCAATGGATAATGATCTTTTCGAGTTGCTTTATTCAATTTTCTGAAATCAATAACCATCCTATAACCAACTACAGTACGTTGAGCCACAAGTTCATCCTTTTCATTTGGAACAACAGTCATTCCACCCTTTTTAGGAACACAATGAACAGGACTAACCCACTTACTGTCAGCTATAGGATAAATGATACCAGCTTCAATAAGTCTTATTACCTCTTTCTTACCACTTCTTTCATTTTTGGATGGAGGCGGCGTTGAAAATCAACAACAGGTTTTGCATCTTCCTCCAGATTAATTTTATGCATACATAGAGCGGGGCTTATACCTTTAAGATCATCAAGAGAGTATCCAATGGCTGGTCGGTGAGCTTTTAGCACATCAAGTAATTTCTCTTCCTCTTCAGCTGAAAGGTTAGCACTAATAATGACAGGATATATGCTCTTCTCATCCAAATATGCATATTTCAGATTTGCAGGCAAAGGTTTCAATTCAAAACTAGGATCCCCTTTAGGTGGTGGTAGCACTCCTAAATTATCAGGTGGGATATGCAATTGTAATTGTGGTGGTTGTTGCCATAATATTTGTTCCAAAGCCTCTTTTTCCTCATCATTAAATGGTTCATCTTGATTAAGCATATAACGTTCTACAACATCAGTTGAAGCTACAGCTATATGAGCAAGAGTTTCAATTAAATTATTAGGAATTGGCTCTTTCTCAACATGTTTATCAGCAAATTTGGAAAAGTTAAATTCAAGTTTCTCACCAGCACATTTAATAAACACTTTCTCTTTAGGCAAATTAATTTCAGCACCAACAGTATGTAAGAAAGGTCTACCAAAAATGATAGGACAAAATGAATCTTGAGGACAACCAAGCACAATAAAATCAGCAGGGTATTTTATTTTGCCAATCAATACTTCAACATCTCTAACAATTCCAAATGGACTAATATAATCTTTATTAGCAAGTTGAATTGTCATACCTGTCTCTTCCATAACAATGGGATCAATATCAGGCTTGATCTCAAGATAAAGAGAATATGGAATGACACTAATACTTGCTCCAATATCACATAGACCATGATAACTTGAAGTCCCAATAGAGCATGATATAACAGGTTTCCCAACTTTGGCCGAATTACCTTTGATGACTTTGGTAGCATCTTCACATAGATAAACATCCACTGGGTCTTCTTCATTTAGTTGCTTGATAACAGAAATTTGAGTGTTGACTTCCACCTGTTCATAAGGCTGAGAACATCTTTTGTTACTCTTGTTAGTAACAGCTTTAAGTAAATTCTCCTTAACTTGGTTTGGAAATGGAGGTGGTTCAACATACTCCTCAATTGTCACAGATGACATTGGTTCAACCTGTTTAATAACTTTAGGAACAACAATAGATTGTTTAACAGGTTCAACATAAACTTCAAATCCACTTTTTGGAACACAGATATGATCAGCAAAACCTTTAGCTATTTCAATTATAACATAAGGATCAAGACCAAAAGTATCACTCAGATTTTTAAACAAATAGAAGTAGAGAAATTCTCTACACATGAATATTCATAATCAAAATATGGCTCATTACCTTTATCAAGATCCCAGTGGCTAGTATTTTCAGAAATAGTCTCCAATAAATTCCATGCTTCTTCTTCAGTGTTATTAGTAAAACTTCCACCAGATGAATTATCCAGAATCTCCTTGTGCTTCATAGGTAGTCTCACATAAAAGTTTATCAATATAAGTTTCCTTGTAAGATCATGACATGGATTCTTGCGAAGGAGTTCCTTTAACCTCCCCCAAGCTTGAGTAATACTCTCTCCCAGATGTGGCCAGAAATTGAATATATAGCAGCGGTTATCATAAGCTTCTTTAGGAGTAAAATATTTAAGAAAGAAAACCTTCCTCAAGATACTCCATTCATTCTGGACCTCTTCATCCAAAGACCTGTACCAATCACGAGCATTACCAGATAAAGACAAATACAATAGCTTCCTTTTTACCTGATCCTCTGAAATACCAGGTAGTCTGAATAAGCCACATATGTCCTCAATTATTTCCATGTGCTCGCGTGCCGACTTAGTTCCATCTCCTGTAAATGGATTTTTCATAACTCTTTTAACATGACCCATGGGAATTTTATATCCCACTTTAGGTACCTCAGACACAGTAGTTTCAACCACCTTTGCAGTAGTGGCATAAGCACTTTCATATAGAGCAAGATGCAGCGAGGCACGATTCATAAATGCCATAGTAACAATGAGATAAACAGCTTTCAAGTTTCCTTACCAAACTTCTTACCAATAGCGCTACGCTCCCCGGCAACGGCGCCAGAAAAGTATCTTGATGGCTCCCAAGTGCAGGAGATCAATTGTAGTACCTTTCAATTAGAAAAGGTTGTCGAACCCACGAGGAGCTGAAGGTATTGGTTAGTAAGATTGATAAATAAAACAATAAAAGATGCAAGTGTTTTTGGTATTTTCAGTTGTATAGTTGCAAGCAGATAACAGATAGTAGCAAGTGAAAGCTCTCAAAGAGAGAAAGCCCAATCCTCTTATGTGGCAAAGGACAAGCTCAAGTGATGTGTAACTTATATGTGGCAAACGTTCCCGAGGGCGGCATGGATGATGCTAGGCATAGAGATTTATTAAACAACACGTTGAATATCTTGTCAAGTTTTAATCTCTTTGGACGGAGCCATAATTAGGTATAGCTAAATAAATAAACTACAACCCCTTATGATGGATCATGTGGCCAAGCAAATGACTGCACAAGAATTATTAAGACTAAAGTCCCACCATAGCATTACACTCTAAGGTCCCCGATACTAATACCCTCATAATATAACTTCATGACTCGGTCTCAGGTTTACGTGTCCTCCCAAGTCTCCATCAATTCATTACACTACGGTGTTCTCCTATGAGCCCATAAAGGTGAAGTGTTGTGCAGTCGACGTTCGCACAACACCATCATAGAATCACATAAAAGATAAACTCTTGACAAAATACCAACACATGTCATATATAAATCATTGCCAATTCATCCTATGCCCTCAGGAACATACGGGAACTACTCACAACGTGCGAACATGATCATATCAGTGGCATAAGTGGTACAACACAATCTGAAATTATAACTTCACCACCAAATAATGACAAGTACTCAATCACAAACATGAATAGTAGCACAAGACAAGTATCTAGGGTATAGCAACTCTCAAACTGCGAGGGGAACGGAGTGGATCACGGTGATGATGATGGTGATGGTGCTGGTCTTGATGGGGGTGATGATGTAGAGGCCTCCTCCCACGCCAAGGAGGAGAGGTGATGACGATGACGATGATTTCCCCCTTCTCCGGAGTTCCGGAGCAGCAGGATCTGACCCCCCTCGGAAGGGATCAGGAGTTTCGCCGCCGCCGCGACCTCGGATGGACTTGGAAAAATTAGGGCGTTACTTTTCGGGCGAGACGAAGGCGTCGATAAAAAGCCCCAGGCGAGGAGGTGCCCGAGGCACCTTTGGGTGGGTCCCACGCGGCCAGGTACATGGGCCGCGTGGGCCACCCCCATTTGGCCCTCGTGGCTCTCCTCTCTTCGGTCTTCTTCCCTCTGCCTTTCTCCCGATGAAAAACTGACGCAGTATTTTTCCTTTTATTATTTGAGTTCCTGTAGCTCCTGAAACATTAAAGACAAGAAAAAGGGGTTTTCTGCCTCCCAGAAATTAAATACCAAAAATAGGGACTTTGTATGAAAGTCCCCAAAATCATCTAAAACATGTAGAAACAATCATATAATCATGCAAATAACATTCTAGTATGATACTAAAAGTTATATAAATGATGATATAAAATGCACGTATCAGAAGCCTTGACGTATCTCCATGATGATCCACCATCTTCGTTATTCCGGTCACTACAAAATTTCCCTAGGGAAAGCCAAAATCCACTAAGTCGGCGTCGCCTGCCTTACCACGGGCGCCTCCTCCCGAACCACGACGCACTCCTTCTTCGCTTGATTGTCAATTACGAACTCGAACAATCACTTGGCATTGGCCATCATGTTAAAACACTGTAACAAAAATAGATATACCAAAACATATGCACACAATCCTGTAAAACCAAGTTAGATGTCCTCTAACGTTTGTTTGCTAGTTTTAGCGTGGCTCTGTAGGCTCTACGGAATTACCGTTACTACCTACACAATTGAGACACGGTTATAGCCATTGCTAGATTAACTTTGCGGGGTGATTGACATCCCAACGTTATGAAAATGTTGCGGGTCCCAATCCAAACGATCACCGGTGTGCGTGACCCCCGTGAGGCGTCTAACCCTCACGCCCTGTCCGTTATACAACAACGTCCACAACTATAGGTATAGACCCGAAGCTACTGAAGCACTTCGTTGGCGCCGATAGGCATACTAAGAGCAGCCGGAAGGTCCGCGGATTGCCAGAAGTTCGTAAAGATCTTGCCTATGCCGCCATGGAATATCTTGTATAATTTATTGGGAAGCAATGAATATAACCTTAATGCACGATACTATGCAATGCCCGCACCAACATGTGCTCTAGATCAAATCATATCTACGCATAGATCGCTCTGATACAACTGCTGGGTTGCGCAACGGAAACTTAAAAATTTTGCTTAGCATATTACGCAACAGCCCAAGATCTATACTATGAAGATATGCAGCACCCCATAATGCTAGATCCAGAAAACTTACTACAACCGTTGTAGAAGATCTTGTTGTAGTCGAAGTAGATGTCGGTGAAGCCTGATGAACAATCTCACGTCCACGCCGGGAGGTGAGATTGCTTTCGATTCTTGTTGTCGAGAGACTACTCGCGCAGCCCCGCTCTAGCAGTATCCACACGTACACCGCGCTAATCCGTCAGCGTTTCGCCGTCTAGAGCTACTTGCAACCGACGAAGAGAGACTGCCTTGCGGCATAGTTTAGGTGGTTGATCTAATCAAACTTGATTAGAGCAATATGAGATTAGAGAGATCTAATTCTCAACACATGAGATTTACTAGAGAGAGAGAGATTAGAACAATGTGTAATTAGAGCGCCGTCTAATTAGAGCATCCTCTAATTGCACAATATCAAGAGAGAGGAACTTGTGCTTTTCTGTTATATCTAAACCCATGGGGTTGGGGTTGTTCATATAGGTGGCCAAAGGGGAGGTGTGCTTTGGGAAGGGACAACCCCTCCCCTTGCACCGCCGCACCAAGGAGGGAAGGAGGGGAGTCCTTCCCCTCCTCCAACTCGGATTGGGAGGTCGAGTAGGACTCCCCTCCCCAAACCGCCTCCACCTAGAAGGAATGGGGGAGGAGTCCCTCTCCTACCCTAACTCAGATTGGGAGGTGGAGTAGGACTCCCCCCTCCCAAACCGCCTCCACCTAGTGGGCTTAGCCCACTAGGGTTTCGGCCAAAGGGGGGGAGTGCCCCCCCCCCGCCAACCCGGTTTGGCCCACCCGCCCCACATGTGGGGTGCGGCTGCCTTGTGGGCCTTATGGGCCCACTTGGCAGCCCCCTTTTGTGGGCTCCAAATAAATCTTTTATTTAATATTTTCTAAAAAATTTAATTAATAAATTAATTATTTATGTGGTTTAATTAATTCCACCTGTGAATATTTCCTTTTACAGAATATTCCCGGAATTAATTACTTATCATATAAAACACTTTTACATGATCCGGGACACCTAGTGTCCGCTAAATAAAATAATCTGGGTAAATATCCTTCACCATATAAACCCTCGGAATAAATCCGACAATAATAGAAACACTTCCTATTATCCCGAGACATGGAATGTCTGCCTTCTCTTTCTCTATTCATTCACTGGAACAAGTTCCGGTGACATCGGAGCTACTCCGACAATATCTCATAACCACTAATACTACATCTTTATTCTCTCAATAAAAGATTGACTCACAGCTTAAGTGTGTGACCCGAAAGGTTCGTTAACACATGGACATGTCCGGAAGCTTACCAGACAATAACCAGCATTGGGAGCTTGACGTCTGTACTGGCTCCTATGCATTACCGAGTGAACGACAGAACCTCTTTATGTTTCTCATTACGCTAATCCCCTTTTGTACACGATACCAATGATATCTAGAGTGTGAGATAATGTGCTCTAGTTTGGTCAAAACCCTTTGATCATAACACATATAAAACTCGTACCAATATCATTCTATTTTCTCATTCCGTATTATCAATGTCTTGTGATAAATCACACCGTGTCTGGCCAGACGATTGAGGTGACATGATTATACTTGAGATGGCATAGAGGATGTATCTCTCTATCGCCTGGAGGAGTAAGTACCCTTCTTGAAAAATCTCCGTTCCATTACTTATTCTATTTCAAACCCAATAGCCACTGTTATGGTCCCAGTTACGGCCGGACGTTAGATGACAATCAAAGCGTGAGTGTCGAACAAGCGGTCACTAGATGTTCTCAAGGTATAGGAACTAACTAATGAAAACTCTGTATGATCTTTGCTATTCTTCAACTTGACTATTTGTCTCATAGCAAGATCATTGGGTGGGTCGTTCAGTACTATTATCATTCCGATAATAAACTCCTATAGTTATATGACTTATATAAAGTCCATGATCAGGAAAACATGATCATCAGATAACAAGATAGGCTAGTCTTAGAGACAAGACTAGGAACGCTTTTCCTATTTCTTATCACTACACGTGCATCGGAGGTTTTCCCCTTGAATACTTTGTATTCGCTATTCAAGTACCCAATGTAGTTGTAGCATAAAGATATAAACTATTAATAATAAGCTTGGAGATAGAATAATACTAAATATTATTGTCTCTAGGGTATATCTCCAACAGTTGTTTGCCAAAAAAATATGTTATCTGACTGCTAATCACATGTTAAAACCTATGTGTTGGTTTCTATCGAACCTTGCCGATGATGTATGAACCAATAATTCATCACAGAATCTTCTCAAAGGTCGTCGCGACCCATTTTATGTTGATTTTCTTATAAATGGGTCTATTTCACAAACTAAACTATCAGTCAAGTTTTTCTTCTAGAAAACTATAAATCAAGTTTAATTTTGTGATCAAATTATAAATAAGATGAATTAATCATTGATATTTTTTAAAAGAAGTATTTTAATCCCTGATCTCTATTTAAAGTGGTTTGAGCGATGATATAGGAGTGATTTCGCACATGCGGCAATCCCATCAATTATTTCCCAAGAGTTACTCCATAAAGGTACAAGTATGAAAATTATTTCTCAATTAAAGTTTTAAATTAATTAAAAATACTAGGAAAATACCTTTGCATAAAATATTGTGATATCCATTTAAGAACCAGAAAACATTGAAAATTGGTAGTTTCAAACAAATATTCTAGCAAAGATACTTAAAAAATCTAGGAATCTTTTAAATGGATAATTCAAAATTCTAATAAAGGAAAATATGTATATTAGGGAAAACAAGGGAACATATCCATGAATGATCCTAAACTTTGTCCCTATATCTAATTTCCATTTTTTTCGTTTTAAAAACATTGTTTGTATTTACTTTATTTATTTATTTCTCCAATTTTCCGTGTTGAGTGGACTGACATGTGTGCAAAATCACAGTTGTCTCGTCCATGAAACAGTTTTGGGTCAGTTCGACCAGCAATAGGGATACAGAAATGGATTTTTTTATGTATATACATACTTCATCATTTCAAGTTTTCAAGAAAACTAGAAGGTGCTTGTGTGAAAGGAGAAAAAGGTAAGCATATTCGTGACGAAAACTTTTCTTAGATCAATGAAAAGCCTGCGTTGGTTGTTGCCAACAGAAAAGAAGGAAACATACAGAGAGTGCCTGAATATAAAGGAGAGACGAAGAATATAAAGGAGAGACGAAAAAAGGCAAACAAGAGGGGTTAAAGGGGTGAGAGGAAGAAAACTTGACTAGTATTGGTGGTCAAACCAAATCAACACCGCACTGCCTATAAATCCTCGCCACTCCCAGTCTCCCACAACTGACACAGAGGCACCAGTCCAGGACACTCGCCTCCTATCCAATTGTCAGATCTCCAGGCCCAGAAGCTCCAAAGCCTCTCCAATGGCGGTCAAGGTCTATGTCGTGTAAGCATCCGCCCCACCATCTTCTTCTACCTAGGTTCCACGTCTTAATTAACTTGTTTTCTTGGTCTTGTTTGGTGTATTCCCAATCTTAAATTTGGTCTGATGCAAGAACTGATATTGTATTTTCTTTTTAAGGATTATGATATTTGATAATCCCAAAATCCTTACTAAAATTACGCATTGGGGATAATTCTCGAGATTAATTATCACTTTTCAGTATGTTAGATGCCGCATGGCTCCGGTTTTTTCATCGTTAGATCAGTAGATTGGCGATTCTAATTTCGTCAATAGGCGCAAATTATTTGATCGCGAGAGGGAGCAAATGCGTCGGAGGAAAAATTGATCCTCTACTTGTGGCTGTCAGGGTCTCAATCGTTCGGTAGGTTTCGGTTCCTGATGGAATTGATGCGTCAAGTGGTGGGTCCGGCGTTGATTGTCCTGCCCTCTTTTCTTGCTTTCTTAGTGCGCACACGGCGATTCTGCCCCAAATTTTCAGTCCTGCTGTTTGGCTCCCAAATGAAATCAGTGACACATTGACACTGTCAGATTAGAGCCTCATGTTACGTATCAATTGGGCAGCTATTGGCATGATTTAATTCTGAATTGAGATATTTAAAAATAGTTTTTCGTACGATGCCTGTATCAACTTCCCCTTCGCGAAGGATGGCCTAGGTACTAGCAGTGAGAGTGAGGCTGTTTGTTCACGTTTGATGAGGTAAAGGCCAACTGATACATACAACTAATTAAAAGAGCAGTAAGTTCAGTGTTTCAGTTAAATGATGACTGAAATGTCAAATAGTCCAAAAAGCGTATTTGAGTGAATTATTTTTCAAAATGAAGTGATATCCCATGTCCTTCTGTCTGAATCATATTTTTACTTCCAAACAGTGTTTGTGAAGTGACAGATTCCTTTTTACTATGTTATACCCTGTGTTCAAGTTGTTAATAAAATAATTTCAGCAGGCAACTAACCGTTTCAGCACTAACCACTAGAGGTTTTTCTGTGGCCTGCCTAATGCAAGTTTAGACCCTTAGAACTATGTTTATCGTATTATTTCTGAGATGGAATTTGAGCTACCAATGTTGGAACGCGAAAACCTGCAATTTGGAACATTCGGATATTACAATACACATTTACACCTAACAAAAATTCGAATAATTTAAAATATATTTTTTATAACTTCCTTGAGATTTTATTAGAGTCTTAGCTATAATGCACTTTTGTGGGTCCATGCATGTTATGCAATGTATTTATGAACAAAAGAAAATGAAAGAGATATGCTCCAAGTTATGTTACAGTCGTACTCATCAGTTGTGGTAAACATAATAATTTTCAAGGTATGGCTTGGATGCACATATGCTATTTCTTTTTATTGATTGAACTCTTTCCATCGCTTGCAAATTAAGGCAAAGGTCTAAAGCTAGCTTTACTGAGTAATTAAATCATATGCCACTATGATGTGATTATATTAACATAGGCACCTTTAAATATTCACAACCGAGAACAGTAAAATATTTATGGTCATACAGTCTATGAAATGTTGCTTGTATCTTTCTCCTTATAGATAAGCATAATGACACCTGACATATGCAGTATAACTATGGAATTCTCAAAGGAAGAACAAATAAATAACAATGTCAAAGCAAACAAGAACCTTATGCATTGCTTCTTCCGTAAAGCAAAATTGGTAAAATGCACAACTGACTATTCCACAGGTACTACTCCACGTATGGTCACGTTGCTAAACTAGCTGATGAGATCAAGAAAGGTGTCTCATCAGTTGAAGGTGTAGAGGCTAAAATATGGCAGGTTGGTACCTATCATCTCTGTAGACTAGTGTCTTATGGCAGGTGCCTTCAAGACTAGTATAGTGTACTAAATTGTTAGAATGTTTATAATGTAGAGAACTAGTAATTGTTCATACATGACTCTTCTGACCATCTGAAAGGTGCCTGAAACTCTTCCTGAGGAAGTACTTGAAAAGATGGGCGCACCTCCTAAGCTTGATGCTCCAATCATAACACCACAAGAACTTGCTGTGGCAGATGGGATCCTATTTGGGTTTCCTACAAGGTTTGGCATGATGGCTGCGCAAATGAAGGCATTCTTCGATGCAACTGGTGGCCTGTGGAGGGAGCAGAGCCTTGCAGGCAAACCTGCCGGCATCTTCTTCAGCACTGGAACCCAGGGTGGTGGGCAGGAGACTACAGCGTAAGTCCCAATCCGCATCGCCGTGTTTAACATTTGAAGCCTCATACTGAAAATCATCACACAATCTCCTTGTTACAATTTCTTTTTGGGCTACTTGCCTCAGGCTGACAACTGTAACCCAGTTGACTCACCACGGTATGGTGTTCGTGCCCGTCGGGTACACCTTTGGCGCCAAGCTGTTTGACATGGACAAAGTTCAGGTGGTAGCCCATACGGTGCAGGCACATTTGCAGCTGACGGTTCAAGGTGGCCGTCTGAGATGGAGCTGGAGCACGCCTTCCACCAAGGCCAGTACTTTGCAGGCATCACGAAGAAACTCAAAGGCTCTGCTTGATCTTGTCAACGCATCCGCCTCTGTCCGCACATACCGTACATAAATATTTACAGTTTCACCGTATCGTCAATAGCTTTTTCTGTTGTTTTGTGGTGTTTAGAAATTGGTGTATGGCTTTGTGGAACTTCTGATTCCGCGTGTGTGATGGTTGTAAATTGTAGTTGGATTGTGTTTTCCATATATACTGATAATCGAAAGGTTGTTTTTACTGTCACTCGTGAGCACAACACTGCTGTTCTGTCTTAGTATCCGTCATAAACTGTTTTGTCTCATGACAACTTAGACTTCAGTCTAATCACAGTTCGGTTAGCATTCTGCTCGATATCATATGATCTGCGTCCCAGAAATCCATTCCCTTCCACGGAAACACTACAGTGCTAGCTTTAGCCTGCTAGACTCTTCAGGGTTTAGGTTTGCGTATTTTTCCACTCGTTAATAGAAGATCAAGTTAAACAGAGTTTAAAAGAAGAAATTTAGCAAGCCTTTCTTGATGGACATCATTCTGATGTGGCTGTGGTCCATTTGGATGACTCGGAATGCTTTCATATTTAAGCAAAAACCTCCCAACCTGTATCATTGCAGAGCGGTTTTAAGGAGGATATTCACCTTCTGAAGCTACGGGCCACCAGAAAGGCTTATGAAAACTTTGCGGCTTTGATAGATAGTTTCATTTGAGCACTGAGCACTCAGCTTATAGCTCTGAACTCTTAGCTTGCAGTACAAATCTCTTGTAATTTTACTTTTGTACTATTAAACCCAAAATTAATAAAAAAAAATGCAGTTCATAGTACTGTAGTTCCTAAAAAAGACAGAATTAGTGTAAAATCACATTATTATTCAAGTCGTAGGATTATAAAAATGAATTAATACCCAATACTAAAGATTGCATCGTTGCGTCGTCTTCTTTTCTTAAAATCGACAAAGGAATATCAAAAAAACAAGATTGCATCATCGTGTCGTCTTAAATGGATGTCTGATTGTACCATGTGAAAACCATACGAATGTTTAATTTTTTTTGAAGTATTGCAATCCTATATATATTCAACAACTCGGGGAGAAAGATTGCAGTCCCTCAGAATTCTTGCATATGCCTGTCAAGAAAAAAGCATACATAAGAGAATTGTAAATTCAAAGACTCTTCATGTTTGGGCCGATTACTGCAGATTACACGGGCCTACCTCTCAGCATGTCTTTAAAGCTAAACCTAGAGTTACTGGGCAAAAGCCCATATGGCCATCTCAGGCTCTCAGCTTCTCTTGTTTCGATACTGCGGAGGGCGTGCCTTGCGATCCTAATCTGAAATGACTCTGACCTCACCATGACGTTGAAGTGAGGTCACCATCGCCTAGCCCCTAAATGAAAAACAAAAAAAGAGACGACTCCATGGTTCACCCTACAGCAGTACAGCCTACACATCTCTAGTGCACTGAAGCTGACGATGAAGCATGAGCTGCTTCGAGCCTACGATCAAGGCATCTTAGCCTTTTGCGTTTTGTCATTGGCTCCCAGCACCATGCTACTGCGTGTTGTGAGTTGTGACGCAGGTTGAGTTCATGTATTACTCCTGCCGATCACCTCGATTAGCAGATGGTGGAAACTAGCAATACCAGGTAGAGGTAATCAAAAACCACAATCGTAATCTCGAATCAAAAAGCTACAGTACAATCATACTCGTGCAAAAGAGGTATCGCAAAGAAGGTATGGCAGGAGTATGGATTAACCGGAGAGTGGCGATCACTGATTGAGCTCTCGCGCGTGCCGTCTCGGTTCTGACGCTTGCGCTACCATATATCGGAAGCTACCGGACGAGAGAGAGAGAGTAAGAGAAAGAGAAACAGAGAGAGGCCATGGACTCGTTCATGATTCAGCTGCGTCCGGGCAGGGCAGCCATACCTGTTTCAGCAAAATTTGCATGCGGCGCCATCTTCTCGTCATAAAGGCATCGAGGCCCCAGGAAGAAAACTTTGATGGCACCCAGTTTTACGACTGGCTCGAGCCCCTCGATCAGCCACCTTTCGCACCCACATGTTTTAATCCACTGTATCGTACCGTCATTTCCCCTGGAAATTGAAAACTCGCTGAAAGCAAGGCGTGCATAGCTCGTGTCAGGCTGTTTACAAGAAGGTTGCAGGGTCCAGGTGCTGCTATGCTCTCATTGGTCAATCTTTCGTTTATCATTTGTTTGCGATGATTACTCATTGATAGACGATGTGCAAAACTGTTTTGGAAATTACGGGCTCTTTGGATTGTAGGAATTTCATAAGATTATTGTAGGAGTCCAATCCTTAAGATTTTTTACTATGGTTTACCTTTTGACCAAAGGAATGGTACTACCCAAATTCCTATGGTTTTGATTCCTATGCCTCAATTCCGTAGGAATTTGAATACCCAACCTAACCTCTTTTCTAGACTCAAATGTGTAGGACTGAGGCAACTGATGCACGCCAATAGATTCTGGAGGGCTCACGCCGTTGCCAGCCCGAGATATTGCTATGTGTGTCACCCTGAACGCGGACATTGCTGCCATCATTTTCCTTTGTCATTTGCGTGAGGTGCTTCAAGTCTGTTGGATGTTGTCCGCTATTTGGAAAAGCTCGCCTGCCTGAAATCAATGCCGATAAATGGTTTGGTGCTCTATTTTGACGCCATGACATCGATTTCAATGTCTTCCTCCAAGATTTTGGGTACCAATTGGTGGGGGAACGTGCTACGTAAAAACAAAAATTACCGTACACAACCCAACCAAGATCCACAATCGAGATGCAGGTAACGAGATTATATCCTCGACGATCACGTCGATGCAGCGGAGATGTTGACGAAGTCGATGAAGTCCTCCAACTCCTACGACTAGATTATACATCCCAGCCACGAGAGTGTTCTCCTCGCGAAAGCTCGCTCAATCTAGTGTCGAAGAGTATGTCGTCACCGAGGTATCCAGGCGTTAGAAACACCACAACAATTGCGGACCAGCACACCAAGCCAGTGAGGAATCTCCAAGAAGGAGTAGCAACACGACGAGAGGAGGGGTGGCACCCTAGGGTTTAGTGTGATAGGCGGTTGCAGCCAAAGGGGTACCACTACATGGCTTGGGGTGTTCCCTTGGTGTGTCTCTCCCTTCCTTATATAGGCCAAGCGGTGGCTGGACAACCCCCTATGAGTAGAACTCCTAGTGGGAGTCGAACTTCCAATTACACTAGACTCAATAATCTAGTTAATACTTAACCACTTAGTGAGAGCTTCATCATGCCACTTCAATAATCAAATTGAATACTTGACCGAATGCCGAGGCCAGCAAAATGCACAAAATTGAGATATACAGTTGAAAAATGCCAATATATCTAATGCCAAGGCTGAATACAAACATCCAAACATGCCATGAGTGTATAGTCAAGAAGCTAAAACACAACCACAACGATGAAGAAATTGATCATATCATACTAGTTCTAAAGTTCATAGCTTGACCTCATACAATACTGCAAATGAGATACATACACACATAGGACAAAATGTAATCTGGAGATTTTTTCAGTTAGTTTTCAAGAGTTTCACGAAATATATAATATTTTATTGGTTGTTGATTATATCCAAAATTTTGGTTTTTAAAGTCAACCTAATTAAGCTTAGATATCTTGATTACTACATGAATTATATATTTGTTCAAAAATTAACGTACATCATATTATTGATTTAATGAATAGAACTAAAATTGTATCACATAATTATTTTCATATCCAATATTTTAATAGTGCCAAACAATATAGTAGTTTTAGAACTTGTGTCTATGTCTATCACAATAATTTATACTAGTATTCAAATTAGAAAACAAAATGTGTCCCAAGTCGCAACTCAAATTCTACTACTAAGTTTTATACTTATGACCTAAAAGACCATACTTTATCACTTGCAATAGTTTCCTGACTTTGGAGAGTAATCTTCTATCAGCCCTTTTGAACTGCTATTTTTTCTTGATATTATTAACTATCATCCATGTACATACCTCCTCTAGTTATTTATTTCTGTTAATAAAGTTATGTTAATGCATAGTTTAGAGATACACGTTCTTATTATCTTCCACATAGTCGTTGATAAAATTATCACATCAAGCAATCACCAGATTGTTACTAATTTTCATATTTTATATTATTGTTGTCATATGTTTCACATTTCTATCTATGCCACCCTTTACTGCTGTGGTTGCCGCTCATGATGATGTGTGCCGAAATATATGTCAATATATAAAATGTAACGTATTGATGCTATGTTACGATGATGATGACTAACTCGTATGTATTATGTAGATGCATGCTAACACATTGCATGTGAATATGTGATGTGTACGGGCCAAGGAGTGAAACTTAAACGGGTTAAGGCCACACATATATGCGACAAAAGTAAATCAAACAAATAATTTGATTACTGTTTTATAAGGTAGGTTTGACATGGCAATAAGGAATTAATGGAGAGCAAAATGGAGTATTATCTTGTTAAGACTACTCATTTCTTTGTACGTGGAGATTGGAATAGGTTATGTTCTCATTTTAACCATGTTATAAACGTGTAAGCCAGGAATGATTGATACATAATCAAATCACATTGAAACCAATCTCAAGGAGCCCACCCGCGTAGAGGCAATCAAATAGGCTAACCATTAGGACTCCAAGTCACGTGTAATCTAGAGAGAAATTGAGTGGGAATTATCACGTGTGCGTGACATTAACAGAGCGGTTGTTCCATATAAAAAGCTCATGCACTTCACTTAGGAGACTCTAAGCTTATTTTCAATTACTTTAAAATGTGAAAATGCATCATGTTGATGGAAATTGCAATAGCTCATGTTGTTATTTGAACATTTGTTTTATAGCAGTATAAAATCAAACATTAGGAATGTTTTTACTTTAGAAGATATTGTTGAAATAAACACCATATTTATGATTTATTATACACAACTAAACTCTAAGGCGTGTATTACATATTAATTTTTGAGGCAAGATGAGTTATAGTAGTTAATAATATTATAAATGGATATGAATAAAGGATAATGAAATTCTATTATATATATATGGTTTTCTGTTGCTCTTTAGTTTATGCCTTACACTACAAAATAATTTACACTCTTTAAATAGATATTGTGTATTTTTTTGTACTCTTAGATAGTGTTCTATATATGTGTGTGTTAATGTTGTGTGGGAACCTATATTAGTTAGCATACATATCTCAAAAGTAGTTCTAAAGTAAATTGCAAGTAGGCATATGTGTTACTTCCTAGTAATTTATCCATTTTAACACGTCCACAATGAGTACTAGAAAGTACATTATGTCTGGGAGCAGAATATAGTGAGGGTAATAATATCAATGCCTGACGTTGTTTAAGTTATTTGTTTCGTGACAAATTTTGAACATATCTGGCTTTAAGATATCATTGAAAATTACTAATGTAAAACACAGTTGATAATACATTTTATAAACCTGTATTCTCCATAGACGAGTGTCAATTGTATATAATATTTACTTTTACTGCATTGTGTTGCTTTGGTTGATGATCATAATTTGTATGCATGTCAAAAATGAATACTAATTGGAGACCATGCTGATTCCATGGTTCCACCACTTTAAATAGGAAATTTCTACGATATGATTATATTACCTTGAAATGAAAATATAAAAATTTATATCCATAGATGGCCCTTCGTCACCCCAGATCTGCCTTTTTAAAGAAAAATTACCCGCCCAAAACATGAATTCCACACTCAAGACTGCCAGACACAAACACGACACTAGCACTAGCATTATTATTTGCAATGGTTGTGTATATATGAGTATAGATGCCCTCCAGCCGAGAACCTCAAACCATTCTCTTTTGCATCTGCCCAACATTTGTATATTCATGTTAGACTGTCTTTGAAGCTCAGACTCTATAATTTCCCCCTTTCCCGTTGTCAAGTATCTTTTGATTGCTTCATTGCTTGCATGATTATCCCTTGTTTTTTCTTCACAGACTTGCTACCAAAATTATGTTTGACGATCACCGTTTACATACATATATCTTAGTACTCTAGCAACACGTGGCTTTTCTTTGCTTTAGTATCAGTGCTGTCACTAGTAGAAAAAGGACTTTTGGTCCGGAGTACTGTTTTGCCATTAGCCCCGGTTCAGGCAAAAACCGGGACCAGTGCCTGGCACTGGTCCCGGTTCGAGCTGCCAGGGCCCCGTGGGGCATTGGTCCCGGTTCGGTTGGGGGCATTGGTCCCGGTTCATGCCAAGAACCGGGACCAAAGCTCCAGAGCCGGACCACGTGGCATGCCGCGGAGCTTTGGTCCCGGTTCGTGCCAAGAACCGGGACCAATACCCCTCCCCTGCCTATATATTGTTGCCCCCACCCCCCTCTCTCCTCTGTTTTTTTTTCCTGGATTGGTGGGAAGTGGGGGTGCTAGTTTTTTTTCTCTTTGCCACGCACAAGATGTGTTCGATGAAATGCCCGACCCGCACCGAGGTTAGCAACTTTATCATTTTCGTCTGTAATTGATACAGAAATATTGCACGTGTCGATGTACGGTGGTCATTTCACTATTCAAGATGTTATTGTAATGGTATTTGATAAACTTAATTATATATATGATGCAGATGGATGCACGGATGCGATGGATGTACGGCGAACGACGCAGTTCCGAGTTTATTGCAGGCCTGCATAAATTTCTCGATGTGGCTGAGGCAAACAAAGTGAATAATTTTATGCCTTGTCCATGTGAGAAGTGTCGGAACGTCAGGGAGTACTCTGACCCGAGAACCATTCAAGACCACGTGATTCGGAAAGGTTTCATGCCCAGCTATAATTGTTGGACCAAGCACGGAGAAAGAGGGGTTACGATGGAAGACAATGAAGAAGAGGAGGATGATGACAACTATCCTATGTTCCCTGAGGAATGCGGTGATACTGTTATGGAAGACGTTGAAGAAGAAAGAGGTGAACATCGGGCATCAGATGAGCCCGCTGATGGTCTTGGTGGGGTCATTTCTGATGCAAAGCGAGAATGCGATACAGAAAAGGAGAAGCTAAAGTTGGAGGCCATGCTTGAGGATCACAAAAAGTTGCTGTACCCAAACTGCGAAGATGGCAGCACAAAGCTCGGTACCACACTGGAACTGCTGAAATGGAAGGCAGAGACTGGTTGTTCTGACAAGGGATTTGAGAAGTTACTGAAAATAATGAAGCCGAAGCTTCCAAAGGATAACGAATTGCCCGAGACTACATACGAAGCAAAGAAGGCTATCTGCCCTCTAGGATTAGATGTGCAGAAGATACATGCATGCATTAATGACTGCATCCTGTACCGCGGTGAGTACGAGAACATGGATAAATGCCCGGTATGCAATGCACTGCGGTACAAGATAAGACAAGATGACCCTGGTGATGTTGAGGGCGATGACGAGCCCCCCCGGAAGAGGGTTCCTGCTAAGGTGATGTGGTATGCTCCTATAATACCACGGTTGAAACGTCTGTTCAGAAACAAAGAGCATGCCAGGTTGTTGCGATGGCACAAAGAAGAGCGTAAGAAAGACGGGAAGTTGAGACACCCCGCCGATGGGTCCCAGTGGAGAAAAATCGACAGAGAGTTCCCGACATTTTCAGATGACGCAAGGAACTTAAGATTTGGTCTAAGTACAGATGGCTTTAATCCTTTTGGGGAGCAGAGCTCCAGTCATAGCACTTGGCCCGTGACTCTATGTATCTACAACCTTCCTCCTTGGTTGTGCATGAAGCGGAAGTTCATTATGATGCCAGTGCTCATCCAAGGCCCGAAGCAACCCGGCAACGACATTGATGTGTACCTACGGCCATTAGTTGATGAACTTTTGCAGTTGTGGTCCGAACCAGGTGTACGTGTGTGGGATGAGCACAAACAACAGGAATTTGACCTACGAGCGTTGCTGTTCGTAACCATCAATGATTGGCCTGCTCTTAGTAACATTTCAGGACAGTCAAACAAGGGATACAATGCATGCACGCACTGTTTAGATAAGACTGAAAGTATACATTTGGGAAACAAGAATGTGTACCTGGGGCATCGTCGATTTCTTCCGAACGGTCATGCCGTAAGAAAGCCCGGCAAGCATTTCAACGGTGAGGCAGATCGCCGGAAGAAGCCTAACCTCCCTGATGGTGATGTTATATATGACATGGTCAAGGATTTAGAAGTAATCTTTGGAAAGGGTCCTGGCAGTCTATCTGTTCCGAATGACGCTGACAACCACGTACCCATATGGAAGAAGTGCTCTATATTCTGGGAGCTACCCTATTGGAAAGTCCTAGAGGTCCGGTCTTCAATCGACGTGATGCACGTGACGAAGAATCTTTGCGTGAACCTGCTAGGCTTCCTGGGCGTGTATGGGAAGACAAAAGATACACCGGAAGCACGGGCAGACCAGCAACGTATGAAAGACCCATACAACAAGCAGACGGATAAAGGGCGTAAATACTTAAGCAGATACGCTCTTACCAAAGCAGAGAAGGAAATCTTTTTTGAATGCCTGAGCAGTATCAAGGTCCCGGCTGGCTTCTCGTCAAATATAAAGGGAATAATAAATATGGCAAAGAAAAAATTCCAGAACCTGAAGTCTCATGATTGCCACGTGATTATGACGCAGTTGCTTCCGGTTGCATTGAGGGGCTTCTACCGGAAAATGTTCGAGTACCCATTGTGAAGCTATGTGCATTCCTCAATGCAATATCTCAGAAGGTCATCGATCCAGTAACTCTACCAAGTTTACAGAAGGCTGTGGTCCAATGTCTTGTCAGCTTCGAGTTGGTGTTCCCCCCATCATTCTTCAATATTATGACGCATCTCCTGGTTCACCTAGTCGACGAGATTGCCATTCTCGGTCCTGTATTTCTACACAATATGTTCCCCTTCGAGAGGTTCATGGGAGTCTTGAAGAAATATGTTCATAACCGTGCTAGGCCAGAAGGAAGCATCTCAAGGGGCTATGGAACAGAAGAGGTCATTGAGTTCTGTGTTGACTTTATTCCTGACCTTAAGCCGATTGGTGTTCCTGAATCGCGGCATGAGGGGAGACTGAGTGGAAAAGGCACGCTAGGAAAGAAAGCACTGATATGTAGGGACGGGCATTCTTTAACTCAAGCACACTACACAGTTCTACAAAGTTCCACCTTCGTGGCTCCGTATATCGAGGAACACAAGAATTATGTACGCTCCAAGAACCCGGGGAAGGATGACTCCTGGATTAAAGAAAAACACATGGAGACCTTCGGCAGTTGGTTGCGATTACAGCTCATGAATGACACCACTGTCGGAGATCAGCTCTACTTGTTGGCCGCGTCACCATCTTCGACTGTATTGAATTTCCAAGGGTACGAGATAAATGGGAATACATTTTACACGATCGCCCAAGATAAAAAGAGCACCAACCAGAACAGTGGTGTCCGCTATGATGCAACAAACGACGATGGGCAAAAGGACACATACTATGGTCGCATAGAGGAGATATGGGAACTTGACTATGGACCTACTTTTAAGGTCCCTTTGTTTCGGTGCAGTTGGGTCAACATGAATGGAGAAGGGATAAAGGTAGACCAGCTGTACGGGATGACAACAGTGGATCTCAAGAATCTTGGTTGTTACAAGAACGAACCATTCGTCCTAGCCAATGATGTGGCTCAGGTTTTCTATGTGAAGGACATGTCCTCCAGACCGAAAAAAAGAAAAAACAAGCAAACGAATACCGAAAAAAAGAAAAAAAAGCAAACGAATACGATGAGCCAAAGCGTCACGTAGTTCTTTCAGGGAAAAGAAACATCGTGGGAGTCGAGGACAAGACAGACATGTCAGCAGATTATGATAAGTTTGATGAAATTCCGCCCTTCACAGTGAGAACTGACCCAAGCATCCCGTTAAATAATGAAGATGCTCCATGGTTACGGCTGAAGCGATCATAGGCCAGGGACATACGCGAAGAAGGGTTCATGGCTTTTATGTAAATCAATGTAATGTATTAAACCTTTATGTGATGTGTAGTAATGTATTAAACCTTTATGTGGTGAAACACGCGTGGTAGGTGGTTGTCGGCTCCCACACCTCCCGTGGGAACCTCTCAAACCTCAGCTTCGACCGTCCAAACACAGTTCCCCCTGCATACAGCCCGACGGTGGCTCGTGAGTTTGAGCGCCACTTCGATCCAAGCAGCGGTAAGACGTCTCTGATGATCTACAACCGTCCGGCAAGACGTCTCTGATGATCTGCAACCGTTTGGAACGGTCGCAGGTCATCAGAGACGTCTTGCCACTGGTTGCCCAAAGATGCCTCTCCGAGTGACGCTGGAATGTTTTGTGTTTGAGCACCACTTCGATCCAAGCAGCGGCAAGACGTCTCTGATGATCTACAACCGTCCGGCAACACATCTCTGATGATCTGCAACCGTTTGGAACGGTCGCAGGTCATCAGAGACGTCTTGCCGCTGGTTGCCCAAAGATGCCTCTCCGAGTGACGCTGGAATGTTTTGTGTGAGTGAGTAACTTGTCTGAGGAGGGCGGTATATATAGGGTACGTGTGCTTCTTTAGTCCCGGTTGGTAACACCAACCGGGTCATGTGGCTCACGAAGTGGTCGTGATACTGCTGATCCAACAGCTCACAATCCCTCAAAAGAAACACACCCCTGATCCAACGTCTCACAAGCGCTTGAAAGAAACACACGATCCGTGTGCTTCTTTAGTCCCGGTTGGTAACACCAACCGGGTCATGTGGCTCACGAAGTGGTCGTGATACTGCTGATCCAACAGCTCACAATCCCTCAAAAGAAACACACCCCTGATCCAACGGCTCACAAGCGATTGAAAGAAACACACGATCTGTGTGCTTCTTTAGTCCCGGTTGGTAACACCAACCGGGACTAAAGACGGGCTTTGCGGTCACGACACGTGTCCTCCCCCAGCGCTTTCCTGGGCACCTGTCCTCCCCCAGCGCTGCCCTGGAGGTCTTTATATATTGTCGCCGACGGGGTAAACCCTAATCCACCATTCCTAGCCACGAACGCATCGTCTCCACGAGATGGATCCGCCACGCCCGCCGCAGCGCCTTCTGGACGAGGTCGAGCGTGCTCGGCAGAGCGCGCTTGGGCGCAACCGCGGGAGTCTATCCCGCCGTATGCCCACGAGCCCGGCGTGGAGAGGAATGCCCAGCTACCGGCCTCCTGCTCCACCAGGTGCCGCCGCACCTCCACCTGGCGCCGCTGCACCTCCACCAGGCGCCGCCGCTCCTCCCGCGGAGGAGGAGGAGGACGACGACTTCGACTGGAGCGACGACGGGGAAGAAGGTTGTGGGTTGCAGATACAGGAGGCCATGGAAGCCTCCTTCCAGTCTGTCCGCGACTACCCTGTCCAGCGAGCCAAGACTTCCTACCAGCTCAAGGCGAAGGAGGCTTCCGATCTGGATTGGGCGCTGAAAGACTCATCCTCCATGGATCTTGCCCTCCGCCGCAAACGTGCGCGCGAGAACCGGCGGCCGCCCACGGGGCTGGCTCCTCCCGCCGTTCCCCCTAATCCTACGGCCTTCGAGCCAGCAAGTCCGTTTATGTAGAATAATGTTGGTGATGTTGGATCAGGGGTGTGTTTCTTTCAAGCGCTTGTGAGACGTTGTATCATGTGTAATAATGTATTAAACCTTTTATGTAATGCATTAAGATAAATGAATTAATAATTTTTATCTGCTTTCTTCTGCATTTTACAACACCAAACATTCATCTTACAAATATAGGTTTTCTGAAATTGTTCTGCATTTACTTCTGCTTGCCATGGGATTTTACAACACCAAAAATAGAATTAACTGAATTAATAATTATTATTACTTAATCATAAATCTTACTTAATCAATTTTTATCGATTTATACGTATTATTAGTCGAGTTTCGACTTACGGATTTAAAGATATGAATTTATCCATATTAAATTGAAAATGACAATAATAATGTAAAATTGATTTTGGATTATTTATACAAATTCAAACACTTTTCATGTTGAAAGTTTTGTCAATTCAAAATATGCAATAAAGTTAATGCATTTTTAATTGAAAATGGCAAAATGGTTAATAGTTTGTATAGTTAGAATAATTATTTTAGAAAACAGAAAATGGTTTTGGATTATTTATTCAAATTTAATAACTTTTCATGTTGAAAGTCTTTTCAGATTCAAAACCATTTGAAATTCATATCCAAACACCTAAATAAGAAAAAAAAAGGCGGGAACAAAATTTCAGAACTGAAAAGTTCGAAATAATTTTGAAAAATGACTCTTTGGTCCCGGTTTCTACCAAGAACCGGGACCAATGAGTCCGTGGATCCCGCGCTTGATCTGGCATTAACTGCCCACTCATTGGTCCCGGTTGCTGGCAAGAACCGGGACCAAAGAGGCATTGGTCCCGGTTCTTGCCAGCAACCGGGACCAATGACCCCTACTATAACTCTGCCCCGGCCCCTTCTTCTTCCTCATTCACGCAAAACTGACGAAGGAAGACCGGAGGCGACGCGGAGCGACACTACGCCGTCAGGCTGCCCGACCTCGCCCCTCGACGCTCCCTCGACGCCGGTGCCCTCGACGCCCACGCCGCGCCGCCCGTGCTGCAGAGAGGGAGAGGAGCCCGGCCGCACGTACGCCGGCCTCCACACGCGCCCGTGCACGTCGGGGGACTCGCCGCCAACGCTCCGCCATCCACCGCACTCGCCTCCGCCGTGCGAGTGGTGAGCATACGCTCCTCCTCATGTACTTCACTTTGTCCAATTTGCGCTGAGGTTGAAGTTCGCCGAACGCCAACTCCGGCCGCCGCGGTTGTGAGTAGCCGGAGCTACTCCGGCGACCTTTCCGGAGCGGCGCCACCACCGTTTGGTTCGCCTAGACTAGCTCTATCTCGTGCACCTTCCAATTTGTCTCAATTCGTTCGAATTCGTCGAATTCGAGTTCGGCCAGGAGCATAGCTCCATTGATGATGTCATCTTGACGTCATCGGGCCAATCCAATAATTTCCTGGATGCTCTAGAACTTCAAATGACTTGATGTCAATTTTGTTAGCTTAGTAATTTAAAATGTTAGTTATCCCTATTTTTCTAGAATTGTTAGAATTTTAGGATTTTAGGATTTTTTTTGTATAGGAAATGTTAGTGTTAGGATTTTTTTATTTTGTATAGGAAAATGTTAGTGTTAGGAAAAATTTTTTTAGGAAAATGTTAGTGTTAGGATTTTTTTGGTAGAAATAGCATTTTAGGTTAGTGTTAGAATTTTATTGTATAGGAAATAGCATTTTAGGTTAGTGTTAGGATTTTTTGTATAGGAAAATTTTGTTAGTGTATAGGAAAATTTTGTTAGTGTTAGGATTTTTTGTATAGGAAAATTTTGTTAGTGTTAGGATTTTTTTGTATAGGAAAATTTTGTTAGTCCTAATTTGTGCTTGTCCTAATTCAATAACATTTCAAACATGATTTAGAGTTCCATGTCAATGCATTAAATTGATCATGCATACATATTGCGCATTGCATCAATGCCATGTATTGATTGTGTTCTTGTCCGGTATTTGTTCTTCCCGGTAGATCGTGGTTCGGAAGTTGACCCGGTAAATTGTGTTAGATATGCAAAGATGCAAATTTACGGGTTTACGATACGAGTTTACGAGTTTACGGGTTTACGATACGAGTTTACGGGTTTACGATACGAGTTTACGAGTTTACGGGTTTACGATACGAGTTTACGGGTTTACGATACGAGTTTACGGGTTTACGATACGAGTTTACGGGTTTACGATACGAGTTTACGGTTTACGATACGAGTTTACGGGTTTACGATACGAGTTTACGGGTTTATGATATTGTAGATGTATCTTGACATATGGAACAAGTTACCCAACTAAAGTTTTGTGCATTGTTCTTAATTTGCAGAAACTATGGAACGAGACGAAGATCAGGAAAATATCCTCCAGGATATAATCCGCGGGCCGGAAGATATTGTCGATGTCACCACGGAGTTTTTGAACAACTCCGGTGAGGGAGATGAGTCTCTCAACCGAAGAGACGGCTCCGGTGAGGTAGAACCCGACGGCCGGGGTGAGGGAGAAGTCAGCGAGGGAGAAGCCGACGAGGGAGAAGCCGAAGGCTCCGGTGGAACATTAAACTCCGGCGAGGTGCATATACATATATTAATGAAGCCGAAGATTGTATTAATTAAGTCTCTGATGTCTATATACATATATTAACGCTCTTTCTTCTTTTAGCCCTCCGGATCGAGCAAATCTTCTGTAAGGACAAAACGAGGCCCAGCCAAAAAGTTGGGCGACCAAGAAAGGTACACGATCGAAAGAGTCGCTGAAGACGGCACACCGACTGCTCCCCCTGGTGTTAAAAATAAAATGGTAAAGCAATGCGGAGTTCTTGTTAGGGACTTCATCCCGATCACCGTTCGAGAATGGCATCGGCCAAACGAGAAAGGACAGCTATATGTCAGCGATGAGGGCAAAGAAAGACTTTGGAGAAAGCTCATGGTTAATTTCACCCTGCCGGCGCCAGAGGTGGATTCAGATGAGGAGGATCCAGATGAGGCAGAAAAGATTGCCCGGAAAATCATGGAGCAAAAAGTCAAGGACTGGGCACTTAAGAAGATGGCCGAGCTATTCAAGAACTGGAAGAAAAGATTGAACAAACTGTTTGTCAAGAAAAATAAGACTCCAGACTTCGATAAAGGGTATGAGAAGATAAAGGACTACTGGGAAGAATTTGTGGCGTACAAGAAATCAGAGGAAGCTCTGGAAAAGTCTGCAAAAAATGCGGCAAATGCTGCTCTAAAGATGTACCACCATACTATGGGGCCTGGTGGCTACGCTGGTAGCATGCCTAAGTGGGAGAAACTTGAGGCGGACCTGCTGGCTAATGGGATCACTCCAGAGCCACTCAAGTGGATCGAACGGGCAAGAAATTGGTTTTACGGGCATGGGGGCACGTTGGACGCAGAAGGGAAGTGCATATATAACAGAAGACACAAAGATAATCCCCTACTACCCATCCAAGAAATTAGAAAAGCAGTAAAGGATGTTGAAGAGGGACGGTTCATTCCCGATAGAGAGGATGACGAGCTCACACGCGCCCTTGGGAATAAGGAACACGACGGACGGTTACGAGGCGTACCTGGCTCCAAGCCCAAGACAATTGCGATTCCCGAGCACAGGAAGAAATTTCCTGATAGAAGCCATCAGAGGAGAAAGGAAAGGGAGGCAATGGAAGCACGCGCTGCTGCAGACCGGCTGCTTAATATAGAAGAAGAATTAAAGCGGCAGAAGGAACAAATTGCCGTGCTTAGCCAGCAAGGTACTAGCGGCCAATCTCAACGGCACATGGTAGAAGCTGCATGCGATGGTACCGGTGGCCCATCGAATCGGAAAAGCAGCGTGGCTTCCACGGAGCTCCAGGATGGTAATGATGATGCAGTGGCTCCACTTCGTCGCTACCCAGTGGATGATATCACGGAGAGCACACCTTGTGAGATGCATGTGAAAGTTTTTAACTTAACCGTGAAGGTGGCGGTCGGCTATGTCGTACCAATTGGACCTAATCCAACTTACCATTTCTCTCCGGTTCCAAATGGCTACGCTGTTGTCGCGGTGGATGAAGTGATGAAAGATTATGAGGAGCTGAAGCTGCAACACCCTGCAGGTGAAGATGGGGAGGTGCTTGAACTTGGAGAAGCCAAGAAAGCGACCATTCTATGGCCAAAGGAATTCATCGTGCTTCCGAACTGGCAGCCAAGGCCATCGACTCCTCACCAGTCTCCAGCGCAACAGTCCTCTTCACCGCCTCAGCATTCTCCAGCGCAACAGTCCTCTTCACCGCCTCACCAGTCTCCAGCGCAGCCGTCTCCGCCGCCGCGTCAGCCGTTTCCGCCCACCGCTCGTACTATGAGGGGTAAGCGATCACCGAAACGTAAAAGGTCGCCCCTCCCAACAGTACCTCATAAGAATCTTCCCATTAGACCTTATGACAGGACTGTAGCGGAAAACGCCGCGGAGGTGGCTGCCTACAATAAGGCTTTTTTTGCACCAAAAAAGCCCGAGCAGAAGCCGGTATACGATGAAAAATCCAAAAAGTGGAGAAAGTCCTTCCTTGAGCAGCCATCCCAGATATCGATGAATCTGCCATCTGACTATGGTCGTGAACTTACTAAGCTAGCACGTGCCCAGTCTGAGCAGAACAAGGGAAGAAGTGCAAAAAGCGGGAAACAAATTGCCCAGCTCGGACAGCAGAAAAATCAATCGGTCCCCCCGCTCATAGTGTGTTCCGATGTCGACAAGGACTTCAGAGTCGCTATGGATAAAGACCTGGAATTATTGGACCCCAGAGCCATAGCTGCTGCTAAAGAACTTGGTGTCACTGTATCTCAGGCCAAGGAACAGGCTACCGCCTTGGGTATGAGCCTTGGTCAACTTTTAGGCTATGAACATGCGCCAATGTTAGAGATGGCACGGAAATATGTCCAAGGGGAGCCTATGGTCAGTAATGAGGAGATGACGGGTCTATCAACACATATGCGAAATCTGCATACCTGGTACCTGGTGCACACATCAAAGAAGGACGCGAAAGAGTGGTTTCCGCTGGACGTTAGAGTGGAGCATTTCTTCAAACGTTACACTATACAGGTTCAACTGACTGAACTGTTCCAGTTATTCCAAAAGCGCGCCCTCGACAAATCTATCCTCTCTTGCTATTGTCTGTAAGTGATTTATTTTCGTAATTAAGTCTCTAGCTCAGCTCGTTCATTGCCTGTATTATATTATCCTGCCTATATATATATCCTTTTGTACGCTATTATGCAGAATGAAGATGCTGGAATGCAAAAGATCTAAAGTTTTTGAGGTTGGGTTCGTTGACCCATATATCGTGAATTCACATACGTTAGTCAATCACCCCAAAGACGTGGAGCATGACCTGACCACCTTTTTAACCATGCAACATTTCTGTACGGAAATACTATTTCCTTACAACTTCAGGTGAGTGTTTCTGTCTTGTACATATTTTTATTTGGCTTTCTCGATGTTAAGTGTAATTGATGAGCTATGCATGTCTGCTTTATGTAAACGTCCGCAGGTTCCACTGGATTCTGCTAAGCATTCAACCTGACAAGTCCACAGTTGAAGTCCACGACTCATTAAGTTGGGACCAAGCGTTGTGGTCCGACATGAAAGAAATGCTCAACAAGTAATTTCAATCATTATCGCATTATATCGCCCTCTTTCGTTCGTTCCCTGATGTCAAGTAATTAATAACTCCTTTGTTCATTTTCTTTGCCAAAGCAGGTGTTGGACAATTTTCAAACAGAAGGTAGAAGGTCCATTCAAAGATGAGCTAACTTATAAAACGGTGGAAAGTCCGCAGCAGCCACCGGGGAGTAATTTATGTGGATTCTACGTTTGCGAGTTCATTCGCGAGTTGACCACTGAGCGGAGAACAACTGCTTTCAGCAAAATGCGGGAGAAGATCGACCCAGAACTGCGCGTAGGAGCAATTCAAGAGGAATTGGCGGGATTTCTGCTTAGGGAGGTCATCGATGAAAGGGGAGAACATTATGCTTCGGACGATGAACTACATATGCCTTGATGGCTTGATCTATCTCCATGTAATTAAATAGTTGTATTCTCGCAAGAGATCGAATATTAATTATATATGCATCAACATGTACTGTGTATATAGTAGAGCGTATAATATGCGTACGGAAACGATGGAGAGCACGTCGGCGATGCGAAGAAGGGGGAGACGACGGAGGCACCGGCGAGAGGGAGAGGGGGCACCGGCGAGAGGGAGAGGAGGCACCGGCGAGAAGGAGAGGGGCACCGGCGAGAAGGAGAGGGGGCACCGGCGAGAGGGGGCACCGGCGAGAGGGAGAGGGGGCACCGGCGGCGATAGGGAGACCCTAAACCCTAAATACCAAAAAAAAAAAAAACTCATTGGTCCCGGTTCGTAACAAGAACCGGGACCAATGAGTCTCTCCCCACGCCCAGCCAGAACTGGCCACGTGGCCACACATTGGTCCCGGTTCGTGGCCCAACCGGGACTAGCATTAGTCCCGATTGGCCAGTCCCGGTTGGGCAACCGGGACTGATGGCCCAACCGAACCGGGACCATAGGCCCATTTTCTACTAGTGAATTATGTCATGTTTGGATGTTTGTATTCAGCCTTGGCATTAGATATATATTTTTTTTTCCAACCTGAATACCTCAATTCCGTGCGTTTGACTAGCCTTGGCATTCAGTCCGGCTATTCAGTCTGAATATGAATATTTTTTTTGAGAGAAAAAGGCCTAAGGCCATATATTATCCGTAACCAGCCCTTACAAGAACGTCCTTACAAAAAATAGAAATAAAACACAAGTTCTTGAAAAGTTCGGCACCATCTTCCTTCTGCATCCCTCGACGGCGCACCGTGAGCAGAGCTCGATGCCGCCTTTTGGCCTCCGGTGTAGCAAAGCTAGTGTCGGAGAAAACTTGGAAAAACCCAGGCGCTTGTAGAAGCAGCGGCCGGGAAGTCGTCGACGTAGACCAGGCGACCACGATCACGAGAGATCGCTGTCCCGGAGAAGCTAGTACCGAGAAGGGCCGGGAGATAATCCCAGCTCCGTCCAGGCGAAGATGGGGGACATCAGACTCGCAAGTTTCCCTGCAGTCTTTGACGTACCCGTACTTGAAGAATGTACAGCAGTTCCAGCACAAGGTAACAAATTAAGTTCGATAGAAATGATCCATCTTTCGGTTACTGCCTGAATGTATTTCTCATGGCATTTCTTGGTCCTAAGTAGGGTTCCGAGAATGCAAAGGACGCCAGTGGTGAGACAAAGAAGGATCTCCGAAGCCGAGGCCTCTGCCTTGTGCCGGTGGCAACGACATACACGTTGCGAACGAGACGGTGCCGGAATTCTGGTACCCAACATTTGGAGGCACATTTAGGTAGAGATATAGGTAGTTTTAATTAGCTATTTGCGTGGGCACGTGCTAAGAAATTTGTACATGTACAGATTGCAAAACAAACACACACTAGTAGAAAATGGGCCTATGGTCCCGGTTCGGTTGGGCCATCAGTTCCGGTTGCCCAACCGGGACTGGCCAATCGGGACTAATGCTAGTCCCGGTTGGGCCACGAACCGGGACCAATGTGTGGCCACGTGGCCAGTTCTGGCTGGGCGTGGGGAGAGACTCATTGGTCCCGGTTCTTGTTACGAACCGGGACCAATGAGTGCTTTTTTTTTTTTGGTATTTAGGGTTTAGGGTCTCCCTCTCGCCGCCGGTGCCCCCTCTCCCTCTCGCCGGTGCCCCCTCTCGCCGGTGCCCCCTCTCCTTCTCGCCGGTGCCCCCTCTCGCCGGTGCCCCCTCTCCTTCTCGCCGGTGCCCCCTCTCGCCGGTGCCCCCTCTCCTTCTCGCCGGTGCCTCCCTCCCTCTCGCCGGTGCCCCCTCTCCCTCTCGCCGGTGCCCCCTCTCCCTCTCGCCGGTGCCTCCGTCGTCTCCCCCTTCTTCGCATCGCCGACGTGCTCTCCATCGTTTCCGTACGCATATTATACGCTCTACTATATACACAGTACATGTTGATGCATATATAATTAATATTCGATCTCTTGCGAGAATACAACTATTTAATTACATGGAGATAGATCAAGCCATCAAGGCATATGTAGTTCATCGTCCGAAGCATAATGTTCTCCCCTTTCATCGATGACCTCCCTAAGCAGAAATCCCGCCAATTCCTCTTGAATTGCTCCTACGCGCAGTTCTGGGTCGATCTTCTCCCGCATTTTGCTGAAAGCAGTTGTTCTCCGCTCAGTGGTCAACTCGCGAATGAACTCGCAAACGTAGAATCCACATAAATTACTCCCCGGTGGCTGCTGCGGACTTTCCACCGTTTTATAAGTTAGCTCATCTTTGAATGGACCTTCTACCTTCTGTTTGAAAATTGTCCAACACCTGCTTTGGCAAAGAAAATGAACAAAGGAGTTATTAATTACTTGACATCAGGGAACGAACGAAAGAGGGCGATATAATGCGATAATGATTGAAATTACTTGTTGAGCATTTCTTTCATGTCGGACCACAACGCTTGGTCCCAACTTAATGAGTCGTGGACTTCAACTGTGGACTTGTCAGGTTGAATGCTTAGCAGAATCCAGTGGAACCTGCGGACGTTTACATAAAGCAGACATGCATAGCTCATCAATTACACTTAACATCGAGAAAGCCAAATAAAAATATGTACAAGACAGAAACACTCACCTGAAGTTGTAAGGAAATAGTATTTCCGTACAGAAATGTTGCATGGTTAAAAAGGTGGTCAGGTCATGCTCCACGTCTTTGGGGTGATTGACTAACGTATGTGAATTCACGATATATGGGTCAACGAACCCAACCTCAAAAACTTTAGATCTTTTGCATTCCAGCATCTTCATTCTGCATAATAGCGTACAAAAGGATATATATATAGGCAGGATAATATAATACAGGCAATGAACGAGCTGAGCTAGAGACTTAATTACGAAAATAAATCACTTACAGACAATAGCAAGAGAGGATAGATTTGTCGAGGGCGCGCTTTTGGAATAACTGGAACAGTTCAGTCAGTTGAACCTGTATAGTGTAACGTTTGAAGAAATGCTCCACTCTAACGTCCAGCGGAAACCACTCTTTCGCGTCCTTCTTTGATGTGTGCACCAGGTACCAGGTATGCAGATTTCGCATATGTGTTGATAGACCCGTCATCTCCTCATTACTGACCATAGGCTCCCCTTGGACATATTTCCGTGCCATCTCTAACATTGGCGCATGTTCATAGCCTAAAAGTTGACCAAGGCTCATACCCAAGGCGGTAGCCTGTTCCTTGGCCTGAGATACAGTGACACCAAGTTCTTTAGCAGCAGCTATGGCTCTGGGGTCCAATAATTCCAGGTCTTTATCCATAGCGACTCTGAAGTCCTTGTCGACATCGGAACACACTATGAGCGGGGGGACCGATTGATTTTTCTGCTGTCCGAGCTGGGCAATTTGTTTCCCGCTTTTTGCACTTCTTCCCTTGTTCTGCTCAGACTGGGCACGTGCTAGCTTAGTAAGTTCACGACCATAGTCAGATGGCAGATTCATCGATATCTGGGATGGCTGCTCAAGGAAGGACTTTCTCCACTTTTTGGATTTTTCATCGTATACCGGCTTCTGCTCGGGCTTTTTTGGTGCAAAAAAAGCCTTATTGTAGGCAGCCACCTCCGCGGCGTTTTCCGCTACAGTCCTGTCATAAGGTCTAATGGGAAGATTCTTATGAGGTACTGTTGGGAGGGGCGACCTTTTACGTTTCGGTGATCGCTTACCCCTCATAGTACGAGCGGTGGGCGGAAACGGCTGACGCGGCGGCGGAGACGGCTGACGCGGCGGCGGAGACGGCTGCGCTGGAGACTGGTGAGGCGGTGAAGAGGACTGTTGCGCTGGAGAATGCTGAGGCGGTGAAGAGGACTGTTGCGCTGGAGACTGGTGAGGAGTCGATGGCCTTGGCTGCCAGTTCGGAAGCACGATGAATTCCTTTGGCCATAGAATGGTCGCTTTCTTGGCTTCTCCAAGTTCAAGCACCTCCCCATCTTCACCTGCAGGGTGTTGCAGCTTCAGCTCCTCATAATCTTTCATCACTTCATCCACCGCGACAACAGCGTAGCCATTTGGAACCGGAGAGAAATGGTAAGTTGGATTAGGTCCAATTGGTACGACATAGCCGACCGCCACCTTCACGGTTAAGTTAAAAACTTTCACATGCATCTCACAAGGTGTGCTCTCCGTGATATCATCCACTGGGTAGCGACGAAGTGGAGCCACTGCATCATCATTACCATCCTGGAGCTCCGTGGAAGCCACGCTGCTTTTCCGATTCGATGGGCCACCGGTACCATCGCATGCAGCTTCTACCATGTGCCGTTGAGATTGGCCGCTAGTACCCTGCTGGCTAAGCACGGCAATTTGTTCCTTCTGCCGCTTTAATTCTTCTTCTATATTAAGCAGCCGGTCTGCAGCAGCGCGTGCTTCCATTGCCTCCCTTTCCTTTCTCCTCTGATGGCTTCTATCAGGAAATTTCTTCCTGTGCTCGGGAATCGCAATTGTCTTGGGCTTGGAGCCAGGTACGCCTCGTAACCGTCCGTCGTGTTCCTTATTCCCAAGGGCGCGTGTGAGCTCGTCATCCTCTCTATCGGGAATGAACCGTCCCTCTTCAACATCCTTTACTGCTTTTCTAATTTCTTGGATGGGTAGTAGGGGATTATCTTTGTGTCTTCTGTTATATATGCACTTCCCTTCTGCGTCCAACGTGCCCCCATGCCCGTAAAACCAATTTCTTGCCCGTTCGATCCACTTGAGTGGCTCTGGAGTGATCCCATTAGCCAGCAGGTCCGCCTCAAGTTTCTCCCACTTAGGCATGCTACCAGCGTAGCCACCAGGCCCCATAGTATGGTGGTACATCTTTAGAGCAGCATTTGCCGCATTTTTTGCAGACTTTTCCAGAGCTTCCTCTGATTTCTTGTACGCCACAAATTCTTCCCAGTAGTCCTTTATCTTCTCATACCCTTTATTGAAGTCTGGAGTCTTATTTTTCTTGACAAACAGTTTGTTCAATCTTTTCTTCCAGTTCTTGAATAGCTCGGCCATCTTCTTAAGTGCCCAGTCCTTGACTTTTTGCTCCATGATTTTCCGGGCAATCTTTTCTGCCTCATCTGGATCCTCCTCATCTGAATCCACCTCTGGCGCCGGCAGGGTGAAATTAACCATGAGCTTTCTCCAAAGTCTTTCTTTGCCCTCATCGCTGACATATAGCTGTCCTTTCTCGTTTGGCCGATGCCATTCTCGAACGGTGATCGGGATGAAGTCCCTAACAAGAACTCCGCATTGCTTTACCATTTTATTTTTAACACCAGGGGGAGCAGTCGGTGTGCCGTCTTCAGCGACTCTTTCGATCGTGTACCTTTCTTGGTCGCCCAACTTTTTGGCTGGGCCTCGTTTTGTCCTTACAGAAGATTTGCTCGATCCGGAGGGCTAAAAGAAGAAAGAGCGTTAATATATGTATATAGACATCAGAGACTTAATTAATACAATCTTCGGCTTCATTAATATATGTATATGCACCTCGCCGGAGTTTAATGTTCCACCGGAGCCTTCGGCTTCTCCCTCGTCGGCTTCTCCCTCGCTGACTTCTCCCTCACCCCGGCCGTCGGGTTCTACCTCACCGGAGCCGTCTCTTCGGTTGAGAGACTCATCTCCCTCACCGGAGTTGTTCAAAAACTCCGTGGTGACATCGACAATATCTTCCGGCCCGCGGATTATATCCTGGAGGATATTTTCCTGATCTTCGTCTCGTTCCATAGTTTCTGCAAATTAAGAACAATGCACAAAACTTTAGTTGGGTAACTTGTTCCATATGTCAAGATACATCTACAATATCATAAACCCGTAAACTCGTATCGTAAACCCGTAAACTCGTATCGTAAACCCGTAAACTCGTATCGTAAACCCGTAAACTCGTAAACTCGTATCGTAAACCCGTAAACTCGTATCGTAAACCCGTAAACTCGTAAACTCGTATCGTAAACCCGTAAACCCGTAAATTTGCATCTTTGCATATCTAACACAATTTACCGGGTCAACTTCCGAACCACGATCTACCGGGAAGAACAAATACCGGACAAGAACACAATCAATACATGGCATTGATGCAATGCGCAATATGTATGCATGATCAATTTAATGCATTGACATGGAACTCTAAATCATGTTTGAAATGTTATTGAATTAGGACAAGCACAAATTAGGACTAACAAAATTTTCCTATACAAAAAAATCCTAACACTAACAAAATTTTCCTATACAAAAAATCCTAACACTAACAAAATTTTCCTATACACTAACAAAATTTTCCTATACAAAAAATCCTAACACTAACCTAAAATGCTATTTCCTATACAATAAAATTCTAACACTAACCTAAAATGCTATTTCTACCAAAAAAATCCTAACACTAACATTTTCCTAAAAATTTTTTCCTAACACTAACATTTTCCTATACAAAATAAAAAAATCCTAACACTAACATTTCCTATACAAAAAAAATCCTAAAATCCTAAAATTCTAACAATTCTAGAAAAATAGGGATAACTAACATTTTAAATTACTAAGCTAACAAAATTGACATCAAGTCATTTGAAGTTCTAGAGCATCCAGGAAATTATTGGATTGGCCCGATGACGTCAAGATGACATCATCAATGGAGCTATGCTCCTGGCCGAACTCGAATTCGACGAATTCGAACGAATTGAGACAAATTGGAAGGTGCACGAGATAGAGCTAGTCTAGGCGAACCAAACGGTGGTGGCGCCGCTCCGGAAAGGTCGCCGGAGTAGCTCCGGCTACTCACAACCGCGGCGGCCGGAGTTGGCGTTCGGCGAACTTCAACCTCAGCGCAAATTGGACAAAGTGAAGTACATGAGGAGGAGCGTATGCTCACCACTCGCACGGCGGAGGCGAGTGCGGTGGATGGCGGAGCGTTGGCGGCGAGTCCCCCGACGTGCACGGGCGCGTGTGGAGGCCGGCGTACGTGCGGCCGGGCTCCTCTCCCTCTCTGCAGCACGGGCGGCGCGGCGTGGGCGTCGAGGGCACCGGCGTCGAGGGAGCGTCGAGGGGCGAGGTCGGGCAGCCTGACGGCGTAGTGTCGCTCCGCGTCGCCTCCGGTCTTCCTTCGTCAGTTTTGCGTGAATGAGGAAGAAGAAGGGGCCGGGGCAGAGTTATAGTAGGGGTCATTGGTCCCGGTTGCTGGCAAGAACCGGGACCAATGCCTCTTTGGTCCCGGTTCTTGCCAGCAACCGGGACCAATGAGTGGGCAGTTAATGCCAGATCAAGCGCGGGATCCACGGACTCATTGGTCCCGGTTCTTGGTAGAAACCGGGACCAAAGAGTCATTTTTCAAAATTATTTCGAACTTTTCAGTTCTGAAATTTTGTTCCCGCCTTTTTTTTTCTTATTTAGGTGTTTGGATATGAATTTCAAATGGTTTTGAATCTGAAAAGACTTTCAACATGAAAAGTTATTAAATTTGAATAAATAATCCAAAACCATTTTCTGTTTTCTAAAATAATTATTCTAACTATACAAACTATTAACCATTTTGCCATTTTCAATTAAAAATGCATTAACTTTATTGCATATTTTGAATTGACAAAACTTTCAACATGAAAAGTGTTTGAATTTGTATAAATAATCCAAAATCAATTTTACATTATTATTGTCATTTTCAATTTAATATGGATAAATTCATATCTTTAAATCCGTAAGTCGAAACTCGACTAATAATACGTATAAATCGATAAAAATTGATTAAGTAAGATTTATGATTAAGTAATAATAATTATTAATTCAGTTAATTCTATTTTTGGTGTTGTAAAATCCCATGGCAAGCAGAAGTAAATGCAGAACAATTTCAGAAAACCTATATTTGTAAGATGAATGTTTGGTGTTGTAAAATGCAGAAGAAAGCAGATAAAAATTATTAATTCATTTATCTTAATGCATTACATAAAAGGTTTAATACATTATTACACATGATACAACGTCTCACAAGCGCTTGAAAGAAACACACCCCTGATCCAACATCACCAACATTATTCTACATAAACGGACTTGCTGGCTCGAAGGCCGTAGGATTAGGGGGAACGGCGGGAGGAGCCAGCCCCGTGGGCGGCCGCCCGGTTCTCGCGCGCACGTTTGCGGCGGAGGGCAAGATCCATGGAGGATGAGTCTTTCAGCGCCCAATCCAGATCGGAAGCCTCCTTCGCCTTGAGCTGGTAGGAAGTCTTGGCTCGCTGGACAGGGTAGTCGCGGACAGACTGGAAGGAGGCTTCCATGGCCTCCTGTATCTGCAACCCACAACCTTCTTCCCCGTCGTCGCTCCAGTCGAAGTCGTCGTCCTCCTCCTCCTCCGCGGGAGGAGCGGCGGCGCCTGGTGGAGGTGCAGCGGCGCCAGGTGGAGGTGCGGCGGCACCTGGTGGAGCAGGAGGCCGGTAGCTGGGCATTCCTCTCCACGCCGGGCTCGTGGGCATACGGCGGGATAGACTCCCGCGGTTGCGCCCAAGCGCGCTCTGCCGAGCACGCTCGACCTCGTCCAGAAGGCGCTGCGGCGGGCGTGGCGGATCCATCTCGTGGAGACGATGCGTTCGTGGCTAGGAATGGTGGATTAGGGTTTACCCCGTCGGCGACAATATATAAAGACCTCCAGGGCAGCGCTGGGGGAGGACAGGTGCCCAGGAAAGCGCTGGGGGAGGACACGTGTCGTGACCGCAAAGCCCGTCTTTAGTCCCGGTTGGTGTTACCAACCGGGACTAAAGAAGCACACAGATCGTGTGTTTCTTTCAATCGCTTGTGAGCCGTTGGATCAGGGGTGTGTTTCTTTTGAGGGATTGTGAGCTGTTGGATCAGCAGTATCACGACCACTTCGTGAGCCACATGACCCGGTTGGTGTTACCAACCGGGACTAAAGAAGCACACGGATCGTGTGTTTCTTTCAAGCGCTTGTGAGACGTTGGATCAGGGGTGTGTTTCTTTTGAGGGATTGTGAGCTGTTGGATCAGCAGTATCACGACCACTTCGTGAGCCACATGACCCGGTTGGTGTTACCAACCGGGACTAAAGAAGCACACGTACCCTATATATAACCGCCCTCCTCAGACAAGTTACTCACTCACACAAAACATTCCAGCGTCACTCGGAGAGGCATCTTTGGGCAACCAGCGGCAAGACGTCTCTGATGACCTGCGACCGTTCCAAACGGTTGCAGATCATCAGAGATGTGTTGCCGGACGGTTGTAGATCATCAGAGACGTCTTGCCGCTGCTTGGATCGAAGTGGTGCTCAAACACAAAACATTCCAGCGTCACTCGGAGAGGCATCTTTGGGCAACCAGTGGCAAGACGTCTCTGATGACCTGCGACCGTTCCAAACGGTTGCAGATCATCAGAGACGTCTTGCCGGACGGTTGTAGATCATCAGAGACGTCTTACCGCTGCTTGGATCGAAGTGGCGCTCAAACTCACGAGCCACCGTCGGGCTGTATGCAGGGGGAACTGTGTTTGGACGGTCGAAGCTGAGGTTTGAGAGGTTCCCACGGGAGGTGTGGGAGCCGACAACCACCTACCACGCGTGTTTCACCACATAAAGGTTTAATACATTACTACACATCACATAAAGGTTTAATACATTACATTGATTTACATAAAAGCCATGAACCCTTCTTCGCGTATGTCCCTGGCCTATGATCGCTTCAGCCGTAACCATGGAGCATCTTCATTATTTAACGGGATGCTTGGGTCAGTTCTCACTGTGAAGGGCGGAATTTCATCAAACTTATCATAATCTGCTGACATGTCTGTCTTGTCCTCGACTCCCACGATGTTTCTTTTCCCTGAAAGAACTACGTGACGCTTTGGCTCATCGTATTCGTTTGCTTGTTTTTTCTTTTTTTCGGTATTCGTTTGCTTGTTTTTTCTTTTTTTCGGTCTGGAGGACATGTCCTTCACATAGAAAACCTGAGCCACATCATTGGCTAGGACGAATGGTTCGTTCTTGTAACAACCAAGATTCTTGAGATCCACTGTTGTCATCCCGTACAGCTGGTCTACCTTTATCCCTTCTCCATTCATGTTGACCCAACTGCACCGAAACAAAGGGACCTTAAAAGTAGGTCCATAGTCAAGTTCCCATATCTCCTCTATGCGACCATAGTATGTGTCCTTTTGCCCATCGTCGTTTGTTGCATCATAGCGGACACCACTGTTCTGGTTGGTGCTCTTTTTATCTTGGGCGATCGTGTAAAATGTATTCCCATTTATCTCGTACCCTTGGAAATTCAATACAGTCGAAGATGGTGACGCGGCCAACAAGTAGAGCTGATCTCCGACAGTGGTGTCATTCATGAGCTGTAATCGCAACCAACTGCCGAAGGTCTCCATGTGTTTTTCTTTAATCCAGGAGTCATCCTTCCCCGGGTTCTTGGAGCGTACATAATTCTTGTGTTCCTCGATATACGGAGCCACGAAGGTGGAACTTTGTAGAACTGTGTAGTGTGCTTGAGTTAAAGAATGCCCGTCCCTACATATCAGTGCTTTCTTTCCTAGCGTGCCTTTTCCACTCAGTCTCCCCTCATGCCGCGATTCAGGAACACCAATCGGCTTAAGGTCAGGAATAAAGTCAACACAGAACTCAATGACCTCTTCTGTTCCATAGCCCCTTGAGATGCTTCCTTCTGGCCTAGCACGGTTATGAACATATTTCTTCAAGACTCCCATGAACCTCTCGAAGGGGAACATATTGTGTAGAAATACAGGACCGAGAATGGCAATCTCGTCGACTAGGTGAACCAGGAGATGCGTCATAATATTGAAGAATGATGGGGGGAACACCAACTCGAAGCTGACAAGACATTGGACCACAGCCTTCTGTAAACTTGGTAGAGTTACTGGATCGATGACCTTCTGAGATATTGCATTGAGGAATGCACATAGCTTCACAATGGGTACTCGAACATTTTCCGGTAGAAGCCCCCTCAATGCAACCGGAAGCAACTGCGTCATAATCACGTGGCAATCATGAGACTTCAGGTTCTGGAATTTTTTCTTTGCCATATTTATTATTCCCTTTATATTTGACGAGAAGCCAGCCGGGACCTTGATACTGCTCAGGCATTCAAAAAAGATTTCCTTCTCTGCTTTGGTAAGAGCGTATCTGCTTAAGTATTTACGCCCTTTATCCGTCTGCTTGTTGTATGGGTCTTTCATACGTTGCTGGTCTGCCCGTGCTTCCGGTGTATCTTTTGTCTTCCCATACACGCCCAGGAAGCCTAGCAGGTTCACGCAAAGATTCTTCGTCACGTGCATCACGTCGATTGAAGACCGGACCTCTAGGACTTTCCAATAGGGTAGCTCCCAGAATATAGAGCACTTCTTCCATATGGGTACGTGGTTGTCAGCGTCATTCGGAACAGATAGACTGCCAGGACCCTTTCCAAAGATTACTTCTAAATCCTTGACCATGTCATATATAACATCACCATCAGGGAGGTTAGGCTTCTTCCGGCGATCTGCCTCACCGTTGAAATGCTTGCCGGGCTTTCTTACGGCATGACCGTTCGGAAGAAATCGACGATGCCCCAGGTACACATTCTTGTTTCCCAAATGTATACTTTCAGTCTTATCTAAACAGTGCGTGCATGCATTGTATCCCTTGTTTGACTGTCCTGAAATGTTACTAAGAGCAGGCCAATCATTGATGGTTACGAACAGCAACGCTCGTAGGTCAAATTCCTGTTGTTTGTGCTCATCCCACACACGTACACCTGGTTCGGACCACAACTGCAAAAGTTCATCAACTAATGGCCGTAGGTACACATCAATGTCGTTGCCGGGTTGCTTCGGGCCTTGGATGAGCACTGGCATCATAATGAACTTCCGCTTCATGCACAACCAAGGAGGAAGGTTGTAGATACATAGAGTCACGGGCCAAGTGCTATGACTGGAGCTCTGCTCCCCAAAAGGATTAAAGCCATCTGTACTTAGACCAAATCTTAAGTTCCTTGCGTCATCTGAAAATGTCGGGAACTCTCTGTCGATTTTTCTCCACTGGGACCCATCGGCGGGGTGTCTCAACTTCCCGTCTTTCTTACGCTCTTCTTTGTGCCATCGCAACAACCTGGCATGCTCTTTGTTTCTGAACAGACGTTTCAACCGTGGTATTATAGGAGCATACCACATCACCTTAGCAGGAACCCTCTTCCGGGGGGGCTCGTCATCGCCCTCAACATCACCAGGGTCATCTTGTCTTATCTTGTACCGCAGTGCATTGCATACCGGGCATTTATCCATGTTCTCGTACTCACCGCGGTACAGGATGCAGTCATTAATGCATGCATGTATCTTCTGCACATCTAATCCTAGAGGGCAGATAGCCTTCTTTGCTTCGTATGTAGTCTCGGGCAATTCGTTATCCTTTGGAAGCTTCGGCTTCATTATTTTCAGTAACTTCTCAAATCCCTTGTCAGAACAACCAGTCTCTGCCTTCCATTTCAGCAGTTCCAGTGTGGTACCGAGCTTTGTGCTGCCATCTTCGCAGTTTGGGTACAGCAACTTTTTGTGATCCTCAAGCATGGCCTCCAACTTTAGCTTCTCCTTTTCTGTATCGCATTCTCGCTTTGCATCAGAAATGACCCCACCAAGACCATCAGCGGGCTCATCTGATGCCCGATGTTCACCTCTTTCTTCTTCAACGTCTTCCATAACAGTATCACCGCATTCCTCAGGGAACATAGGATAGTTGTCATCATCCTCCTCTTCTTCATTGTCTTCCATCGTAACCCCTCTTTCTCCGTGCTTGGTCCAACAATTATAGCTGGGCATGAAACCTTTCCGAATCACGTGGTCTTGAATGGTTCTCGGGTCAGAGTACTCCCTGACGTTCCGACACTTCTCACATGGACAAGGCATAAAATTATTCACTTTGTTTGCCTCAGCCACATCGAGAAATTTATGCAGGCCTGCAATAAACTCGGAACTGCGTCGTTCGCCGTACATCCATCGCATCCGTGCATCCATCTGCATCATATATATAATTAAGTTTATCAAATACCATTACAATAACATCTTGAATAGTGAAATGACCACCGTACATCGACACGTGCAATATTTCTGTATCAATTACAGACGAAAAGGATAAAGTTGCTAACCTCGGTGCGGGTCGGGCATTTCATCGAACACATCTTGTGCGTGGCAAAGAGAAAAAAAACTAGCACCCCCACTTCCCACCAATCCAGGAAAAAAAAACAGAGGAGAGAGGGGGGTGGGGGCAACAATATATAGGCAGGGGAGGGGTATTGGTCCCGGTTCTTGGCACGAACCGGGACCAAAGCTCCGCGGCATGCCACGTGGTCCGGCTCTGGAGCTTTGGTCCCGGTTCTTGGCATGAACCGGGACCAATGCCCCCAACCGAACCGGGACCAATGCCCCACGGGGCCCTGGCAGCTCGAACCGGGACCAGTGCCAGGCACTGGTCCCGGTTTTTGCCTGAACCGGGGCTAATGGCAAAACAGTACTCCGGACCAAAAGTCCTTTTTCTACTAGTGTTTATCGTCAAGAATCTAAACCACTGCCACAACGATGCAGAAATTAATCACATCATGCTAGTTCTAAAGTTCATAGCTTTACCTCACACAACACTGCAAAGGAGATACATACACACATAGGAGAAGATATAATCAAAAGATTTTTTTTTCAGTTAGTTCACCACGTACGGTTTCACAAAAAAATATATAATATTTTCATTGTTGTTGATTATATAGCCAAAAAATTAGTTTTTTTAAGTCAACTCGATTTCACTTAGATATCTTGATAAAAAAAGGAATTATACATGTGTACAAAAATGTAAAGTACATCATATTATTGATTGAGTAACCATGATATTCTTATCATTAAAATTGTAGCACATAATCATTTTCTAATCTAATATTTTACCAATGCCAACTAATATAGTAGCTTTAGAGCTTGCATAAATGTCTATCAAAATACTAGTAGTCCCATTTGAAATCAAATGTGTCCCAAGTCGCAATTCAAATTCTACAATTAAGGTTTATAGCTATGACCTAAAGGACCATATTTTAGCACTTCAATAGTTCCGCGAATTTGGAGGGTAATCTGTTATTAACCTTTATAAAATTCTTTTTGTCTTGGCATTACTAACTATCCTCTATGTACATACCTCCTCTAGTTATTTATTTATGTTAATAAATTTATTTGTATTCATAGTTTAGAGATACACGTTCTTATTATCTTCCATAGACGTTGGTAAAATTATCACGTCAAGCAATCACAATGAAACATTATATTGGTAATCCATTTCTTAAACCTGTGTTCTCCAGAGATGAGTGTCGGTAGTATATAGTATCTACTTTTGCTGCACTATCTTGCTTTGGTTTGATGATCATAATATGTATACATGTAAAAAATGAATAGGAATTGGAGACCATGTTGATTCCATTATAGCACAACTTTATATAGGAAATTTCTACAATATTATTACATTACTTGAAATTATTCTATAAAACTTTCTATCCATAGATGGTCCTTTGCTACCCTGAATAATATATGCAATCCACCTTTAAAAAAATACTTAAAACATTAATTCCACACTCAAGACTGTCAGACACAAACACAACACTACCACTAGCATTATCGTTTGCAATTGGTTGTGTATATATGAGTATAGATGCCCTCCAGTCGACAACCTCAAATCATTCTGTTTTGCACCTGTCCAACATTTGTATATTCATGTTAGCCTGTCTTTGAAGGCTGTTGTGCACCCGACAGCATGTGCTCCCGGTTTTTTCGAAAAAATATAGAAAATTGAAAACTTGTCAACATATTCCGAAAAAAATCATGCACGTACCTGAGCATGTCACGCACCATCGTGTAAAATTACGCAACGAAATGACATCGCGGCCGCCCTGTGCAAAAATGACAAAATTCTGACAGAAAATAGCATCCAAATTTTAGATCTGTGATTTGTCATTTTTGCACAGGGCGGTCACGATGTCGTTTCGTCGCCAAATTTTACACGATGGTGCGTGACATGCTCAGGTACGTGCATGATTGTTTTCGGAATATTTTGACAAGTTTTCAATTTTCTATATTTTTTCGAAAAAACCGGGAGCACATGCTCCCGGGTGCACTTTGGAGTTTCCGGTCTTTGAAGGCTCAGCCTCCATAATCTCCCCTTTCCCGTTGCCAAGTATCTTTTGATTGCTTGGATGATTATCCCCTAGCTTTTCTTTAGAGTAGCAAGCTACTAAAATTATGTTTGACGATCACCGTTTACATACATATCTTATTAGTACCCTAGCAACACGTGGCTTTGCTTTGCTTTAGCCTGAAGGCAATGCTGTGTTTGTTTGTAATCTGGACATGTACAAATTTCTTAGCACGTGTACACACGCGCAGAAAGCTAATTAAGCTACCTAGCTATATCTCTACCTAAATGTGCCTCCAAATGTTGGGTACCAGAATTCGGGCACCGTCTCGCTCGCAACCGTGTATGTCGTTGCTACCGGCACAAGGCACAGGCCTCGGCTTCGGAGATCCTTCTTCGTCTCGCCACTGGCGTCCTTTGCATTCTCGGAACCCTGCACTTAGGACCAAGAAATGCCATGAGAAAATACATCCAGGAAGTAATAGAAAGATGGATCAAAACTTAATTTGTTACCTTGTGCTGGAACTGCTGTACTGAGTTCCCATTCTTCAAGTACGGGTACGTCAAAGACTGCAGGAGTTCAGTGACGTGTACATTAGCAAAGTTTTGCGAATGAAGAAGAAAGGTCGATCGACGTAGCGAACTGCAGGGGCGTGTGATTTTGGACACTCACCGCAACTTGGTCATGGAGGAACTTGATGTATTCGTTGGCCTCGTGAAGAACTGATGCGGTATCGGTCTAATTAAAGTGCGAGGATACTAGCGATAAGTTAGGTCATTATCGATCTCAGAAGAGTTTAATACAGGAGCACTTGTTCTCATCTCCGATAATTGGAACGGTGCTGAGGAAATATAGGAAGTTGATTAAGAGCAGAAGGAACTAATACCTTTCCAAAAGGCGAGACTAGTTGCTGGAGAGCAGTGATTCTGTCCCCTAGCTTCTCTTTCCTCACCTGCAGCACAAAAGCACAACACAAAAGAAATTTTATGCAATCCAAAAGCCATCATTCATCGATGCTCAGAAAAGAAAAACACCAGCCATCGATCGAAGCAACATAAAGAGATCCTGAAGTGGAGAAAGATATATCTGGATCATGCCGTACCTTAAACGTGGGCAATCGCGAAGGCGCCTCGATCCGTGGCCTTTTCGCTGCGGCCGGGCTGTCGGATTCACTTTTCCTCGCCGCCGGAGAGAAAGCGTGTTCGGTAGACTGCAGCAGAAATTGAGGTTATGCATATCTTGACGAAACCCTAGCTATATATATGGCTAGTGATCAACAATTCATATATTGATGCGCTTACCTTGACCATGAGATTAGAGCTGTAGCTGGTCTTGGGCTGTAGAGCTTGCAAGAGAAGCTGTGACGACGATAGAGCGGCGCCACCGAAAGGCATGTAGCTGCCGTACCCTGACGAGTACTGCGGTTGGGCACCACCGCCTTGCATCTGCATCCCGGCCGCACTGGCGTCGTAGCTCGCCGAGTACTGGCACTCCCCGAACATCGGAACGTTATGCGTGGCCGCCACGGGCGCCGCAGCGTTATCGAACATGCCTTGCAACGGCGCCATGCCGTACGGAGATGACGCTGCAGGCGCCTGGTCCAGCAAACCGAAGCCGTGGCCCATGTCCCTGAATGGGTTGTTCATCACAGTCTCGATGGCCGCCGGCTGATGAGCTCGAAATAAGGGCCTCGCTGTCGTTGACGCCACCATGTCGTCTTGAAGCACGGCTTGGAAGCTAGCGTCGCTTCTCCCGCTCCTGAACACGATCATGCAAGGACGTTTTAGCCATCTCCACGGGCGGCTAGAAACATAGCTATCTAGAAGCATAGCCTGATGCATGTGGAGGAGGAATGGAACTTACAAGAAGGAGTGCGTCCAGTCCATGTGTGGATCGCCAAGGGAGGAAACGGCGTCAGAGGAAGGCTGGTGAGAACTGGTGCTGCTCCGGCGGGGGTCCTGGAAGGTCACTGAGCTCGTAGACTCGGCCGCGGGGGACGTCCAGCCGCATGGGGATGCATGGCCGGTGCCCATGAGTGGCGGGGCGGAGCATGCCGACGTGCCGTGGCTCCTCTGAGAAGCACTCCACCACTCGTCGGCCATCGAGAATTGGAGATGAAACGGTCGATCTCGCTGCCTCTTGTTGATGCTGTACTGCTGTTTCGCTTGAGGTGTAGAAGTAGGATGGAAATGGATGGAACAAGAGGGGAAAGGATGAGGGGAATCTAGGTATATATGAGGGGTACACTGTGGTATGGGGCTGTAGCATCATTGCATCAAAACTAGTGGACTTGCCCGGGGCAGGCTGACCACTGAAAGGAGACAAAAGAGGGTCGCTATTAGTCATCAGGGTCTTTTTTTTTCGATGCATGTGAGAAGAATTTCGTCAGTTCGATCATCAAATAGGCGGACCTATTTTATTTTTTGAGACACACCTAGTTGATAGCAAGATGCACATACACGACACACCACAACAAGCACGGATTCACAAGCGTCCAACAGATTTACGAAGCTTTAAGAATAGGGTTAGTGGTTGCCTGGTGGAGTTATTATCGTGAGACACACGGACTCGGGTTATCTTTTCGTGATGCAGAGGCCGTGGTGACCCATTTCTAAAAAGAAATCTTTTCGTGATTGAATTTGTTCGCCCGTTTGATTTCGTATTATGTTTATTATAACTGTGTAATTGATGCAGAGACCGGGATTATCCTTCTTTTCGGAAAAAAAATATATATACGGTGGCTCAAGTCTATCTACACATACCTTATTAAACTCTTTCAATAAAAGATTTTGAGTCAAATCTAAGCATACGGTTCTTTAAGCCAGTATACGATCACATTCTAGAAAATATCGATAGCCAGAGTTGTAAAAGTTTGACTAGACATATTTCCAATACACCTATTATTTCTTTCTGATTGAACATGCCTGAACTTTTGATATCCTTTATTTTGCCTTCATTTCTTACCAGATTTTAGTTTAACTTACACAAACTGAATGCAGAGATCAGCCGAAGCGTATTCTTAAACCCCGTCATACAAAAATCACCCATATCCTTTGTTTATAAGCATGCATGCTAGCTCTCTGGTGGCCAAGATGATCATTGACTTAACCCTTCAGTGAATGCACAAAACTGAAACTTTCCACAAAATGGCATTTCGACGACCCTGTGCTAAATATTCTACTCGGCAGCGTGCAAGTTATGTAGTGCAACATGCGTGACTAATGTAACGTTATTATTATTATTTTTGAACGTAGATAGCATCCTCCTAGCCTCTAGATCATGCGATGGATATGCGGCAAATATCATAACGCGCGTAGTGCTAACATATAAGTCACGCATGTATTCCATACTACGATATATCTGTTGATCAGACTGGGTGCCTGAGAGGTGTAGACTCCAAAGTCGAGAAAATCTATATTTCCAAAACATGGTCAAAAGGGAATGTATCAATTGTGAGATGCGTTATACAGCTGGTTGTTCACTTGGAGAGAATTATCTTTTGTGCTCGTTGACCCTATATAGCTAGCTCGCTAGCCCGCGAGGTTGATTGATGCGTATTTGCTTGGGTACAAAGGGACATGATATCGCTGCTTTAATTACTACTTTGTAAAAAGCACGAATGGGATGGTTAACTCAGTCATGGCCTCATTTCGTGCTTACCATGAACCATCCGCAATTCTACAAGTTACTCTACCGGCTCGTTTATTTCGCCAGCCTGCACATGTCGCCCCTGGAATGGGTATTGAACTTCCTTGGCATAAATAAGAAGCCACATTCTTGCTTGAGATGCATCGTCATGACATAAGTCAACCTATATATAGCTCATGAAGCAGGACAGACTCGATGTTTTAGATCTCTCTCATGTTAACTAGGTGTGAACCCAAATGAGTGAACATACACACTAAAACATGTATAAAAAAAATTCGATCAAAAAACATGTCTAAATACATGTGGACACTTGTGAATGTGGACAAAATTTTAAAACATCTTATATTTAACAACGGAGGAAGTAGCAGACTGCTATTAGCAGTCTAACCTATCTGCTACGTACGTGGACGCAGCGCCGGTCCATAGGACGGGCAAACAGGGCGATCGCCTGGGCCCCGAGAGGTGGAGGATGCAAATACTAAATTATACTCATAAATATCGTATTGTTCTCCTTTACGCCCAAATAATTATTGAATATGTGAAAGTATAAAAGACTCAATTTGCATGATCGATCAAGTTCACCCTATAGGCGATAGTGAGTTTAGTTTGATGCTAGTCTCTTTCCGATAGATGTCATGTATGTTGTACTGAATTGTATCTTACTTTTTATGGAAAAGGGAAAATACCTTGACCTCTGCGTCAAGCGATGCAGACAACCATGTTTATTGCAACATTACCATTCAAAGTGTTAGTCATAGAGAGTGGGTACAAATATCAACCAAAGAAACATGTAACTCTTATGGATCATGGGATTCTATTATTAGACCGCTATCCACACTGGTTGAATAAATCATGTGCGACTGTCTCCAAATGGTTGCAGCCAGAGGCCATCAGCTCGCGCTCCTCCATAGAGAGACAAGACAAAAAATCTATGAAAAACAAGATATCCATGTTTAAGAGCACTTATATACAATGCATGAAACCAGACACATCATAGACGAGCATACCAAATAATCAAAAGTAGAATCTACTAAACTTTATTTTCATCAATTATTAATATAATATACACTATTTCGATTCCATTTACAGAGCATGCACATGTTGCCACTGAACCCAACTTGCAAGACCCATTTTTTCATGGTTCAGTTTATAATCTAAAAGTTTTTATAATTATACTTACCTAATAGTATACTAGAATCACTACTAAGATATTTTTTGAACGTACGTTTTAGAGATTTATATCACAATATTTAAAGATATTTAAATATATACATTAGCATCGTATATATACATTATATAATTTATAAAATTATAAATAAAATAGTTCTATAAGAACTTTTATTCCAACATAATATAAATCTAGCACTCACCATGCAATCTAGGTAATAATTGATCATCATCATTTATATGCATATTCAGAGCACTAAAACCTTCCAAAAACCTCACTGTATATCATCCAGTATTGCATTTATCTGCAATTTATAGCACTTTACATCCATTTTGCAGTTCAGTGTGCATAGTCACACTATCTTCAGAAGATCTAGTGCAGAAGTGAAGCAAGAAGCACCACAGATGTGATCCCAATGCAGCAGAGAAGATGGACATGATCATCAAGTTGAAATTCAGACAGAAGCTATCAAGAGCACTTGTTGCTAGAAGATGAACAGTACACTGATAATGGAATGCAAATTCTTGTCAGTGTAACTGTCGAAGTTCAAGTCCAAATGCAACCTTGTGCTATCTGAAGGAAGTTCAATGAAGCATAACTGAGCAAGATTGGAGCATCAGAGGAAGAAGAAATCAAGCCAAAAGATCAAAACCTTCTTTGTGCCAGACAGTGAATAGTAACTGACAGATGTGCAATTTCTGTCAGTTAACTCATGTTCTCCAAATTCAAGATGAAGCAATGCAAAAGTGTGGCAGCAGCAGATCCCAAAGAAGAAGAGGGAATTCAAACAAGTTTGAATCAGAGAAGGAGGGAAGATCAACTTGGAGATCAAGCAAGCCAAAAAGGGAAAAGGCAAAAAGGTGATAAAGTTGGAAACACCCCATGTGCACTATGAGCTAAAGATAGGAAAGGGAAACTTCCTCCTCTCCTCCACCTCGTGCCACTCCACCTCAGAAATGCTAAAGGGAGTATAAAGCCATCACCCATCCATCCACCTCAATCCATCCGCATCCACAACCATCACCCATCCATCCACCTCACTTCATCCCATCCACAACAACCACAACACCTTTTCGGCCACCAACTCCAACAACCACCAAGAACAGCAACAACACCTCAAGAACAGAGAAGAACAAGACCAAGAACAAGAACAAGATGAACATGGAGTCCAGGAGAAGAAGCCCAAGGCCTTGGTGACCTGAAGATCATGCTCTGCAACTCTGCTTCCATCCTTGTCTTCACCTCTGCTTCCCCTGCTTCGACTAGGTTTTCAGTGAGCCACAGCCAAGGAACTCTCTCCATTCTTCTGTGTAATCTTGTGTCGAACTGAGTAGATCATTCATCTTTAAGTAGAGCTTGTAAAAGTTTGGATATTGCAGTGAATTGCGTGACACAGTTCTCTGCCTCTACTGAATGTTTGCATGTTTTGCTTGTTGTGTGATTTGATCTGTGTGTGTAAGGCTAGTCCCTGCATACTTGTGTGCTGAAATTCCATCCCTAGCCTCTTATCCTTGTTAACTTACTTCGATCTGGCTTGACAACCCAGAAAAGAGTGAACTTTGTGTTTTAAATTTGCTTCTGCTTTAAACCTGCTAAAACCTTTTGCTTGCAAGACTAGTCTCTGCAAGCTGTTGAAGAATTTCTTGTTCCATGTCTAAACCCTGCTTGGACCCTTTTAGTGGACTTGATTGACAACCAAGAACCTGCAAGTTACTTTCTGAAATCACCTTCCCAAAAACCCTTTTCCAAACCCCTTTTCTGCTCTGAAGTAAAAACCTGAAGATTTTTGTCCTAGCTTCTGCCAACCCTTAGAACCAGCATAAATTTGTTGATCCCTATGGAGACGATAAACAAACCCCCCTAATACTCTTCCTTGATCAATAATAAACCATACAGATTAACACAATGACATCATAATAATAATAGGCGTAAAAGAAGTATAAAAGTCTAGTATAAAAGATATCTATTTATATTAAATTTGCCCCGAATAAAAAAACTGTTTGGAACGGCTTATGCATGGCTGCTCTTTCACAAGGCGTGGTAGCGAAAAGTGGTCCCTTCCGTGTGAGGTCGATCAGGAGAGTCCATACGTATGGACCCTAGTTCGGTAAAAACAATAGGTACCCTTCCGTGTCATGTCAAAGCGTTACAAGTGAGCAATCGACTAATTAAGTTGGCATCACTTAGGTGGAAAGCTTTTTTTTTAGAACCCGCAGGAGATCTACGCGTTACTTTATTAAGCTTATCAAGAGAGAGAACAACAGTGCAAATTTGAAAGTGCATGGTGTCCCATGTATGGTTTTGGTAATTAATGACAATCCTTATGAACTAATGTTTGTGTTGAGTTATTCTTATAGGTTTGTCCATTGGCATCGCTTGAACTCCATGTGTTGGATTCAAGGTTGTATGCCATCAAGATCATTGATTATAGTGGACATATTTGATATGATCAATCAGATGAAAAGATACAAGGTTGATCAAGACTAAGTGCAAAGAGTGGATTCAAGTTGATCAACATACAAAGCTAAATGATATACCATGTGGGATCATGTGATCCAATGGTATGGTAAGAAATTGTCCATATAGCTTTGTGAACTAACCCATTATGTGTGTGTGACATTCCTTTGTTGGGGTTAGGTATCTCTCCATGGGCTTGCATTAAAAGGAAGATTTCTTATAGCTCATGGAGGATGACGTCAAGTGGTGATCGTTATCAAGGTTGAGATGTGCAAGTTCAAGATGAGCATCTAGAAGATATCATATGCTTGAAGCTTGTAACCCATTTGGAGATTATGGTCAAGTGAAGATGTTCTTAAGAGAGGCACTCCCATCAGCGATATGTGAGTCTTCATCAAGCAAAGCGCAATCAAGAAAGGTGGTCCACTTGAAGAGATCAAGATCGTCATCATCTAACTCAAGTTGAATGCGCAAGGCAAAGGTATGATCTTGATAGGGTTTCTATATTACCGGTCTCATCGTGATAGTGGGAGACCGGGTTATAGGATAGATGTCGTACTATCAAGAGGGGTTCTCAAGTGAGTAACTTGATCGCATCGTTGTGAAGAGCTCAAACCTTTGCATAATTGGCATATCATATTTCTTGGTTCTTATTTGGCTTTGATCCATGTGAGAATTTAGAGCTTGTGTTCATCTCCATACCAAGCTCTAGTTCATCAAAAACGGATTTCATATGCATATCTTGTTGCGTTTTTTATGTTGGAGGTTTTACTGGTTTGCCTTTTCTAAGAGAGGTCAAACTCTCACCTTGTGGCTTCCTTCTCACATGATGGACAATGATGTTTCTCTGCATAATCTTGAAGGGCTCTTCGTTGCGATTCCAACGAGCCCAAAATCATCGAAATCGGAGTCCGGATGAAAAAGATATTGCAGTTTTCGTTTTGCTATTTCTGTCGGTTTTCAGAAAACCGGATATTCCGGGTTTGCTTTGGACCGGAATATCCGGCCCTCAAGTTCTCGAGCTGAAAACGGCTAAGGATCAGGACGCAAAGCCTACTGGAGTTAACCGGATATTTGCTTTCGGATTTTCCTAAAAAGGATCGGATTATCCTATTGAATCGGATTATCCTATCCCAAACTGAATCGGATTATCCTATTGAACCGGATTATCCTATCCCAAATTGAACCGGATTATCCTGTTTTCTCTGGGTGCTACGGCTCTTTTTCTGTGACCTATAAAAGGGCCCTTTCTTCCCGAATGTGACAAGAGCTTCCAAGCACGAAATTCTCCACCATTGTTGATCTCTTAAAACTTTGATTTCTCTCTATTCCTCCATGATTCTTACCTCAAATTAGAGGAAAAAGAGAGAGGAGATCTAGATCCACATTTCCACCAATCCATCTCTCTTCTAAGTGAGGGGAACCCTTTGGATCTAGATCTTGGAGTTCCATTTGTTGAGTTCTTCTTTGTTCTTCCTCTCTTCTCCCCCCATAAGCATTAGTTGCTTTTGGTGGGATTTGAGAGTGAAAGATTTGAGCACTTGTGTTCTTGTCATTGCTTTGTGCATCGGTTTATGCTCTCCACGAGGATTCGTGGAAGTGAAAGTTCGTGAGCTTGTTACTCTTGACCTTTTGTGGTCACTTGGGAGCTCCCAATCCTTTTGTGGATTGTGCCTCAAGATTGTTGTAAGGGACTCGATTTCCGCCCAAAAGGAAATCAATAGTGAAAGGTGAACCGAGCTTTTGTGCGAGATTCATCGGAGAATAGGGTGAGGCCATTTGTGGCGTCTTGAGTCTGAAACTCACACCCCTCCAACGAGACGTACTCGCCTAAAAAGGAGGAACTCGAGAATACATCATCGTCTCCACGTGTCTCGGTTATTTCTATACCTGAGCTCTTTACTTATGCAATTTACATTGTGATAGCCTTCGTGCTTGAAGTCTATATCTTGCTATCACCTTGTTACTTGTCTTGCTTATAAGTTGTTGGTGCACATAGGTGAACATAGTATATTTAGGTTGTGTGCTTGTTAAATTAAAACAACTAGTTTTATTCCGCATTTATCAAGACTAAACCGGAAAAGTTTTAAATCACTTATTCACCCCCCTCTAGACGACATCCTTATCCTTTCAAAATTACTTAGGTGGAAAGCTCAGAATGTGCCATGTGTAGTGGAAGAAGCGGATTGGATAGGACAGAGAGCTGACTTGAACCGAGATCCAAATAATTTAGATAATGAACAATCTATATATTTTTTACATGTATCTACAATTAATCCAAATAAAAAGGTGTGGATATACGTACGAGCTTGGGGAGCTTTCAGAATTATATATCAGTATTAATATACAATCACTACATGCATAGATATGTTTAACTTGAGTAGATCATTTAACTATTAAGATTATTCCTTGTCAAACGAGGACTTGATTTTGTTGTTGGGACGCTTTAAAATATTCCCAGGTATTGCTTCATCAAGAGACGACCTCCATTAATTGGACCACAACTAGCTAAGGAAAACAGGGGACCTTGAACACATCATGGCATGCTGCATCCAAAACGGAGATGTAGATCGATTGCTAGCTTCGTACAACTAATTCTTCACATGGAGGAAGAACAGTAGCCGGAATATTTACCGGGCCGCTAACTGGTGTAGATTTCACCATTGATATGTACTTCAACATTCGCGTCGCGTATTGAAATCTCTATGGAACATTGATTTTTCAGGATCTGTACGAATGAAACTCCTGAAAAACTAACGAGACTATTAAAGTATTGTAAAGACGTAATAGCAAACAGGCTATCTCCACGTTGTCCATAAAACTCAAATGTCGTCTCATGTAGAGCCGGCGAGGACAGACGGAGACTGTCTCGCGTCTCCCGGGAAGCGTGAAAGGGCCCGGCTGCCCACGACTATCACACACACGTCGGACTTGCTTTGGGTTACTGACTGGTGGCTCGTTCGACCTTTCGATCTCACATGTCAGTGACCCAGGGTCAGTGCAATGTCGTGAGAAGATCCATGTCCCCCGCGGAAAGTCGCATCCTTGGGGCACGGCGTCACGTGGAATCAGATCCCCCACCACCAACGTTGTTCGTACACGAGACATCTCCGTTTGGTCACGTTGGGGCCCGGGAACGTCAGAAACCGACTCTCTAAATAATAACATCGTACATTTTCCCTTGCCGTCCGGTCGTGTGGCGGAGGTTGGCTTTCCCTCTCCGTGAAGTACGCACACGCGTCTCTGTGAACTGCGCCCAAGTCGGGACGGGAGTCACGCACTCCGCATGGCTGTCTATTGCTCCTCTTGCTGCCCTGTTGAGACAGTTGCACGCTGCACATTGATTGCGTGGATCACACGTTCGTTGGGAGACCCCAAGAGGAAGGTATGATGCAGTGTAGCAGCAGTTTTCCCTCAGTATGAAACCAATGTTTAATCGAACCAGTAGGAGCAAGAAATCACTTCTGAAGGTTGTCAGTGGCGCGCTGACGTGGAACCTGCACACAACACAATCAAACTACTTTGCCCCAACGAAACAGTGAGGTTGTCAATCTCACCGGCTTGCTGAAAACAAAGGATTAAACGTATGGTGTGGAAAACAGTACTAAATTGCAGAGAATGAAAAGGAACAATGTTTGCAGTTGGTTGTATTATCAGTGTAAAATAATGGACCGGGGTCCACAGTTCACTAGTGGGCCTGGGGATCACTAACCTTGAACTACAGAACAAGGCGCTACTTATGAAATACCTGCACAAATTTTATAACCATGCTGACATCCCATGGGTCCATCTGGTATGGGCTTTGTATGGACCAGGACCACCTCATGCTCAGTCTCGCAGAGGTTCTTTTTGGTGGAAAGATGTTTTCAGCCTGATTGATATCTACAGAAGCATTACTAGATCTTCTATTCACAATGGCGACAACACGCTAATATGGAAGGACTTCTGGCATGGTGACACCTTGTTATGTGATAATTATCCTCAGCTGTACTCATTTGTGCTCAATGAGGATGACTCAGTGGCTACTATGATGAGACTTGACCATCTTGGAGACGCATTCGCATTGCCACTGTCAGTCCAAGCTTATGAGCAGTACGAACAGCTCAGGGAGATTCTGCATGATTTTAGCCCTGATGATACCGAGTCTGATTTGAAAACCTATGTTTGGGGAAATAATGACTACTCTGCAGCAAAATTCTATAAATTTATCTTCGCCCAGGTCGAATGTGATCCATTTCTGCACACTATTTGGAAATACAAATGTCTACCTAAATTAAAGGTTTTCCTTTGGCTGCTGATGTACGACAGATTGAACACCAAGGACCTTATGATCCGCAAGCACTGGCTGATTGATGGTGGCACAAATTGCATTCTATGTAGACAAGGCACCTCCGAAACAAGAGAACATCTATTTTTTGACTGTCATTTTGCATCTCGTTGTTGGAGCTCTCTTGGCATCCAATGGAATACTGCTATTCCCATCTCCATTAGACTATGTCTGGCAAAAGCCAGCTACACAGGGCCTTGCTTCATTGAAGTTTTTGCATGCGCAGCATGGAACTTATGGAAGGTTCGTAATGAATTCATTTTCCAGGATCAGCCACCTACCTTTGGCCGATGGAAAGTCAGATTCCAGGCTGATGTCTTCCTCCATCAGTACCGTATCAAGCAGGATAGTATTCAACCACTTCTCTTGTGGTTGAGAGATTTATTTCATTAACTATGTATTTGTCATCCACCTATAAAACCCCATGAGTATTTTTTGAGCACCTGTTGTAATCTTTATCGGATTTGATCCATTATATATGAAAATTAACCGTAGGGATTTTCCCTACGGTAAAGGTGTTAAAAAAAACAGTTCACTAGTGGTGTCTCTCCATAAAAGATAACTAACATGCTGGGTGAACAAATTACAGCTGGGCAATTGACAAAATATTGAGCGCATGACAATGCATATATATGACATGATGATTACTAGGATATTCATGTGGGCATTACGACAAAATACATAGACCGTTATCCAACAGCGTCTATGACTAATAATCCACCGCCAGGTTGTCATACCGAGTTCCCCGTTGGTATTAAGTTGCAAGCAACGGATAATCGCATTAAGTAATGTGCGTAATGTAAACAAATGCATTAGACCTAACGGCGCACCCTTAAGCTAAGCATCGGTTATTTTATCCCTAGTGGCAACAGCACATCCACAATCTTAGAAGTTGCTGTCACTCTCCCAGATTACCGGAGGCATGAACCCACTATCTAGCATAAATACTCACTCTTGGAGTTACAAGCATCTACTTGGCCAAAGCATCTACTAGTAACGGAAAGCATGCAAGATCATAAATAACATATAAGATAGATTGATAATCAACTTGACATAGTATTCAATATTCATCGGATCCCAGCAAACACAACATGTAGCATTACAATAAGATGATCTTGATCATGATAGGCAGCCCACAAGATCTAAACATGATAGCATAAAGTGGAGAGACAACCATCTAGCTACTGCCATGGACCCGTAGTCCAAGGATGAACTACTCACGCTTCACTCCGGAGGCAGGCATGGTGATGTAGAGCTCTCCGGTGATGATTCCTCTCTCCGGCAGGGTGCCGGGAAGAGCTTCTGAACCCTCCCGAGCTAGGGTTGATGGCGGCGGCGTCTCTGGAACTTTTCGTGGATAATGGCTCGGGTATTTAGGCTTTTAGCGTCGGGAAGAATAAATAGGCGAAAGGGCGGCGGCTGTGGAGCCACGAGGGCCCCACACCACCCCACGGCGCCGCAGGGGGGCCCGCGCGGCCCCATGGTGTGGGTGCCACGTGGCCCTCCTCCGTCTCTCCTCTGGACTCCGTGCTCGTGTTGGAAAAATAGGAGGTTCTGTCCAAGTTTCGTCCAATTCCGAGAATATTTCCAGACTAGCTTTTTTGGAATACAAAAACAGCAGAAAACAGGAACTGGCACTGTGGCATCTTGTTAATAGGTTAGTCCCAGAAAATGCATAAAAATGCTATGAAGTGTGTATAAAACATGTAACAATTGGTATAATATCAACATGGAACATCAGAAATTATAGATACGTTTGAGACATATCACACATCACACTTCTCCTTATTAGATTTTAAAGAGGGAGGGTGAAGCACACTTCGCCAATAAATGTCGCATCGTGCTCTATTCTCTTCTGAATTCCAAATGATCCTTCCTTCCCTCACCCCCAAATGCAACCGCCTTCGTTCTCGGTAGGGTTGCCTTTCTAGCTCCCACCCAAGCTCTTCTTCTCCCCATGACTCTAAACCTCTGATTCTCGCCGTGTGTACCTGTATCCCCTTGCCCTACTGGACCTCTTGGGCCCTTTCGGGACCATCCAAGAGGGATTAGGCTGGTAGATAACACTACGCCCGGAAATGTGCGTGAGAGGCTCATTGTTTGTCTCCGAGATACGTACTTCTCTCCTCGCCACATGCTTGATGTACAGTTTCCTTTTTCAAGTTGACTTCTTGGGCCTTCTGGTTCGCTCGGAGAGAGGTCGGCTTGGAAATTTTATGCATTTGAAGCTTCTACAATATTTAGCAATTTTAGTAGATTATTTATGTTTTTCTGTAGCATCCATCCCCTCCCCGCATACGTACAATTAGTATATGTCTCTGAAGTCTGAAGCCACCGGCATGTCATTGTGAAACAACTTTTATTGAGAAAAGGGACTAAACCTTGATAGTTTTGATGTTTGAGTCTTGTGGGACAACATATATCTATATTGGAGTTAAGGGCAGGGATATTTCAACGAAATGCCCGAAAATATTGTTCCAATTTCAATGGGTTCTGAAATATATTTCTCGTGAAATGTTTGAACTATAATCACACCAAATCCAAATGATGTCGGAAATGATTAGATTTTGTTCAATGGAATGAAATTTGGATAAGATAATTCTAAAATAATTTTCTTTTTGGAGATTTCGGTGGGTCTCATGCCTAAACTGAAATTCAAAACCCTTGCTGAGGCACCAAAGTTTGACATTTACAATAGTTGAGAGACAAAAAATATATTATTTTCCAACGAAAAGTAATTTATCAAGCAACTGGTAAGTAGCAAATCTGAGTATTTTGACAGTATCAGTACTCATACATATTGATCTTGCCTTTTTTTTTCTTAAATAAATCTTGCCTGTTTTTATTTCGACAAGAGATGGATCTTGCATGTTGCACTTTATATATGAGAGTTTTATCGATTTGGTCCCTTCCTGATTAAATGGCTTGAGCGGTATAATCAAACTAGCATATGTTAAAATTTTGACTATAAGCTAGGAAATATCACCTTTGAGCAATATAAGGACAGCAGCATATACTTCTTTCTGTTTCCACTCTTCCTGCTCCTCCCTCTCTTAATCCAAAGCACAACTGCCCATATTTCTATGAGTAAAGCGACCTGAATCCGTGAACGCTTTACCTATATAGTACTATCACGTACTGCCTGCAAGCAAATAATCTTTTTTTTTTTTTTTTTTTTTTTTTTTTTTCCAGCTGCAGCTTTCGTGCCGCAAGCTTAAGAGCTTTTCTGCTCGATCAAGGGGCTGATATGACAATTGACATTGTTATGTTTTACTAGCAAGGCCAGGAATTGAGGCCCTTGTCTTGAGGTGCAGAAAGACGGTTGAGATTTGGGCGATGGATCCATCCTGTTCGGCCCCTCACTTTGAGCTACAGACAAATGCAAGAAAACAACAAAAGGGATGTTCCCGAGCTGCCTCAAGATCTAGTTTATGCATCGGGGCCTCGACTTTTCCTTGCCAATGGAGCCCGCCTGCAGAACAGTTATCAAGGCGTTGATCATTGGGGTCCTTTTTCGTCGCACTTTGTCATTGTTTTCCAAGTTTTTCGTACTGCTGTTTGCAATGGAACAAAAATTTATAGGATGCCTGCGTTCCTCGTGGGAGCCGGAGCCGAGCTAAACGATTCAGTGGGTTAAATCAACGAGGAGATGAACGCCGCGCGAATATCACGTTCTGCACTGTTGTGCGATCGGCGGCGGAGATCGCCGGCGGCGTTGCTGGATCTGCCGGGACGGCGACGTCACGCCGACGTCGAGCCCACCGGGTTGTGAGCTGGGGCCGTCCTGGCGCACGCGTGCCCCCGGGCGTACCTGGGCACGTGCCCGCCCAGATTCGGGTTGCCGTCCCATCGAGGCCTCATGCAGTGCAGGGCCATGCCAGGGACCCAAAAGCGACTGCGCGTACACGCATGGTCATCTCATCGCCATTGCTGCCTCCTCCGCTAGCTTTCGCTTGATCGTTGATGCCTCCGGCTGGCGACGATCGGAGTAGCGCCGATTCGGCGTACGTGACAGGAAACAACAGAGGCGTGCGTGTACCTACGCCTCGCGCGCCGTCCCGCCCGCGTGCCATGCCGCCCACTATCCCTTGCCAGGCATCTTCTGGCCCTTGTCTTGAGGTGGGCCGCCCAATGCTGTACGATCGTAGCGCACTTTTTGTTGAGTCGGTAAAAGATACAGGGGGCGGAAAAGAACTAGACGTTTACGGTGCCTGTCAGGGTGTTATTTTCTTCGAGATGCTGCATGCTTGTCTGTTTCGGTTGATCTTCTACTCTACTCGTGTTATACTTTCTCGTTGCCGATCATGGCTCCCGATCACTCTCATGTGTGATACCACAGCTGCTCAAATGGCAAAAGCTAACACGTAGCACGTCCAGGCTGATACGTAAGCATGACAGTTGACCATGTATTTGACCTAGATATAAGCAAGCTATGAGTACGGAAGGCAGGATAATTAAGCCAAGCAAATTAAGGTCAATCCCTGCAAATCTGGATGGGTTTGGTTCCGTTCCCGATCGAACCGGAGTGGATCCAACCAACTCGATTTTTCCAACCACAGACACCGGCTTAATCACAGGCAGCATAAACAAGCTAGCCAAGCTACGACTAAAACAGCAGCATCTCAGTGAGCCAGCGCCGGGCCAAAAGGAAGCGGCGGCGCAAGCTACCAGAACCCGCTGACGAAACGCTACCAAATCTCCGTTTGGACCTAAACTGAAAAACAATGCCAAGAGCTGGCTACAGAATTGAAAACCGCCGCAGGAAGACATCGTTGTCAAGGAAGACAAAAGAGACGATAGATAGGCTCCGAAATTCCTAGTTCCTTCCTGCTACTCCGTGGAACGGACAGTGTTAGTTAAGGGTAGGACGCAACTAATGCGAAGCTGCTACCTGCCTTCCCAAAGCTTAAGCTAGCTGTGGAAAACGCTGCTCTGCGCTACGAGCTCGGCACTAGAGATCGCATCGCGGAAAGCGCTGCCATTTTTATAGTAAGGAGTTAGTTAGGAGCTTGTAGAATCACTTATGTCAATGCGTCATGCGTCGGAGCTTGCTGTTGCGACCTGAGAGCACCCTTAATTATATCCTGAGCTAGTTAATTGCTCCGGCTGATATCCCGGTCGACAGGAACAATCCAAACCGGTCTTCTTCTCCTATGTCATCATTCGTTTTTTGGCGATTCTATAAGTCAGTTTTGGGGCTTAGTTTAGATTATCGGCTGTGTGGCGATAGGTTTTGATCTTAAGCTAATTCTGACGGTGCAACTGTAGCCATCTTGATCGATTCCCTGGGATTAACAGTGATCCTCGTCATAAAAAGAGCCGCCCATCTCTGGTTCCGCTGAGCTAACCATTCGGCTCGCTCTTCACATATGTTGCCGAGTATACTATGATCTCCTAGCTAGCCAGCTAGACGAAGCTGATGCTGACTGCAGTTTGTCAACGTAGAACAGGCGTATCAACTAAAGTTTTGCTGTCCATTCAGATGATGCACTTAACCCCAAGAAACTCGTGTAGCAATTGGCGTAGGTGGCTCTGCCCAGGAAGGGCCATAGACGATCGACCCATCGGCCTAGTATCAGTTAACATTCTGACTTCCGTTATTTGCTTCATAAAGCTACCATTGATTCCTCAGGATGTGATCGGTTGCACCAAAAACAGTCTTGCGTCCTCAGCAAGAGATGAGGTGTTTGACTACAAGTATCTAGACCTGTCTCACTTTCAAAACCCTCACAGTGTTATCACGAACTCAGGATCGCTCGATCAATCACGTGGAAGAACAGAAAGTACACAGAGAGAGAGAGATTTTGTGCCGCTCAAACTGCCGCAGCTTTTCTGCTTGTATATTTCTCCTTATTTGTACTGGATTACAAAGCTAACTGAAAACGGAAAAAGCAGCTAACCGTGCCCACTAACGAGCCGTGCCATCCCACGTCTCAAGGATCACGATCCCCATCTCTCTCGGTGACTCACGACTCGGACAACGCACGAACAACCTCGTACGTGACCAGACACTACTGACGAAATTCAGAAAGTTCAGAAAAGACTGTAAACTAAAACCCTATCGTAGCTCACAAGATTTATTCAACAAATCACTCCCTAAAGCTTGTGTGCCTTGTCGATCTCCATCATGCCAATCCTAGTACGAAGCTCCTGGAAGCGAACTCGTCCAAGTGCCTTTGTGAGGATGTCAGCAAGCTGGTTGTTGGTGCCTATGAACTCCACCTCATTCTTCCCTGATTCCACACATTCACGAATAAAATGAAAGCGTGTGTCAATGTGCTTACTTCTGTCATGGAACACGGGATTCTTGACGAGGGATATCGCAGACTTGTTGTCGATGTTCAGTTGAACTGTGTCTGGCTCCTGCTGCTTCAAATCTCCCAGCAGCCGTGTGAGCCAAACTCCCTGACAAGCTGCAGTTGTTGCAGCGATATATTCTGCTTCACAAGATGACAGGGCAACAACTTTCTGCTTCTGAGACTGCCAGCTGATGATGTTGTTGCCGTAGAAGATCATGGCGCCGGTGGTGCTCTTGCGTGTGTCTGCTTCACCCGCCATGTCACTGTCATTGTAACCCACCAGAGCACCTTCCTCTGAATTTCTTGTGAACCGAGAGCCCCAATTCAGTGTTCCTGCAAGATATTGCAGTATGTGCTTGACGGCAGCTGTGTGTTCAGTAGTGGGAGCCTCCAAGAACCGAGACACGTAGCCAACAGCAAAGGCTATGTCTGGTCTCGTGTGGACTAGATACCGCAAGCACCCCACGATGCTTCGATATTCAGTTGCGTCTGTCAACTGTGCAGTGCTTGCCTTGCTTAATTTCAGTCGAGGCTCCATGGGTATCTGACAAGGATTTCACCCCACCATGCCTCCCTTCTCGACGATCTTGACTGCATAGGCTGACTGACAAATTGTGATGCCATCTCCGGACCGATTGACCTCGATCCCGAGGTAGAAGTGTAACAGGCCCAAGTCGCTCATCTTGAACAGATTCTTCATCTCTTCTTTGAATCTTGCGATCTCGCCTTGATCACTGATGACGTGGATCGCACGTTCGTTGGGAGACCCATGAGGAAGGTATGAAGCAGTGTAGCAGCAGTTTCCCTCAGTATGAAACCAAGGTTTAATCGAACCAGTGGGAGCAAGAAATCACTTCTGAATGTTGTTGGTGGTGCCGTTTACTCGATCACCAACGTGGAATCTGCACACAACACAATCAAACTATTTTGCCCCCAACGAAACAGTGAGGTTGTCAATCTCACCGGATTGCTGAAAACAAAGGATTAAACGTATGGTGTAAAAAACAGTAGTAAATTGCAGAGAATGAAAAGGAACAATGTTTGCAGTTGGTTGTATTATCAGTGTAAAAGAATGGACCGGGGTCCACAGTTCACTAGCGGTGTCTCTCCATAAAACATAACTAACATGCTGGGTGAACAAATTACAGCTGGGCAATTGACAAAATATTGAGCGCATGACAATGCATATATATGACATGATGATTACTATGATATTCATGTGGGCATTACGACAAAATACATAGACCGTTATCCAACAGCGTCTATGACTAATAATCTACCTCCAGGTTGTCATCCGAGTTCTCCGTTGGTATTAAGTTGCAAGCAACGGATAATCGCATTAAGTAATGTGCGTAATGTAAACAAATGCATTAGACCTAACGGCGCACCCTTAAACTAAGCATCGGTTATTTTATCCTTAGTGGCAACATCACATCCACAATCTTAGAAGTTGTTGTCACTCTCCCAGATTACCGGAGGCATGAACCCACTATCTAGCATAAATACACACTCTTGGAGTTACAAGCATCTACTTGGCCAAAGCATCTACTAGTAACGGAAAGCATGCAAGATTATAAATAACATATAAGATAGATTGATAATCAACTTGACATAGTATTCAATATTTATCGGATCCCAGCAACCACAACATGTAGCATTACAATAAGATGATCTTGATCATGATAGGCAGCTCACAAGATCTAAACATGATAGCATAAAGTGGAGAGACAACCATCTAGCTACTGCTATGGACCCGTAGTCCAAGCATGAACTACTCACGCATCACTCCGGAGGCAGGCATGGTGATGTAGAGCCCTCCGGGGAATCAGTGCCGGGAAGAGCTTCTGAACCCTCCCGAGCTAGCGTTGACGGCGACGGCGTCTCTGGAACTTTTCGTGGATAATGGCTCGGGTGTTTAGGGTTTTCCGTGAAGATGAATAAATAAGCGAAAGGGCGGCGGCTGGAGACGCCCGTGGGGCCCACACCACCCCACGGCGCGGTAGGGGGGCCCACGCCGCCCCATGGTGTGGCTGGCTCGTGGCTCCCCTTTGTCTCTCATTTGGACTCCGTGTACGTGTTGCAAAAATAGGAGGTTCCGTCCAAGTTTCGTCCAATTCCGAGAATATTTTCAGACTAGCTTTTCCGGAATACAAAAACAGCAGAAAACAGGAACTGGCACTGTGGCATCTTGTTAATAGGTTAGTCCCAGAAAATGCATAAAAATGCTATGAAGTGTATATAAAACATGTAACAATTGGTATAATATCAACATGGAACATCAGAAATTATAGATACGTTTGAGACGTATCAAGCATCCCCAAGCTTAATTCTACTCGTCCTCGAGTAGGTAAAACGACAAAAACAAAATAATTTCTGAGGTGACATGCTACAATCATAATCTTGATCAATAGTATTGTAAAGCACATGTTATGAATGAAGTGATCCAGGTCAATGGTCTATAGTTTGCTAACAAGTAGATAATGAGCAAACAACAGAATCATATAAGCAAAAAAAATTCATGAATAGTACTTTCGAGACAAGCATCAAAGAGTTTTGCATAAGTGTTTACTCATAAAGCAATAGATTCTAAGTAAAAGGTATTTAACCAACACAAAGTAAGATTTAAGCTTCAGCAATTGCTTTCAACTTTCAACATATATATCTCATGGATATTTGTCAACACAAAGCAATATAATAAGTGCAATATACAAGCATATAAAAATTGTTGCACCAAAGTTGATGATACGTGCATTTTATATCATCATTTATACAACTTTTAGTATCATATTAGAATGTTATTTGCATTGTTATATCATTGTTTTTACATGTTTTAGATGATTTATGGGACTTTCATACAAAGTCCCTATTTTTGGTATTTAATTTCTGGGAGGCAGAAAACCTCCTTTTCTTGTTTTTAATGTTTCAGGAGCTACAGGAACCCAAATAATAAAAGGGAAAATACACAGCTGGTTTTTCGTCGAGAGAAAGGCAGAGGGAAGAAGACCAAAGAGGGAGCCACGAGGCCCAAAAGGGGTGGGACCCACTAAGTGGGGCCTCGGGCACCTCCTCGCCTGGGGCTTTTTATCGACGCCTTCGTCCTCCCCGAAAAGTTACGCCCTAATTTTTCCAAGTCCATCCGAGGCCCGGCGGCGGCGAAACTCCTGATTCCCTCCGAGGGGGATCAGATCCTGCTGCTCCGGAGCTCCGGAGAAGGGGGAAATCATCGTCATCGTCATCACCTCTCCTCCTTGGCGTGGGAGGAGGCCTCTACATCATCACCATCACCAAGACCAGCACCATCTCCATCATCATCTCCGTGATCCACTCCGTTCCCCTCGTAGTTTGAGAGTTGCTATACCCTAGATACTTGTCTTGTGCTACTATTCATGTTTGTGATTGAGTACTTGTCATTATTTGGTGGTGAAGTTATATTTTCAGATTGTGTTGTACCACTTATGCCACTGAATATATCATGTTTGCACGTTGTGAGTAGTTCCCATATGTTCCTGAGGGCATAGGATGAATTGGCAATGATTTATATATAACATGTGTTGGTATTTTGTCAAGAGTTTATCTTTTATGTGATTCTATGATGGTGTTGTGCGAACGTCGACTGCACAACACTTCACCTATATGGGCTCATAGGAGAACACCGTAGTATAATGAATTGAGGGAGACTTGGGAGGACATGTAAACCTGGACCGAATCATGAAGTTATATTATGAGGGTATTAGTATCGGGGACCTTAGAGTGTAATGCTATGGTGGGACTTTATGTCTTAATAATTCTTGTGCAGTCATTTACTTGGCCACATGATCCATCATAAGGGGTTGTAGTTTATTTATTTAGCTATACCTAATAATGGCTCCGTCCAAAGAAGATTAAAACTTGACAAGATATTCAACGTGTTGTTTAATAAATCTCTATGCCTAGCAATATCCATGCCGCCCTCGGGAACGTTTTCCACATATAAGTTACACATCACTTGAGCTTGTCCTCTTGCACATAAGAGGATTGGGCTTTCTCTCTTTGAGAGCTTTGACTTGCTACTGTTTATTTTCTGCATTGCAACTATACAACCAAAAATACCAAAAACACTTGCATCTTTTATTGTTTTATTTATCAATCTTACTAACCAATACCTTCAGCTCCTCGTGGGTTCGACAACCTTTTCTAATTGAAAGGTACTACAATTGATCTCCTGCACTTGGGAGTCATCAAGATACTTTTCTGGCGCCGTTGCCGGGGAGCGTAGCGCTATTGGTAAGAAGTTTGGTAAGGAAACTTGAAAGCTGTTTTATCTCATTGTTACTATGGCATTTATGAATCGTTCCTCGCTGCATCTTGCTCTATATGAAGTGCTTATGCCACTACTCCTAAAGTGGTTGAAACTACTGTGTCTGAGATACCTAAAGTGGGATTTAAAATTCCCATTGGTCATGTTAAAAGAGTTATGAAAAATCCATTTACAGGTGATGGAACTAAGTCTGCACGTGAACACATGGAGTTAATTGAAGACATATGTGGTTTATTTAGACTTCCTGGTATTTCTGAAGATCAGGTAAAAAGGAAGTTATTATATTTGTCTTTATCTGGTAATGCTCGTGATTGGTACAGGTCTCTTGATGAAGAGGTTGCTATTGAATGGAATATCTTGAGGAAGGTTTTCTTTCTTAAATATTTTACTCCTAAAGAAGCTTATGAGAACCGCTGCTATATATTTAATTTCTGGCCACATCTGGGAGAGAGTATTACTCAAGCTTGGGGGAGGTTAAAGGAACTCCTTCGCAAGAATCCTTGTCATGATCTTACAAGGAAACTTATATTGATAAACTTTTATGTGAGGCTACCGTCGAAGCACAAGGAAATTCTGGATAATTCATCTGGTGGAAGTTTTACTAATAATACTGAAGAAGAAGCATGGAATTTATTGGAGACTATTTCTGAAAATACTAGTCATTGGGATCTTGATAAAGGTAATGAGCCTATTTTGATTATGGATATTCATGTGTAGAGAACTTCTCTACTTCTATGTTGTTTAAAAATCTGAGTGATACTTTTAATCTTGATCCTTATGTTATAATTGAGATAGCTAAAGGTTTTGCTGAGCATATCTGTGTTCCTCAAAGTGGTTTTGAAGTTTATGTTGAACCTGTTAAACAATCTATTGTTGTTCCTAAAGTTATTAAACAGGAGAACCAGTGTCATCTGTGACAATTGAGGAGTATGTTGAACCACCTCCATATCCAAACCAAGTTAAGGAGAATTTACTTATTGCTGTTACTAACAAGAGTAAAAGAAGATGTTCTCAGCCTTATGAACAGGTGGAAGTCAACAGTCAAATTTCAATTATCAAACAATTAAATGAAGAAGACCCTGTTGATGTTTATTTATGTGAAGATGCTACTAAGTCATCAAAGGTAATTCGGCCAAAGTTGGTAAACCTGTTATATCATGCTCTATTGGGACTTCAAGTTATCATGGTCTATGTGATATTGGAGCAAGTATTAGTGTCATTCCATATTCTCTTTATCTTGAAATCAAGCCTGATATTGATCCTATCATTATGGAAGAGACAGGTATGACAATTCAACTTGCTAATAAAGATTATATTAGTCCATTTGGAATTGTTAGAGATGTTGAAGTATTGGTTGGCAAAATAAAATATCCTGCTGATTTTATTGTGCTTGGTTGTCCTCAAGATTCATTTTGTCCTATCATTTTTGGTAGACCTTTCTTAAACACTGTTGGTGCTGAAATTAATTTGCCTAAAGAGAAAGTGTTTATTAAATGTGCTGGTGAAAAACTTGAGTTCAACTTTTCCAAATTTGCTGATAAACATGTTGTGAAAGAGCCAATTTCTGAAGATATAATTGAAACTCTTGCTCATATAGCTGTAGCTTCAACAGATGTTGTAGAACGTTATATGCTTAATCAAGATGAACCATTTAATGATGAGGAAAAGATGCTTTAGAACAAATATTATGGCAACAACCACCACAATTACAATTGCATATCCCACCTGATAATTTAGGAGTGCTACCACCACCTAAAGGGGATCCTAGTTTGAATTAAACCTTTGCCTACAAATCTGAAATATGCATATTTGGATGAGAAGAGCATATATCCTGTCATTATTAGTGCTAACCTTTCAGCTGAAGAAGAAGAGAAATTACTTGATGTGCTTAAAGCTCACCGACCAGCCATTGGATACTCTCTTGATGATCTTAAAGGTATAAGCCCAGCTCTATGTATGCATAAAATTAATTTGGAGAGGATGCAAAACCTGTTGTTGATTATCAACGCCGTCTCCATCCAAAAATGAAGAAGTGGTAAGGAAAGAGGTAATAAGACTTATTGAAGCTGGTATCATTTATCCCATAGCTGATAGTAAGTGGGTTAGTCCTGTTCATTGTGTTCCTAAAAAGGGTGGAATGACTGTTGTTCCAAATGATGAGGATGAACTTGTGGCTCAACGTACTGTTGTTGGTTATAGGATGTGTATTGATTTCAGGAAGTTAAATAAAGCAACTCGTAAAGATCATTACCCATTGCCATTTATTGATCAAATGTTAGAAAGGTTATCTAAACACTCTCACTTTTGCTATTTAGATGGTTATTCAGGTTTCTCACAAATTCCTGTCCATAAGGATGATCAAGAAAAGACCACTTTTACTTGCCCATATGGTACATTTGCTTATAGGAGAATGCCATTCGGTTATGTAATGCTCCTGCTACTTTTCAAAGATGCATGAATGCTATATTTGCTGATTATATTGAAAAGATAATGGAAGTTTTATGGATGATTTTTCTGTGTATGGTACTTCCTTCGATAATTGCTTGTTCAACCTTAACAAAGTTTTGCAGCGTTGTGAAGACCAACACTTAGTTTTAACTGGGAGAAGTGTCACTTCATGGTTACTGAAGGTATTGTTCTTGGGCATAAGATTTCTGGAAAGGAATAGAAGTTGACCCAGCAAAGATAGAAGCTATTGAAAAGCTACCATACCCAAGGGACATCAAAGGTATAAGAAGTTTTCTTGGGCATGCAGGTTTTTATCGTAGGTTTATTAAAGATTTCTCCAAAATATCAAAACCCTAACCAATCTTTTGCAAAAGGATGTTCCTTTCTCTTTTAATGATGATTGCATTGAGTCCTTTAATATTTTGAAGAATGCTTTAATAAGTGCTCCTATTATTCAACCTCCTGATTGGAAATTGCCTTTTGAAATTATGTGTGATGCTAGTGATTATGCAGTTGGGGCTGTTTTGGGCCAACGTGTTGATAAGAAACTGAATGTATTTATTATGCTAGTAGAACACTTGATGCTGCTCAAAGGAATTATGCACAACTGAAAAGAATTTTTAGCAGTGCTATTTGCTTGTGACAAGTTTAGACCTTATATTACTGATTCGAAAGTCACATTGCATACTGATCATTCTGCATTAAATACTTAATGCATAAGAAAGATGCTAAGCCTAGATTAATAAGATGGGTACTTCTATTGCAAGAATTTGATTTACACATTGTTGATAGGAAAGGGGAAGATAATCAAGTAGCTGATCATCTTTCTAGAATGGAAAATATACCTGATGATCCTATTCCTATTAATGATAGCTTTGTTAATGAACAACTTGCAATTGTTAATGTTTCTAGTGCTAAAGTTGCATCACCATGGTTTGCCAACTATGCAAATTTTATTGTTGGTAAGTTTACCTCCACACTTCACTTTTCAACAAAGAAAGAAATTCTTTTATGATCTTAGACATTATTTTTGGGATGATCCTTTCCTTTATAAGAAAAGTGTGGATGGTATTATTAGACGTTGTGTACCTGAGCATGAACAACAGGCTATTATAAGAGATTGTCATGACAGTCCTATGGAGGGCATCATGCAGGAGATCGTACAGGTGCAAAGGTATTACAATCTGGTTTCTATTGGCCTACTTTATTTAAGGATTGTGCTGAATATGTTAAATCTTGTGATAAATGTCAAAGAGTAGGAAATATTGGTAGGAGAAATGAAATGCCTATGAATTATTCTTTGCCACTTGAGCCATTTGATGTTGGGGTTTGACTTTATGGGGCCTTTCCCAGATCAAAGACAAAGCATACTCACATTTTGGTTGCAGTGGATTATGTTACAAAGTGGGTGGAAGCAATTCCAACCAAAGTGCAGATCATGCCACAGCAATGACGATGCTCAAGGACATCATTTTCCCCAGGTTTGGTGTTCCTAGGTTTTTAATTACTGATGGTGGTTCTCATTTCTTGCATGGTATTCTTAGAAAAACATTGGCAAAATATGATGTTAACCATAGAATTGCATCTCCTATCACCCTCAAACAAGTGGACAAGTTGAATTAAGTAATAGGGAAATTAAACTCATTTTGGAAAGACAGTGAATAAGTCTAGATCTGATTGGCCAACTAAAATTAATGATGCATTATGGGCTTATAGAACTGCTTTTAAAAATCCTATGGGAATGTCTCCTTATAAATGGTTTATGGAAAAGCTTGTCATTTACCTGTTGAATTAGAACATAATGCTAGATGGGCTATTAAACAATTGAACTTTGATTTTAAACTGCGGGAGAAGAGAATTCTTGATTTAAACCTACTTGATGAATGGAGAAACGAAGCTTATGAAAGTGCTAGAATGTTTAAAGAGAAAGTTAAATTTGGCATGACAAGAAAATTAAGAGAAAAGAATTCAAAGTAGGTGATCAAGTTTTATTGTACAATTCTCGTTTCAAGTTTTCTGCAGGAAAGTTAGCTTCAAAGTGGCAGGGACCATTAGTGATACAGGAGGTGTACCGTTCAGGAGCTATCCGTCTTCACGGTGATATGAAAGGTAAACCTCATGTAGTCAATGGACAACGCCTTAAACATTATATTGCAGGAAGAGCTTCATCGGAAAGGTGGAGGAGTTGAATTTAAAGACACCGGAGGAGGTAATTGCGAAGAATTTTGCAGTTTCAGAAACCCAAAATCAATAATAGGTAACTTTTGTGTTGGAAAGTTTCTCGGAATTGCGTAAAATTTTACGGAAGTCATTTTTTATGGAAATTAACGTGTGGGACAAGAAAACTGGACGAAGCGGAGACCCGAGGAAGGAAACAAGGGGTCCCACGCGGCCAGAATCTTGGGCCGCGTGGGCCACTCCTTTTGCCCCTCGGAGTCCCGTTCCGTCTCGTTTTCGACTCCGACGCTTCGTCTTGACCTAAAAACCGTCAATATATACCCCTTTTCGTTGATCTAATCTCGCACCGAGCGTTCTCGAGCGATCTTTGCTTTTGCTGTTTCTGTCTGTCAGGGTTTAGCCATGTCTTGCTCCGGATCCAACCATGAGGGGGAGAGCGTCCCCAAGGGAGGTGTTGTGAACCGCTACCTCAACTCCGTGATGGCTCCACCGAAGGCCGTGACCTTCAAGGAGGGTGTTTGCTCGTGGAGGAGGTGAAGGCTCCCAAGGCCACCGGTACGGTGGAGGAAAGGCTGGAAGATCTGGAAGACAAGACCTTCAGGTATGGCACTGTGGTTTACCGCAGCCTTGATGCTCATCACTTCATGAACCTGGAGCTGGAGAAGAAGGTTGAAGAGTACAAGGGGAGGCTCGAAGAACTAGAGGAAAGATACAAGGACGTCATCGAGAAGATGGAGAAGATCCAATGCTTTATGTGGGATGTAGAGAACCAGAACTGCGAGTATGAAGAACGCTTCAAGAAAATTGCAGCAGCTGCCACCCTCAGGTACAATGATCCACCTACATCTTTCCGTGATGGAAGGCCTTTCCCATGGAAGATGGCTGAATGGGAGGAAGAATATGAGAAGGAGGAGGCCGCAGCAAAGAGGCTCTAGCAAAACGTCAAGCTTGGGGGAGTTCCACCTAGTCTTTATCTCTACTAGTTTATCATATCTATCTAGTCATGGTGTGTTTTGCTTTTATCGTTTAGTTATCAATATCTCTTAGGCGTGTGTGAGCTCATGGAGCATTATCATGTATCTCTATCTTGTGGTTTATCAATGAATATGAAAGTATGGTGTCATCCATGATTCCCTTGTTTGGAGATTTATGGGTAACACTCATGCAAATGAGCGTGGCATATTTAGAAGTTTCAGTCACATCTTGCCTTGAACTTAATTAACTTGAGTGTGTTGGACAATTGTAGAATCACCCCATTATAAAATGAGTAAAAGAATGGTTAGTTCTATGGACACTCATGCATGCATTTAGATGGTCAACTTTCTCCCTCTTGCTAGCCCAAAAATTCCAACAAGTAAAAACTTGTTTCCAACACCTTCAACCAAAGTTTTTCCAGTGAGTCCACCATATCTACCTATTAGCTTTATGCTATTCCGAGTATGTTTATCATGATATTTGTGTTATCTATACCTCTGAATGAAAATGCTTATGTTGTTGATTGTTATGGGAAAAGTTGGTTATAGAGCTCTCTCGAACTTGATGCACACTTTACTTTTATTGCATAAATAAAATATGACCCATTGTGATTAAAATTATGATGTTGTGGCTTGACAAATGTCTTTGGTTGAGAGTTAGCTCATATGTGCTGTCACATGGCAAGCTTTCAACATTGCATATCATCTCATTTAGTTGATATCATGTACTTTTGTTTATGGATGCTTACCATGGGTGAAATAAATGAGGAAATGAAGTGAGTTTAAATGAGTTTGTATAAATGGTTAGAGAGACGCCTGGGCCGCTAATCTAAGCCATGCATCATTCATGGTGGAAATTTACTTACATGCTATGGTGAACCTTCTGTGATACACCTTACAATAAAAAGCTATCCAATGGTAAATAAAAAGGGTGTTGAGATTGTTCATTATGTTTGTTTGTCTTGTCATTTTGATATGGGCTTGTTCCATATCCTGGGACAAGAGGTACCCCAGTTGACGCTCTTAATGATACTATTATTACTTACAATGATATTTAACTTGAACTTGCTTTGTTTTCCAAGTTGAGTAACACATGGAGTAGGTACTTGTATTCAAGGGGCATGAGACTTTCAACCTGTACTTTGTCAAGCACACTACTCGTATTGCTTTCACTTTAAACTTAATCATTCAAGATGCTATGATAGGGGAATGAGAGCTTGACACCAAGGATTACCACATTACAATCATTGACTTAAGTAGAGAAGTTCAGAAGTTAGATGAAATTATTCATGCTTTACCTCTACTTATATATATATCTTTCCAAAGTGTCCACCTTTTATATTCAGATTTTCATCAATACTCTATGGCCATTATAGAGCAAAAGCATGTGAAAAATAGTATGATTCAATTGTTCAACATACAATGGTTATTTGCTTTCAAAAGTAAGGGGTGATTGCTAGAGCTTCTACTTATGTTGCCCTCATGTGTATGAGTTTTAGTTCATTAATCTTACATTGCAACTGAATATGATGATGATACAATGCTCGTATTTATTTATCAACCATAAGTCCATTGATGCATGTAATGATCTATGTCCTTACTTACTCGAGGACGAGTAAAGGTTTAAGCTTGGGGGAGTTGATACGTGCATTTTATATCATCATTTATACAACTTTTAGTATCATATTAGAATGTTATTTGCATTGTTATATCATTGTTTTTACATGTTTTAGATGATTTATGGGACTTTCATACAAAGTCCCTATTTTTGGTATTTAATTTCTGGGAGGCAGAAAACCTCCTTTTCTTGTTTTTAATGTTTCAGGAGCTACAGGAACCCAAATAATAAAAGGGAAAATACACAGCTGGTTTTTCGTCGAGAGAAAGGCAGAGGGAAGAAGACCGAAGAGAGGAGAGCCACGAGGCCCAAAAGGGGTGGGCCCACGCGGCCCAAGTACCTGGCCGCGTGGGACCCACTAAGTGGGGCCTCGGGCACCTCCTCGCCTGGGGCTTTTTATCGACGCCTTCGTCCTCCCCGAAAAGTTACGCCCTAATTTTTCCAAGTCCATCCGAGGCCGCGGCGGCGGCGAAACTCCTGATTCCCTCCGAGGGGGATCAGATCCTGCTGCTCCGAAGCTCCGGAGAAGGGGGAAATCATCGTCATCGTCATCACCTCTCCTCCTTGGTGTGGGAGGAGGCCTCTACATCATCACCATCACCAAGACCGCACCATCTCCATCATCATCTCCGTGATCCACTCCGTTCCCCTCGTTGTTTGAGAGTTTCTATACCCTAGATACTTGTCTTGTGCTACTATTCATGTTTGTGATTGAGTACTTGTCATTATTTGGTGGTGAAGTTATATTTTCAGATTGTGTTGTACCACTTATGCCACTGAATATTATCATGTTTGCACGTTGTGAGTAGTTCCCATATGTTCCTGAGGGCATAGGATGAATTGGCAATGATTTATATATAACATGTATTGGTATTTTGTCAAGAGTTTATCTTTTATGTGATTCTATGATGGTGTTGTGCGAACGTCGACTGCACAACACTTCACTTATATGGGTCATAGGAGAACACCGTAGTATAATGAATTGAGAGAGACTTGGGAGGACATGTAAACCTGGGACCGAATCATGAAGTTATATTATGAGGGTATTAGTATCGGGGACCTTAGAGTGTAATGCTATGGTGGGACTTTATGTCTTAATAATTCTTGCGCAGTCATTTACTTGGCAACATGATCCATCATAAGGGGTTGTAGTTTATTTATTTAGCTATACCTAATAATGGCTCCGTCCAAAGAAGATTAAAACTTGACAAGATATTCAACGTTTTGTTTAATAAATCTCTATGCCTAGCAATATCCATGCCGCCCTCGGGAACGTTTTCCACATATAAGTTACACATCACTTGAGCTTGTCCTCTTGCACAAAAGAGGATTGGGCTTTCTCTCTTTGAGAGCATTGACTTGCTACTGTTTATTTTCTGCATTGCAACTATACAACAAAAAATACCAAAAACACTTCCATCTTTTATTGTTTTATTTATCAATCTTACTAACCAATACCTTCAGCTCCTCGTGGGTTCGACAACCTTTTCTAATTGAAAGGTACTACAATTGATCTCCTGCACTTGGGAGTCATCAGTTGACACTAGTGTTTGCTTCTGAGATAGAAAGAAGTTGGAAAACTGACTCAACATAAAAGTAAAAGAAAGGCCCTTCGCAGAGCGAAGCAGGGATTAAATCATGTGCTAGAGCTTTTTAAATTTTTGAAATCATATAGAGAGTAAAAATAAGTTTTGGGAGGTGTTTGTTAATTGTCAACGAATCAGAAAAATGGAAAGTACAATATGACCCCTGCCAACCAGACTTTTAAGAGCGGCTCCCATGAAGGACGTTATTTCTACCAGCAAGGCAGATCATCCCTCTTCTCTTTTGTTTACACATGCAGATATTTCACTGTTTGTCATTGCTTGACTGATAAATCAGGGCAAAAATGTGAAGAGAATTAAGCGGTTAAAGTTGTAATTAATTGGGACTGGGCACCCCATTTGCCATCTCTTTTTGCAAAATTAATGGATAAGCGGATGTATATGCCGCTAGTCCGGTGGTAAAGTCTGTTTGACAGTTGACATAAAGACATCCACCCCGTCCTCATGAGCTTGGTAAACATTGACACAAAAATGAGTAATAATTTTTGAATAGTTTAAAGGTAGCACATGAAAATTTTACTTGGAGTGGCAAGGAAATACCACATATAGGTAGTTATGGTGGACACAGATGGCATGGATTTTGGCTCAAGGTTTTGGATGCACGAGAAGCATTCCCTCTCAGTACAGAGTTTAGGCTAGCAAGGTTATTTGAAGCAAACACAGGGTATCAACCGACACAGCAAGACTTATATGAAAACATATTGCAAACATTATAATACTCTACACTGTCTTCCTTGTTAACCAAACCATTTTACTAGAAAATATCTAAACTTTAGAGATACCAATCATGCAAACCAAATTTCAACGAGCTTTACGGTACTTCTTCATTAATAGGTTTTAACTACGTGATACAAAAGCTTAAACATGAACTACTTGATAACTCAAAACAATTGACATGTATCAAATTATCCAATACAGTGATCTACAAGAATATGTAAGCTTTTTCCATTATACCATCTACCACATGCAACATTTTCTGTTCCAACCAATCACCAATCAATTTATTTCAATATAAACTCTCCAAACAATTATAAGTGAAGCAAGAGAGTACTTTCTTTAAAAGAACTAACAGCTCTGAATAAGAGATGCATGCAAAACAGGAGCTAAAAGCATAGCAATAGCTAGATAAGAATACTCAACACGTATAAGTGAAGAATAGGAGTATTCATATGAAAAAGCGGAGCGTATCTCTCTCCCAATCAAGAATGCTAGGTCCAATCAAGTTGACCATAAGAAAAATAAAATACTAAAAATAAAAGCACACAGACGCTCCTAGTAAAGCACATATGATGTGAAAGAATTAAAATATAGTTTCACTAGAGATGACCTGATAAGTTGCTGATGAAGAAGGGGTTGCCCAAGGCATCCCCAAGCTTAGACGCTTGAGTCTTTTTGAAATATGCTGGGTGATCCATGGGAGCATCCCCAAGTTTAAGCTCTTCACTCTTCTTGATCACATTATATCATCCTTCTCTCTTGACCCTTGAAAACTTCCGCCACACCAAACTCAGAGTAATTCTCATTAGAGGGTTAGTGCACAATCGAAAACTCACATGTTCTATAAGGACACAAACATGACCGTTACTTTTAACATTAACTACTGCCATTGATGTTATGTGAAGCTCTTCACCCTAAAAAAAAATTCCACTCAACACTAGTAAAAGAGAGAATGCGAAAAATAAAAGACATAATCTGTCTAAACAGAACAGTCTGTAAAGACGAATTTTTTCGAGGCACTTACATTGCTCAAATCGAAAAACTTAAACTAACGAAAGATGCGTACATATCTGAGGATCACGCACGCAAATTTTCAGATTTAAATAATTTTTCTGTGATTTTACAGAAGTAAAATGGTGAACAGCAGAAATCTGTTCCTGCGCAGAAATCCAAATCTAGCATCATCTTCCTATTAGAGGCAATACTTGGCACAACAATGCGATAAAATAAAGATACAAAGGAATTGTTACAGAAGTAAACAACTCCTTGACTCAAAAAGAAAAGAAAAATTGCAGAAATAAAATAATGGTTTGTCTCCCATAAGCGCTTTTCTTTAACGCCTTTCAGCTAGGCTAGAATATTTTAATGATGCTCACATAAGGATAAGAGTTGAAACATAAAAGAGAACATCAAGAAGCATATGTAAAACATGTTTAAATCTAACACACTTCCTATGCATCAGAATCTTGTACGCAAATAAATTCATAAAGAACAAAGTAACAAGCATAGGAAGGTAAAACAAGAGCAACTTCAAAACTTTCAGCATAAAGAGAGGTGTTTTAGTACCATGAAAATTTTCACAATCATATTTTCCTCTCTCATAATAATTTTCAGTAGCATCATGAACAAACTCAACAATATAACTATCACATAAAGCATGCTTTTCATGATCTACAAACACATACTTTTTATCAAGCTCCAAAATAGTGGGATTAAAACATTCAAACCCACTTTTAACCATTTTAAAACAAGATGATTGATCATTCTCAAGAGGTATGGGACTCCATCTAGATAAATTCAAGACCTCTCCTATCCCATTTTCATTATTAGAATACATAATATTATCAAGCAATATAGGACCATCATCTAGAGCTTTATCATAAACATTTTCTAAACAAACTTTCTCATTACCATGCATTTCGAAATTACGCACAAATAAAGGATTATCATAAGATTTATCAAAATAGCATGGATTATCAGAAATAACAGTAGCATACTCATTTCCACAAGTTTTACTCATAGGGAATATTTCAAGAGAATCCACAGGAACATAACATTCATCCTCCTTTGATAAGGATGGAGGGTGATCAAATAATATAAGAGGTAAAGAGTTACTCCCTTTAGAAGGTAGGCATGGGTCGCTAATCCATTCTTCCTTCTTTTGTTTACCACTCTCCTCCTCTTTTTCATCCAATGAGCTTTCAGCTTCAGCAGTAGTTTCTTCTTCTACAGGTTCCTGCAAGACAATGGTCTCTTCTTTTTGAGGATGTCTTTTCTCAAGAAATTCAGTAATATAAGGATTATCATTATAATACTCAAGGCAATATCCAAGCATAGCAAAAGTATCAGATCTATAAGGAGCATCATCATCTTGAATATAACCAGCAATTTCATAGGCACCCATAAAAACAAAAAATTCTTCAATTTGTTCAAGATTAACAAAGTCATAGTTTCCTTTAGCATAAGCAGCCAAGGTTTCATTATCATTATAATCACATTGGAAAAGGAGGTGTTTATGCCTTCTACAACATAAATATTCATTAAAGCAGTAGGATTCATCATAAGTAGAGCACAACTTTTTAGCAAAATAATTCAATCTACTTATTTGTTCCCATAAATATTTCCCTTTTTGAGATAAGCGTTATTCCTTATAATAATTTTGTTGTTCCTCTGTGAACCCACTTAGCCAATAAGATTTCGCTTCAGAGAGACCAGCCATTGATAGCAAGTAAACAACTAGACATAATAAAAAACCGAAATAAACTAAATGCAGAAAACTAATTTTTTTGTGTTTTTGATAAATAAAGCAAACAAGGCAAGATAAAAATAAACTAAGCAAGACAATAACAAAGTAAAGAGATTGGAAGCGTGAAACTCCCCTTGCAGAAATCCTCTTGCTCCCCGGCAACGGCGCCAGAAAAAGTGATTGATGACGTGGATCGCACGTTCGTTGGGAGACCCCAAGAGGAAGGTATGAAGCAGTGTAGCACCAGTCTCCCTCAGTATGAAACCAAGGTTTAATCGAACCAGTAGGAGCAAGAAATCACTTCTGAAGGTTGTTGGTGGCGCCGTTTACTCGATCACCAACGTGGAATCTGCACACAACACAATCAAACTAGTTTGCCCCAACGAAACAGTGAGGTTGTCAATCTCACCGGCTTGCTGAAAACAAAGGATTAAACGTATGGTGTGGAAAACAGTAGTAAATTGCAGAGAATGAAAAGGAACAATGTTTGCAGTTGGTTGTATTATCAGTGTAAAAGAATGGAACGGGGTCCACAGTTCACTAGTGGTGTCTCTCCATAAAAGATAACTAACATGCTGGGTGAACAAATTACAGCTGGGCAATTGACAAAATATTGAGCGCATGACAATGCATATATATGACATGATGATTAATATGATATTCATGTGGGCATTATGACAAAATACATATGTCGTTATCCAACAGCGTCTATGACTAATAATCTACCTCCAGGTTGTCATCCGAGTTCCCCGTTGGTATTAAGTTGCAAGCAACGGATAATCGCATTAAGTAATGTGCGTAATGTAAACAAATGCATTAGACCTAACGGCGCACCCTTAAGCTAAGCATCGGTTATTTTATCCCTAGTGGCAACAACACATCCACAATCTTAGAAGTTGTTGTCACTCTCCCAGATTACCGGAGGCATGAACCCACTATCTAGCATAAATACTCACTCTTGGAGTTACAAGCATCTACTTGGCCAAAGCATCTACTAGAAACGGAAAGCATGCAAGATCATAAATAACATATAAGATAGATTGATAATCAATTTGACATAGTATTCAATATTCACCGGATCCCAGCAAACACAACATGTAGCATTACAATAAGATGATCTTGATCATGATAGGCAGCTCACAAGATCTAAACATGATAGCATAAAGTGGAGCGATAACCATCTAGCTACTGCTATGGACCCGTAGTCCAAGGATGAACTACTCACGCATCACTCCAGAGGTAGGCATGGTGATGTAGAGCCCTCCGGTGATGATTCCCCTCTCGGCAAGGTGCCGGGAAGAGCTTCTGAACCCTCCCGAGCTAGGGTTGACGGCGGCGGCGTCTCTGGAACTTTTCGTGGAAAATGGCTCGGGTGTCTAGGGTTTTCCCGTGAAGATGAATAAATAGGCGAAATGGCGGCGGCTGGAGACGCCCGTGGGGCCCACACCACCCCACGGTGCGGCAGGGGGCCCCGCACCGCCCTATGGTGTGGCTGGCTCGTGGCTCCCCTCCGTCTCTCCTTTGGACTCCGTGTACGTGTTGGAAAAATAGGAGGTTCTGTCCAAGTTTCGTCCAATTCCGAGAATATTTCCAGACTAGCTTTTCTGGAATACAAAAACAGCAGAAAACAGGAACTGGCACTGTGGCATCTTGTTAATAGGTTAGTCCCAGAATATGCATAAAAATGCTATGAAGTGTATATAAAACATGTAACAATTGGTATAATATCAACATGGAACATCAAAAATTATAGATATGTTTGATACGTATCAATCACTGCCGGTGATGATCAGATCGTCCACATAAACTCCCACGAGCAACCGTGATGATTCAGTACCTCTGCCATAGATGGCATGCTCCGATGGACTACTTGCGAACCCGAGTTCTGTCAGACAATGATCAAGCTTCGTGTTCCACGCCCTCGGGGCCTGTTTCAGCCCATACAACGCCTTAACCAGACGCAGCACCAAGTCCTCCTTTCCAGTGACAGCAAATCCGGGCGGCTGCGAGACATACACCTCCTCCTCGAGGTCACCGTTGAGAAACGCAGATTTAACATCCATGTGGTGCACTCCCCAACCTGCACGAGCAGCCAGCGCCAGCAGCAGACGCACGGACTCGAGCCTCGCAACAGGTGCAAACACTTCATCGTAGTCCACTCCCTGCCGCTGAACATGCCCTTTTGCCACCAGACGAGCTTTGTTCTTGATCACCTCGCCATTCTCGTCTTTCTTCAGTTTATAAACCCACTTCAGACCAATTGGACGGTGGCCTTGTGGCAGCTTGGTCAAACTCTCCTCAATGGACGCCATCTCCTCAAGCATCGCCTTGCGCCAGCTTGTGTCCAGCTCGGCTTGGGCGAACGTGCGCGTCTCCTCGGCTGCTCCAAGATGCAGCTTGTCCTCCTCTGCAGTCATGACGTAGTCGTTGGCGTAGAGCTGGTTAGGCTGCACCACACCATCGCGTCGACGTGTGACCATGGGGTGCTGCACCGCCGGCGTCGGCGTCGGTGTCGCGCTCTGGGACACCGCCGTTGGCGCGTCTGTCGGAGTTTCTGCAGCGGCAGGAAATTCCTCCCGATCTCGCGCTGCAGCTGTTGGAGTGGACGGAGCCTCTTCTTCTGGTTCAGTGAGACCAGATCGTGGTCCACACCTTAGCACCGGTTGTGCCACGCCAGCTGGGTACTCAATCGTGAACGTGGGCGGCGCGACGTCGTCGTTCTCCGACCGCCACGGCCAACTAGCCCCTTCATCAAACACGGCGTCACGCGTGACTGCAACACGCTTAGCCGCTGGATCGTAGACGCGATACACCTTGCCACCAAGCTCGTAGCCTAGGAACACCATTGGTGAGCTCATGTCATCAAGTTTCTTGAGCCCCGGCCTCGTGTTCTTGACGTGGACGACGCAGCCAAAAGTGCGGAGGAAATGCACGTTCGGCTTACGCCCGTACCACGCCTCAAATGGTGTCCTCCGATCCATGCTTCTTGTGTATGACCTGTTGAGCACAAACACAACAGTGGTGACAGCCTCACCCTAGAATTCTGCGGGCACGCCCTTGCCCTTCAACATGCTCCTGGCCATGCCTACGACGGTCTGGTTCCGCCGTTCCAGAACCCCATTCTGCTGAGGAGAATACGGGGCAGTGAGATGCCGCTGCACTCCCTGATCTGCGAAGTACTCCGCGAACTCGTTGCTCGTGAACTCGCCCCCACGATCTGTGCGGAACACACGAAGCTGGAGGCGAGATTCCTTCTCCGCGGCTGCTTGGAACCGGCGGATCGCGTCTGGCGCCTCATCCTTGGTGCGAAGGAGCACCAACCACATGAAGCGGCTGTGATCGTCGACGAGGAGGAGGAAATACCGCTTCCCTCCTGGTGTCGCTGGCGTGATGGGGCCGCAGATGTCGCCGTGGACGAGCTCGTGTGGGTCTGTCGCCCTGTACTTTGCTTGTTACGAGAACGGGCTGCGCCTGTGCTTGCCGGCAAGGCATGCCTCGCATATCTGCTCCGCGTGCTCGATGCGCGGCATGCCGATCACCATGCCCTAGCTTGCCAGCCTCTCGAGCCCCTGGAAGTGCTGGTGGCCGAAGCGTTCATGCCACAGCCACCCCACGTCTTGCTCCGTGCGTGCGCTCAGGCACACTGGCGTCACGATCTGCAGATTGATGATGTACAAACGTTTTGGCGAACGCTGCACCTTGGCGAGGAGGTTATGCTGCCGGTCTCGGACCGACATAACGCCGTGCTCCACGTGTGTCGAGCACCCAATCTCGTTGAGCTGCCCGATGCTCACGATATTGCTCTTCAGAGCAGGGATCCAGTAGACGGCCGTGAGTGCGCGATGGTGGCCGCCTTTCACCTGGAACAGGACGGTGCCACGCCCGCGGATGTCGACCACCGATCCGTCGCCGAAACGGACCGTGCCAGACACAGTCTCGTCCAGATCAGCGAACGCCGACACATCGCCGGTCATGTGATTCGATGCACCCGTGTCTAGGTACCCCACGGCGTCGACATCTCCTGGTGCGCGGCGCAGCTCGACCCGTGCGCGCTCTTCGTTGAGGAAGACGCGCTCGTTTGCAGCTGGTGCCGCCACGGTTGGCACTCCCGAGTGCGCGCTCGCCGCCGCGGGCGGCGCGGGTGTTGACGATGTCGCGCCCGGCGTGTGCGTGGTGGAGATGGTACACGCCCGGACCATCAGCAACGCTGGATCATCGTCCTCTTGTTCGGCCAGGTGAGCCTCTCCCTGGTCCTTCTTCTTCTTCCGGCACTCCCGTGCCCAGTGCCCGGTTTTCTTGCAGTACCGGCACTGATCTCGCGCGGGCCACCAGCCTGAGACTGGTTGTCGCGGCCACGCCCGTCCTTATTGCGGGGCGGGCCGTCATCGCGGTGTCGTCCTCCGCCTTGGCCGCTGCCTGACGACCCGTCGCGGTCGCGTCTCTTTTGGCGGGCGGCCCACTCCTCCTCGGTGAGCAGTAGCTGCCCACCCGAGTTGCTGCTTCCGCCGTTCTGTTCATGCCGCTCCTCGGCGGCCTTGAGACACCCTGTCAGTTCTTCAATGGACATAGCAGAGGTGTCCAACAGGGTTTCTATCGAACACGCCATCTGCGAGTACTGCTTCGGGACAACGCGGAGAAATTTCTCCACGGCCTTTTCCTCCACAAGTTCATCACCAAGAACTGAGAGTGCGTTCATCATACCAGTGAGCCTCATGGCAAATTCGTCGATGGTCTCGCCGTCCTTGAAGCGGATGTCGTCGAATTGCTTGCGCAGCATCTGCGCCTTCGCCTTGCGTACGCGATCCACGCCAAGACGGATCGTCTTGATGGTGTCCCACGCCTCCTTCGCCGTGTCCTTCACGCCGAGGGTGGGCACCATCTTGGGAGGAACGGCGCGCAGGATGGCCTCCATGGCCATGCGATCGGCGTGGTAGTCGTCATCGTCGTACATGTCCGCGCCGACCTCGATCACTGTCCACCACCCTCGCGCCTGCAGGATGACTCTCATCAGGAGAGCCCACTCTGCGTAGTTGGTCCTCGTCAGCGTCGGGTACTGGGTAGACCCGCCCGCATCTCTCTGCTGCCTCGGCATCGCGAGCGCACGGCCATCGTAACGTGGGGAGCTCACGGGCCTGCCGGCGCTACCACCCGACCCGTCCCATCTGCCGGTCTTGCTCGGTGATGGAGACCTGGAGTGCGTCAGCTTCTCCTCTCCCTCCTTCGCCTCCGCCTTCTTCTTCTCATCTCCTTTCGCCATCGAGACAACTTGGGGAGCACGAGGCTCTGATACCAAATGTTATCACGAACTCAGGATCGCTCGATGAATCAGGTGGAAGAACAGAAAGCACACATAGAGAGAGATTTTGTGCCGCTCAAACTGCCGCAGCTTTTCTGCTTGTATATTTCTCCTTCTTTGTACCGGATTACAAAGCTAACTGAAAACCGAAAAAGCAGCTAACCGTGCCCACTAACGAGCCATGCCATCCCACGTCTCAAGGATCACGATCCCCATCTCTCTCGGTGACTCACGACTCGGACAACGCACGAACAACCTCGTACGTGACCAGACACTACTGACGAAATTCAGAAAGTTCAGAAAAGACTGTAAACTAAAACCCTATCGTAGCACACAAGATTTATTCAACACACAGTACGTCAATTCATCTAGCGGGTGTAACATTTGTTACGTCAAAACCCTAGATGACGAGACGTCAAATTATTACATTAGGCAGAGAAGTGCAATATTACTTCCCGTTGTTTAATAAAGGTGTAGCATCACTTCATAGTCTTATCTTTACATCCCCTTCATGTAACGTCAAATTATTATGTTTTTGGAAAGAGAAGTTATATTACTTCCTGATGTTTTAGCAAATGTGTAACATCGCTTCTTAGTCTGATCTGAACATCGCCTCTCATTTTTTAACTTCTCTGAAGATAACCATATACCCTTTTTTTAGAAGCCTCATGGGCAAGAAAGGCTAGGGCAATTGGGCGATGGGTTATGATCCTGGGCCGCAGGCTCCTCGGCTGCTTCTGGCCTGGGAAACTTAGGCTTGGACCGTGATTGCCTTGAGTACATAAGCCGTGTCTGGGAAGTGAAACTATAGGCCAGGGGCGTAGAAACGTTTCTACGGACTTTCATCTTTGGGTTCCCATAAAAAAAACCATTTCAAGAGTTTTTTTTTTTAAATAACCAATTCTTTTTTTTTTTGCAGTTTAAAATAACCAATTCAAGAGTTGGCTGATCCATCAAAGTGTGCTGTATTTGTACTGGTACCTAATGGGCCAAAGGGAACAAAATTTGGACTTCTCCATTCACCAGAGAGCCCGAAGAAAAAATTAAATTGGATAGAGCTTCACCTAGGCTAAGGCCTACTGGCCCATAAACGTCTTCGAATGATTAATGTTCAGTTGTGCAACAACTTTATCCCCATTCCTGTGCCCCCCCTCCCCCACCCTACAGAAAGAACCATTTATTCTACCCAAAAGAATACATATATAGGTATGATCAATTGTAGCCCCATTTTTGCATTTTGCCAATGCAAAGATAAGTAGGAAACTATATAACTAATGCTTTGTTTATCCGGAAAACACTTTTGGCTTCTGAGCTCCAGTGCTCTCTCTACTTACAAAAAATTCAAAATCCATATTTGTAAATTTTAAAAAGTGAAAAATCCTGCATATTATCAATGATTTATCCCACAAACGTGCAAAATCTGTATATTCTGGTGATTTGAAAGTGTGTACATTTAGATCCACACATTTGTCAATTTTGTGCACATCTGAATATAAAGTATTTAAAATCGAGATTTATGCATGTTTGTGAGATATATCATTGACAACATGCAGGATTTATATCAGATTTTTCTAAAACTTATAAATATGATTTTTTTTTATTTTCTTTAAGTAGAGGGAGATTGGAGCCCGGGAGCAAGAAATCTCTACTCTTGTTTATCTTTATAATTTGACATATCTAATGAGAGTCACTAGAAGGTGACTGATTGACAAGTGATGATCCAAATATGTGACCTCGTGAAACGGAACTAAAATCTCTTTCCCTCGTGCGCTATGTTTATGTACTTGCACCATCTATTTATATGATACCATTTATTCTTCTTTTAAGTATATCCTGATATACTTTTCTCTAAAGTTTGTAGCAACTTTGACTTAAAGCAATAATTCATGGTCTTGTAGACATACTGAAGAGAGTAAAGAGTTTTAGAAAATATATAAGTAATATAACTAGCACATTGGCAATCGAAAGGATATAGAAATTGCCAAAAATGTCTCCATTTCACTAGTGACTAGCAAATAGATCAGGAATTTTACAGGTTCAATTTGTCTTAACTTAGACCAGTCCACCTAGCCAACTTATTGTATTTATGAGTTGTGTACCCACTCTGATAATACCATACTCAATTGGGTTAATTAGATAAATGTCACTACAATTCATGCGAAATCGAAATATGCCACTGTAATTTTTAACTCTTTGAAAATACCACTCCAATTTTTTAATACTTCTATAGATGCCATTGCAGCCATTTCAGCACACATTTGGTCCAAATTTTGTCAAATATTCATCTCATTTTTTTTGTTGGACGAAATTACCCCTGGCACCAATTACACCTTCTTCCTCCCATTCCCCAAATCTCTAGGCTCCAAACAGGCCGGCGACGAAGCCAGCAGCCATGGCGCCCCCATCCATCTCCTCCTCCCACCTCCTCATCCCCTTAAACTACAACCGTTAGGTTCTTGTACTCGACATCGGTCTACTTGTAAGTTTTCTTCTAACATCCCTTGAGCCTCCTGTATATCCATCTTCCTCTAGTGTTATGTATTCGCCATGGCAATAAGAAAAATATGAAACCTTCTTTAAATGGTTTAACGCGCTAGGAATTTATAATAGATTTGCATATGCCTCTTTGCAAGTATACTATCTCGCATTACGGAACACTACATTCTCAATTAAACGATGAAATGTAAAATATAAACTTGGAAATTTCTGTTCTCGAAGATAACACATGTACAAACGTGAAAGATAAAGAACCCGAGGAGCCAAATATGTTTTATGTTATCTATTTTAGAGAAATACCCGTGCTTTCTAAAAATATAAGAAATCATTCATAATAATGATTCAGTATTACTCCTCCCGTCCCCCAATAGGTGACTAGATATGTAGAAGAAAATATCAACATTTATAACATTTCATAAATACACTATGAAAATGTATCTTATGGTGAATCTATTGATATTGATTTGGTAATATACATCTTCATATATATATATATATATAATAATCTCGAATGTTATCAGTTCCGGTACGTAGACCAAAGAATACAATGCAAGCAACAGTTGCTAGATTCATGGAGATATAGAACAACATATAAGTTATCATGCTTCCATATCCATCATTTGAGTCTCCAATAATTACATATCCGATTTGCCCTATGGACGAATATGCAAGCATATGTTTCATGCTAATATCCAGTCAAACAAAAAATATGTTGACTTGAGACAGAGGGAGTATGTACAGCTACAAATTTCTGTGCAAGTTTTTGTATATTGTGATATGTGCAAAATTAATAAAATTAGAGCACATAGATATTTAATTTTACGCTCTCCTGTATAGACTACAAATCAACTCATTTTTTTCACGAAATTTTGTTAAGGCATAAGATAATTTTTTTTTTGACAGGATCCGACACATATATTAGGAAGCTCAGTACAACTTACAAATAGGTCCAGTAGGAACTAGAAATTACAACAAGACCCAGCAAATTGCACTAAACACCCCGAGCCACCTGGAAGAAACACGATCGGATCCACCCCGTCGCCCCAAACACCTAGTCTCCGCCGGAGCCGCCGTACCGCCATTCCCGGGGAAGAAAGCACCTCCACATGTTGTAGTAGACTGATACGTCTCAAACGTATCTATAATTTTTTATGTTCCATGCTTGTTTTATACCAATTGCTACATGTTTTGCATATACTTTATATCACTTTTATACATTTTTGGGACTAACCTATTAACAAGATGCCGAAGTGTCAGTTCCTGTTTTCTGCTGTTTTTGTATTCCAGAAAAGCTAGTCTGGAAATATTCTCGGAATTGACGAAACTACACGGGGGTGCCTATTTTTCCAGAACACACCTGACGGAGCGAAGGAGCGGCAGAGGAGGGCCACCAGGAGGCCACACGCACCCAGGGCGCGGGCCCCCCTTCTGCCGCGCCCTGGGGTGGTGTGGGCCCCTCGGGGGTCCGCAGCCGCCACCCTTTCGCCTACTTATTCCACCCGACGCGAAAACCCTAAGTACCTGAGCAAATATCCACGAAAAGATCCAGAGACGCCGCCGTCGTCAACCCTAGCTCGGGAGGGTTCAGAACATCTTCCCGGCACCCTGCCGGAGAGGGGAATCGTCACCGGAGGCTTCTACATCGCCATGCCTGCCTCCGGAGTGATGCGTGAGTAGTTCATCCTTGGACTACGGGTCCATAGCAGTAGCTAGATGGTTGTCTCTCCACTTTGTGCCATTATGTTTAGATCTTGTGAGCTGCCCTACATGATCAAGATCATATTATTGTAATGCTACATGTTGTGTTTGCTGGGATCCGATGAATATTGAATATTATGTCAAGTTGATTATCAATCTATCTTATATGTTATTTAAGATCTTGCATGCTTTCTGTTACTCGTAGATGCTTTGGCCAAGTAGATGCTTGTAACTCCAAGAGAGAGTATTTATGCTAGATAGTGGGTTCATGTCTCCGTTTAACCTGGGACAGTAACAGAAAGTTCTAAGGTTATGGATGTGCTGTTGCCACTAGGGATAACCTAACGATACTATGTCCACGGCATATGTGTTTGTTTACATTACGCACTTTACTTAATGCAATTATCCGTTGCTTGCAACTTAATACCAACGGGGGACTCGGATGACAACCCGGCGGTGAATTATTAGTCATAGATGTTGTTGGATAACGGTCTATGTATTATGTCGTAATGCCCAATTAAATATCATAGAAGTCAACATGTCATGTATATGCATTGTCATGCGCTCACTATTCGTCAATTGCCCAGCTGTAATTTGTTCACCCAACATGTTAGTTATCTTTTATGGAGAGACACCACTAGTGAACTGTGGACCCCGGTCCATTCTTTTACACTGATTAAACAACCACAAACTGCAAACTGTTCCTTTTTCATTCTCTGCAATTTAATACTCATTTTCCACACCATACGTTTAATCCTTTGTTTTCAGCAAGCCAGTGAGATTGACAACCTCACTGTTTCGTTGGGGCAAAGTAGTTTGATTGTGTTATGTGCAGATTCCACGTCAACAGTCCAGACTCCCTGCGACAGCTATTTTTCTGGCGCCGTTGACAACCTTCTGAAGAGTTTCTGCTCCTACTGGTTCGATAACCTTGGTTTCTTTCTGAGGAAAAACTTGCTGCTGACTACATCATACCTTCCTCTTGGGGTCTCACAACGAACGTGTGTTTCACGTCATCAAGCTAATTTTCTGGCGCCGTTGCCGGGGAGACAGCAGTCTTCTGCAAGGGGAGTTTCACGCTTCCAATCTCTTTACTTTGTTTTTGTCTTGCTTAGTTTATTTTATTTTATCTTGTTTGCTTTCAATTATCAAAAACACAAAAAAATTAGTTACTTGCATCTAGTTTACTTTCAAGTTATTTTCTGTATTGTTTTTATTTCTGTTAAAATGAGTACTCCTGAGAACACTAAGTTGTGTGATTTCACTAGCACGAACAACAATGATTTCATATGCACACCTATTGCTCCACCTGCTGCTTCAGCAGAATTTTATGAAATTAAACCTGCACTTTTAAATCTTGTTATGAAAGAGCAATTTTCTGGTGTTAGTACTGATGATGCTGCTGTTCACCTTAATAACTTTGTTGAACTTTGTGAAATGCAAAAGCTCAAGGAATTAGATGGTGATATTATTAAACTGAAACTTTTTCCTTTCTCCTTGAGAGGACGTGCTAAAGAATGGTTGCTATCTTTGCCTAGAAATAGTATTGATTCATGGACTAAATGCAAAGATGCTTTTATTGGAAAATATTATCCTCCTGCTAAGATTATTTCTTTGAGAAGTAGCATAATGAATTTTAAGCAATTTGATAATGAACATGTTGCTCAAGCATGGGAGAGAATGAAATCATTGGTTAAAAATTGTCCCACTCATGGACTGACTACTTGGATGATCATCCAAACCTTCTATGCAGGATTAAATTTTTCTTCGAGGAATTTATTGGATTCGGCCGCTGGAGGTACCTTTATGTCCATCACTTTGGGTGCTGCAACAAAGCTTCTTGATGATATGATGATTAATTATTCTGAGTGGCACACCGAGAGAGCTCCAACAGGTAAGAAGGTAAATTCTGTTGAGGAAACCTCCTCCTTGAGTGCCAAAATTGATACTATTATGTCTATGCTTGCAAATGGTCAAACACATGTTGATCCAAATAATGTTCCTTTAGCTTCTTTGGTTGCTCAAGAAGAGCATGTTGATGTGAACTTCATTAAAAATAATAATTTCAACAACAATGCTTATAGGAATAATTTTGGTAATAGCAATTATAGGCCCTATCCTTCTAATAGTGGCAATGGTTATGGAAATTCCTATAGTAACTCCTACAATAATAATAAGAGTGTACCCTCTGATCTTGATGTTATGCTTAAGGATTTTATTAGTACACAAACTGCTTTCAATAAAACTGTTGAGGAGAAATTTGGGAAAATTGATGTGCTTTCCTCTAAAGTTGATAGTCTTGCTCTTGATGTTGACTTATTGAAACTAAAGAACATGCCTCATGATGTTAAAGAGAGCAAAACTCTCAATGCTATACAAGTTAAAATTGATAACAATGTGAGGATGTTAGCTGAATTGCATGCTAGATGGAAAGAGAGGATGAAATTGCTAGAAAGAACAATATTGCTAGAGTTTATACTATTACTACTTCTGAAAATGCTTCAAACTCAAGTGTTAACGAACCTCCTACCATTAATGGCAAGATAGTTGGTGTTGGTAATTGATGTCTACGTGTGCTTCTATTCTTGTAGACAGTGTTGGGCCTCCAAGAGCAGAGGTTTGTAGAACAGCAGCAAGTTTCCCTTAAGTGAATCACCCAAGGTTTATCGAACTCAGGGAGGTAGAGGTCAAAGATATTCCTCTCAAGCAACCCTACAATCAAGACAAGCATCAAAAAGTTTTGCATAAGAGGTAACTCATAAAGCAATAGATTCAAAGTAAAAGGCATTGAAGCAACACAAAGGATGATTAAGTTTCAGCAATTGCTTTCAACTTGTAACATGTATATCTCATGGATAGTTGTCAACATAAAGCAATATAACAAGTGCAATAAGTAAACATGTAAGAATCAATGCACACAAAGTTGACACAAGTGTTTGCTTCTAAGATAGAAAGGAGTAGGTAAACTGACTCAACATAAAGTAAAAGATAGGCCCTTCGCAGAGGGAAGCAGGGATTAAATCATGTGCTAGAGCTTTTTAAGTTTTCGAAAGCATATAGAGAGCACAAAATAAGTATTTGAGAGGTGTTTGTTGTTGTCAACGAATGGTAGTGGGCACTCTAACCCCCTTGTCAACCAGACTTTCAAGAGCGGCTCCCATGAAGGACGTTATCTCTACCAGCAAGGTAGATCATCCCTCTTCTCTTTTGTTTACACATGTATTTTAGTTTCTTTATAGATGACACTCCTCCCAACCTTTTGCTTACACAAGCCATGGCTAACCGAATCCTCGGGTGCCTTCCAACATTCACATACCATGGAGGAGTGTCTATTGCAAAATTAAGTTGCTTACTGATAAATCAGGGCAAAACATGTGAAGAGAATTATTAATGAAAGTTGTAATTAATTGGGGCTGGGCACCCCGTTGCCAGCTCTTTTTGCAAATTATTGGATAAGCGGATGTATATGCCACTAGTCCATTGGTGAAAGTCTGTCAGAAGTAAATGACAAGATTGAAAGATAAAACACCACATACTTCCTCATGAGCTATAAAACATTGACACAAATAAGGAGTAATAAAGTTTTGAATAGTTTAAAGGTAGCACATGAAATATTTACTTGGAATGGCAGGAAATACCACATAGTAGGTAGGTATGGTGGACACAAATGGCATGGGTTTTGGCTCAAGTTTTGGATGCACGAGAAGCATTCCCTCTCAGTACAGAGTTTAGGCTAGCAAGGTTGTTTGAAGCAAACACAAGTATAAACCGGTACAGCAAGAATCACATAAAAACATATTGCAAGTATTATAAGACTCTACACTGTCTTCCTTGTTGCTCAAACATTTTACCAGAAAATATCTAGACCTTAGAGAGAACAAATATGCATCCCAAGTCTCAACAAGCTCTACGGTAGTTCTCCACTACTAGGCTTTAACTACATGATGCAAGAGCTTAAACATGATCTACTTGAGAGCTCAAAACAATTGCAAAGCATCAAATCAAAACAAGACAATGATCTACAAGAATGCATATGTCTTTTCCAATACCAACTACTACATGTAGCATTTTCTTTCTTCCAAACAAACACCAATCAATTTATTTAAACATAAACTCTCCAAATGATAATATAATGCAGCAAGAGAGTATTTATAAACAAGTGCTAACAGCTCGAAGAGATGCATGAAAAACAGGAGCTAAAAGCACTGCAGTAGCTAGTTAAGAATACTCAACAAATATAAGTGAAGAACATGAGTATTCACATGAAAAAGCGGAGCGTGTCTCTCTCCCACACAAGGATTGCTAGGATCCGAATTTATTCAAACAAAAACAAAAATAAAACACACAGACGCTCCAAGTAAAGCGCATAAGATGTGAAAGAATTAAAATATAGTTTCACTAGAGATGACCTGATAAGTTTTTGATGAAGAAGGGGATGCCTTGGGCATCCCCAAGCTTAGACGCTTGAGTCTCTCTGAATATGGTTGGGATGAACCACGGGGGCATCCCCAAGCTTAGGCTTTTCACTCTTCTTGATCACATAATATCACCCTTCTCGCTTGATCCTTGAAAACTTCCTTCACACCAAACTCAAGACAGTTCTCATTAGAGGGTTAGTGCATAATCAAAAATTCTCATATTCTGTAATGATACAATCAATCCCAAAGCTTCTGGACATTAGCTACAGCCACCAATGCTTTGTGGAGCAAAGAAATCCACACAAACACAGTAAAAGAGCGAATGCAAAACAAAAGGCAGAATCTGTCAAAAACAGAACAGTCTGGAATGACGAATTTTTTCGAGGCACTTAAGTTGCTCAGATGGATCTGGCCTAAAATAATGAAAGTTGCGTACATATCTCAGGAAGATGCGTGATTTTTCAGAATTTTTGAATTTTCTACAGGGAGAAAAGCTCAAATCGTGACAGCTAAAAATCTGTCACTGCGCAGAAATCCAAATCTTGCATCAACTTTCAATATAGAACTTTACTTGGCACAACAATGCGATAAAATAAAGATACAAAGGAGTTGCTACAGAAGTGACAAAACTCCTTGACTCAAAGAAAAAAAAATAACAGCAAATAAAAACAATGGGTTGTCTCCCATAAGCGCTTTTCTTTAAAGCCTTTTAGCTAGGCATAGTGATTTTGATAATGCTCTCATATGTATAAGAGTTGAATATAAGAGAGCATCAAAAAGCAAATACCAAACACATTTAAGTCTAACCCACTTCCTATGCAAAGGAATCTTGTAAGAAAACAAATTATTGAAGCATGAAGCTACTAGCATAGAAAGACAAAACAAGTGCAACTTCAAAATTTCAACAAAAAGAGAGGAGACTTGATATTATTGAGATATATGAATCCATGTCTCCCTCTCTCATAAAAACTTTCAGTAGCATCATTGATAAAATCCACAATATAACCATCACATGAAACATTCTTACCATGATCCATATGCACAAAAGTATCTTATTTTCCACATAAGAAAGTTCTTCTCATTAATAACAATGGGGCAGGATCATCATAAAGAACTCGAACATGATATACAAGTTGTATATTAAAGGGATGGTTTTGGGTAATCTCTCCATAACTATGACAAGTTTCATGAGGATGACTGTAATTATAACCTATGTCATAGTATTCTTTATAATAATTATCAAAGACTGGAGGCATAGTATCATCATAAGCAATAGAATAGTTATCTTCCAAACTGTGTTCATTCGTAAACATATCATTATTTTTAATAGAAGGAGATGTATCAAGCATATAATCAGCATAGCAAAAGAATTTTCAAACACATCACTAGGAGAAGAGGTCTCATATATATAATTATTACTAGCAAAAGGATTTTCAAACACCTCATCCCCAAGCTTAGAGCTTTTCATATCATCATTGGAAGAAACATGGATAGTACTAATAGTATGGCAATCATTAATATCATCATTTTCAGAATTGGTACCCCAAAGATTTTCAATATCAAAAGTAGTTTCATTTTCCCAATCATGATCACTAATATAAGTAACAGGCATAGGTTCATCATCAAGTTCAGAATCATCGAATTCAGAATTATAAGTATCAATTGTAACAGGAGCAACAAGTTTGGGAGAAGATACCGTTTCCTCTCTCCTTTTACTCCTCTTCTTCTTCTTCTTTCCCCTCTTCTTTTTATCTTTAGGAGGGAGAGGTTTGAAAGGAAGCTCCTCCACATAACCTGGTTTAGTATTAGAGACAATGGAAGAAACTTGGGGGGACTCCTCTCTTTCATTAATGAGAACAAAACACATATTAGTCCTGTCATACTTTGGTAAAGTCTCATCCTTTATAATATTTTGTATGTAGGTGTTAGCATGGCAATTATTAACACAATAGAGATAACATCCATGCAACACACTATTCATATCAAGATCACTCATATCTAACAAGGAAGTTTTTCTTGATAACTCTTCACACCCCAAAAATAATGTAAGTTCATCATGTTGATTAGGAGTGATCATGTTATCACAATACAAATTTGCAGTAATTGGATTCGAAAGGCTATTATCATGACCTGAACATTGAAAATTAAAATGACCCACTTCATAGCAAAGTTCACAAATAAAAGGATGGAGGTCACAAACTTTTTCACCAAGATCTCTTAGAGCTTGTTCCACGTTCTAGTTTTTTCATTCCTATGATGGATACAATATTCATCTTCGATTTGATTAATTCCACAAGGTCTATGCATTCCACAAAAATTAACATGCTTATAAGAAATAGTATTTTCAGAAGTTTGAGCATGTTTATTGCAATCATTAACAACAATTTCATTTTCCATGCAAGTGTCTTTGAAAGGTTCATGATACACGTCCCAATTTTCTTTAGGAACATTAATATGAGAAGCAAAGGTTCTAAAACAATCAACAATAATTTGAGAATCAAGACCATATTTAGCACTAAGCTCTTGAAAACTAGCAGTTTCAACGAAAGACTTAATGCAATCATATTCATAGTTTATACCTGATTCTTTACCTTTGTCATTCTCCCAATCCTCAGCATTGTTTTGAATTCTTTCAAGAAGATCCCATCTAGCTTCAACCTTCTTGCTTGTGAAAGAACCATGTGAACATGCATCTACATAATCCTTGTAATGACCTGAAAGCCTTGCATAAAAATTAGTAACAATTATTTCCTCAGAAAGCTCATGGTTAGGACATTTGAGTATTAATGTTTTCAGCCTTCCCCAAGCTTGAGCAATGCTTTCTCCATCATGAGGGTAAAAATTATAAATGTAATTCCTATCTAGATGCACTTCATGAAGAGGATAAAATTTAGAGTAAAAGAGAGATTCAAGCTGTTTCCAATTCGAAGGTTGTTCATCCAGCAGCCTATACCATTCCTTTGCTTTGTCCTTAAGTGACAATGGAAATAGTTTCCTCATGACATTTTCTCTTGATAAACCTGCAACCTTAAATAACTCACAAAGTTCTGTAAGTTTCGACAAGTGAGCACTTGGATGGATTGATCCATCCCCTGCATACTGATCATTCATAACCCTTTCAACAATTTTCATAGGTATTTTAAAAGAAATACTTTCAACAGGTGGATTTGGAATATCACAAACATCATTAGAATTATCACATATTGGAGACAAAGCATTATCAAGGCAAAATAATTCCTCCATAGCTGAGGAGCAAAAAAGATTATTTTCATATAAACTAGCTTCCCCAAGCTTAGGCTTTTCCACAGCCTTAGCAATAATGGTGTCCAAAGAATTTATACTAATAACATTACTACCACTATTATGCAAACAAGCCTCCATAGGTTTTTTAATTTTCTCTTCAAAAGCATCATGTCCTAATTCCATATAAAGTTCATAGAGATCTCTAATTTTTTTGTTGTTTTCCATTAAGCCTAACTAGTGAAAATAAAAACAAGAAACAAAAAGAAATAATTGCAGAATCTAAAGGAGATACCTTCCAACGCTTACCTCCCCGGCAACGGCGCCAGAAAATAGCTTGATGTCTACGTGTGCTTCTATTCTTGTAGACAGTGTTGGGCCTCCAAGAGCAGAGGTTTGTAGAACAGCAGCAAGTTTCCCTTAAGTGAATCACCCAAGGTTTATCGAACTCAGGGAGGTAGAGGTCAAAGATATCCTCTCAAGCAACCCTGCAATTAAGATACAAGAAGTCTCTTGTGTCCCCAACACACCCAATACACTTGTCAGATGTATAGGTGCACTAGTTCGGCGAAGAGATAGTGAAATACAAGTAATATGGATGATTATAAGTAGTAATTGCAATCTGGAATAAAAATGGCAGCAAGCAAACATGTAGCAGAACTTGTTGTAAACGGTGTTTCAATGCTTAGAAACAAGGCCTAGGGATCATACTTTCACTAGTGGACACTCTCAACAATGATCTCATAACTGAATAAGTAAAAGCTACTCTTAAACACTCTCTTGTTGGATAACAAACACCATTCATTGTGTAGGGCTACAAAAGCACACCTCAAGCCGGAGTAAACAAGCTCCACAACGTCATAAAGGAATCACACACGGTGCACACACTGTCACCTTTACACCGTGGAGAGTACCGGAGTTCATATTAAAGTAACCTATAGAGTGCATAATAGATAAAGAGTAACATCTACTTATTCAACTAGATTACAAAGCTCATGATCACATAAAGATCACACCATGGGAGAGAGAGATGAACCACATAGCTACCGGTAGAGCCCTCAGCCTCGGGGGAGAACTACTCCCTCCTCATCATGGGAGTCAGCAGCGGCGATGAAGATGGCGGTGGAGTCGATGGAGATGACTCCGGGGGCAATTCCCCGTCCCGGCAGGGTGCCAGAACAGGAACTTCTGACCCCCGAAACGAGGTCTCACGATGGCGACGGCGCTGCGGAAGTCTTTCTGGAGTATTAGATGTATATTTAGGGTTTTCGCGTCGGGGTGACTAAATAGGCGAAGGGGCGGCGTCGGTGGAGTCCCGAGGGGGCCAAACCACCTGCTCGCGCGCCTGTGGGCCCAGCCGCCCCAAGAGGTGGTTTGGAGGCCGTGGGCCTCCCCCTGGCTTGCCCTTCTGGCTCCGTGTGTCCCTCGTAAAAATAGGAGGTTTGGCTTTTGTTTCGTCGAATTCCGAGAATATTGCCCGAACAGCTTTTCTGGAACCAAAAACAGCAGAAAACAGGAACTGGCACTGTGGCATCTTGTTAATAGGTTAGTCCCGAAAATGCATAAAAATGATATAAAGTGTATATAAAACATGTAGCAATTGGTATAATATAAGCATGGAACATCAGAAATTATAGATACGTTGGAGACGTATCAGTAATGTTTCCACTTCTATTGCAAAATGTCCTAAATTGCCTAATAACTCTAAAATTGTCCTTGATAAAGATGCTGAAATTTCTAGCAATAAGGAAGAAAATAATTCCATTACTTTTGATGATAATGACTTTGATTTTGATGGTTGCAATATTTCTGAAGTAATTAAGTTTTTGCAAAAGCTAGCTAGAAGTCCTAATGCTAGTGCTATAAACATGGCTTTTACTAAACATATTACTAATGCTCTTATGCAAGTTAGGGAAGAGAAATTAAAACATGAAGCTTCTATCCCTAGGAAGTTAGAAGATGGTTGGGAGCCCATCATTAAATTGAAATTGAATGACTTTGATTGCAATGCTTTGTGTGACCTTGGTGCTAGTATTTCTGTTATACCTAAAAGATTATATGATATGCTTGATTTAGCACCTTTGGAAAATTGTTACTTGGATGTTCACCTTGTTGATTCTACTATTAAAAAACCTTTGGGAAGAATTGATGATGTTCTTATTATGGTTAACAACAATTATGTCCCCGTTGATTTTATTGTCTTGGATATTGAGTGCAATCTATCATGCCCTATTGTGCTGGGAAGACCTTTTCTTAGGACTGTAGGTGCTATTATTGATATGAAAGAAGGGATATAAAATATCAATTTCCTCTCAAGAAAGGTATGGAACACTATCCTAGGAAGAAAATTAAGCCACCTTATGATTCCATTGTTCGAACAAATTACAATGTTGATGCTTTTTCACTTGATAATACTTGATGCATGCTTTGTGCCTAGCTAAAAGGCGTTAAAGAAAAGCGCTTATGGGAGGCAACCCATTTTATTTTTCTGCAATTTTTCTTTTATTGAGTCAAGGAGTTTGTTTACTTCTGTAGCAACTCCTTTGTATCTTTATTTTCTCGCATTGTTGTGCCAAGAGTAGCCTCTAATGATAAGATGATGCTTAATTTTGATTGCTGCGCAGAAACAGATTTTTGCTGTTCACTGTACGAAATTCCTAAAATCACCAGATTGTTAATTAAATCTGAAAATTTTGTGCGTAATCTTTATGAATGTCTGAAACTTTCATTAGTTTAGAGTTTCTCGATCTGAGCGTTGTAAGTGTCTCGAAAAAATTCGTCTTTGCGGACTGTTCTGTTTTAGACAGATTATGCCTTTTTATTTTTCGCATTCTCTCTTTTACTAGTGTTGAGTGAAATTCTTTTTTGGGTGGAAGAGCTTCACATAACATCAGTGGCTGTAGCTAATGTTTAAAGTAACAAATCATATTGCGACTTTACAGAACATGTGAATTTTTGATTATGCACTAACCCTCTAATGAGATCTACTTTGAGTTTGGTGTGACGAAAGTTTTCAAGGGTCAAGAGAGAAGGATGATATAATAGGATCAAGAAGAATGAAGAGCTTAAGCTTGGGGAGGCTCCCATGGATCTCCCCAGCATATTTCAAGAAGACTCAAGCGTCTAAGCTTGGGGATGCCCAAGGCATCCCCTTCTTCATCGTCAAAATTATCAGGTCATCTCTAGTGAAACTATATTTTAATTCTTTCACATCATATGTGCTTTTCTTGGAGCGTCTGTGTGCTTTTTATTTTCAGTATTGCATTTTTATTTTCAATAAAGCTTGACTGGACCCTAGCATTCTTGATTGGGAGAGAGACACACTCCGCTTTTTCATGAGAATACTCCTATTCTTCACTTATATTTGTTGAGTATTCATATCTAGCGCTGTTCAGCTTTTAGCTCTTGTTTTCATGCATCTCTTGTCAGAGCTATTAGCTTTCTTTTGTAGAAAAGTACTCTCTTGCTTCACTTATATTTGTTTGGAGAGTTGATGAAATAAATTAATTGGTGTTTGGTTAGTTCAGAAAATGTTGCATGTGGTAATTGGTATAAGGAAAAACTTGCTTAATCTTGTAGATCACTAAAATGGATAACTTGATGCTTGTCAATTGTTTTGAGTTAACAAGTAGATCATGATTAAATTGTGCATCACATGAGTTAAGCCTATAGTGAAGAACTACCGTAAAGTTTGTTGAAAATTTGGTTTGCATCGGTGGTACCTCTAAGGTCTAGATATTTTCTAATAACAGGGTTTGGTTAACAAGGAAGACGATATGAAGTCTTATAACGTTTGCAATATGTTTGTCATATAAACTTGGTGTACGGGTTGATATTCTTGTTTGCTTACATAACCATGCTAGCCTAAACTCTGTACTGAGAGGGAATGCTTCTCGTGCATCCAAATCCTTGAGCCAAAATCCATGCCATTTGTGTCCACCATAACTACCTATATGTGGTATTTCCTTGCCACTCCAAGTAAATTTTTCATGTGCTACCTTTAAATTATTCAAAATGTTATTATTCCCTTTTTGTGTCAATGTTTACTAGCTCATGAGGAATTTGTGTGGTTATTCTTTATTCTATTTGTCGAGTGGACTTTTACACCTGGACTAGTGGCATATACATCCGCTTATCCAATAACTTGCAAAAAGAGCTGGCAACGGGGTGCCCAGTCCCAATTAATTACAATTTTAACCAATTAATTCTCTTCACACTTTTGCCCTGATTCATCAGTAAGCAATGACAAACAGTGAAATACCTGAATGTGTGTAAACCAAAGAGAAAGAGGGATGATCTGCCTTGCTGGTAGAAATAACGTCCTTCATGGGAGCCGCTCTTAAAAGTCCGTTCGACAGGTAGAATACTGTTCTCACCCGCTACCATTCGTTGACAATTAACAAACACCTCTCAAAAATAGATACTCCTCCATGGTATGTGATTGATGGAAGGCACCCGAGGATTCGGTTAGCCATGGCTTGTGTTAGCAAGGTTGGGAGGAGTATCAAATATTTTATGCAATCTCTATATGCTTTCAAAAACTTAAAAGCTCTAGCACATGATTTAATCCCTGCTTCCCTCTGCGAAGGCCTTTCTTTTACTTTTATGTTGAGTCAGTTTTCCTATTCTTTCTGTCTTCCACAAGCAAACACTAGTGTCAACTTTGTTACAACATGCGTTATATGCAATGTATTGGACTTGTTATACTACTTTGTGTTGATAATATCCATGAGATAAATATGTTGAAAGTTGAAGCAAACGCTGAAACTAAATTCTTCCTTTGTGTTGATTAAATACCTTTTGTTAGAAACTATTGCTTTATGAGTTAACACTTATGCAAAACTGTTTGATGCTTGTCTTGAAAGTACTATTCATGAAAACGTTTAGCTTGTGTGATTCATTGTTTACTCATTATCTATTTGGTAGCAAATTATAGACCATTGACTTGGATCACTTCATTCATTTACATGTGCCTTGCAATATTATATGATCAAGATTATGATAGTAGCATGTCACCTCAAAAATTATTTTGTTTTTATCGTTTACCTACTCGAGGACGAGTAGGAAACTAAGCTTGGGGATGCTGATACGTCTCAAACGTATCTATAATTTTTGATGTTTCATGCTTGTTTTATACCAATTGCTACATGTTTTGCATCTACTTTATATTACTTTATACATTTTTTGGACTAACCTATTAACAAGATGCCGAAGTGCCAGTTCCTGTTTTCTGCTGTTTTTGTATTCCAGAAAAGCTAGTATGGAAATATTCTCGGAATTGGACGAAACTACACGGGGGTGCCTATTTTTCCAGAACACACCTGACGGAGCGAAGGAGCAGCAGAGGAGGGCCACCAGGAGGCCACACGCACCCATGGCGCGGGCCCCCCTTCTGCCGCGCCCTGGGGTGGTGTGGTTCCCTCGGGGTCCGCAGCCGCCGCCCTTTCGCCTACTTATTCCCCCCGACGCGAAAACCCTAAATACCTGAGCAAATATCCACGAAAAGATCCAGAGACGTCGTGATACGTCTCCAACGTATCCATAATTTCTGCTGTTCCATGCTTATATTATACCATTTGCTACATGTTTTATATACACTTCATATCACTTTTATGCATTTTCTGGGACTAACCTATTAACAAGATGCCACAGTGCCAGTTCCCTGTTTTCTGCTGTTTTTGGTTTCAGAAAGTTACTTCTGGAAATATTCTCGGAATTGCACGAAACAAAAGGCCAGTCCCTATTTTTCCAGCACGTACACGGAGTCCGAAGGAGAGACGAAGAGCCACGAGGTGGCCAAACCACCAGGCGCGGCAGTGGGCCCAGCCGCGCCGCCTGTGGTTTGGGCCCCTCGGGGGTCCGCCGACATCGCCCCTTCGCCTATTTATTCCCCGAGACGCGAAAACCCTAAAACACCGAGCCTTTCATCCAGAACATATTCGCTGCCGCCGCCGTCGTCAACCCTAACTCGGGGGGTTCTGAAGCTCTTCCCGGCACCCTGCCGGAGAGGGGAATCATCACCGGAGGGCTCTACATCGCCATGCCCGCCTCCGGAGTGATGCGTGAGTAGTTCATCCTTGGACTATGGGTCCATAGCAGTAGCTAGATGGTTGTCTTCTCCACTTGTGCCATCATGTTTAGATCTTGTGAGCTGCCTATCATGATCAAGATCATCTTATTGTAATGCTACATGTTGTGTTTGCTGGGATCTGACTTATATTGATACCTATGTGGAGCTGAATATTATATTATCATGTCTATGTCATTTGTGATCTTGCATGCTCTCCGTTACTTGTTGAAGCCTTGGCCAAGTGAATACTTGTACTCCAAGAGGGGGTATTTATGCATGATAGTTGGGTTCAACCTCTATTTAACCTGGGATAGTGACAGCAAGTTCTAAGGTTGTAGATGTGTTGTTGCCACTAGGGGTAAAACAGCAATGCTTTATTCAAGGATGAATGTATTGTTTACATTACGCACATTACTTAATGCAATTGTCTGTTGCTTGCAACTTAATACTGGAAGGGGTACGGATGTTAACCGGAAAGTGGACTATTTAGGCATAGATGCATGCTGGATAGCGGTCTATGTACTTTGTCGTAATGCCCAAATGAATCTCATAGTAGACACCACAGCTCACACATGCATGTTATATGCACTTATCAATTGTCAATTGCCCAGCTGTAATTTGTTTACCCAGCATGTTAGTTATCTTATTGGAGAGACACCACTAGTGAACTGTGGACCCCGGTCCATTCTTTTACATCTGAAATACAATCTACTGCAATCATTGTTCTCTACTGTTTTATGCAAACAAACATCATTTTCCATTCGATACGTTTAACCCTTTGTTTTCAGCAAGCCGGTGAGATTGACAACCTCACTGTTAAGTTGGGGCAAAGTAATTTGATTGTGTTGTGCAGGTTCCACGTTGGCACCGGAATCCCTGGTGTTGCGCCGCACTACACTCCTTCACCAACACCTTCGAAGCAAACCTCGTTTTCCTACTGGTTCGATTAAACCTTGGTTTCATACTGAGGGAAAACTTACTGCTGCACTCATCATACCTTCCTCTTGGGGTTCCCAACTGACGTGTGACGTACAAGCATTGTTTCTGGCACTATTGCCGGGGAGATATTCCCTCGTCAACTTAGAGCCACCAACACGTTTTCTGGCGCCGTTGCCGGGGAAAACCGAATTGCTTCTGCAAGGGGAGTCTCTCACACCCAATCTCTTTACTTTGTTATTTGTCTTGCTTAGTTTATTTTTATTTAGTCTTGTTTGCTCTCTTTATCAAAAACACAAAAAAATTAGTTACTTGTTTAATTCGTTTGATTTTGTTTTTCAAAATGAATGCTCCTGAAGTTGAAGTTCGTTCTTTTAGGCAACTAGGAGGTGAAAATTTGAAAGATGCTTGGTATAGAATTAGTGATGCTCATCATAGATGTACTAAGAAACACTCTACCACTATCCTCCTTAGGAACTTTTATGTTGGTATCTCTAGTTGGTATAGGTATGTTCTAGACACTCTTACAGGTGGAAATTTCTTGGGTACTCCTGCTTTAGAAGCCTGTAATATTATTGAAAGTTTGGTAGGAACACCACCCACTAAAGATATTAAAATTGAGATCACCTTGGAGGATGTTATAAATAAGTTAGACTCTATGGAGAATTTTTTTCCAAATTTTCTTGATTGTATTGGTAAGACTAATGAATCAATAGCCACCATCAATGAAAGAATCACTGTTCTTGAGGATAATAATATCCATGACACCCAAAATCATAGAATTGATGAGTTAGAGGAAGCTATTGAAACCTTAAGTTCAACCTTTACTTCTCTTAAGTCTAAAAAGGAGAAAGTTTATGTGGGTAGAGAGCAAAAGTTTATGTATGTTCCTAAAGTGCCAAAACCAAAGACTCATTATGAGCTTAAAATTGATAAAACTTTTAGTACGGTTAAAGGTAATGAAACACCTCCAGGAACATCTAAGATACCCATTGTTACAAGCTGTGTGTTGGAAGAAGCTTTTGATGATTTGAATGATTTGCCACTTGACAACACTTGATTTTCACTTTCTGCGCCTAGCTGAAAGGCGTTAAAGAAAAGCGCTTATGGGAGACAACCCATCGTTTTTATTTGCTGTTATTTTTGTTTTCTTTGAGTCAAGGAGTTTTGTTACTTCTGTAGCAACTCCTTTGTATCTTTATTTTATCGCAATGTTGTGCCAAGTAAAGTTCTATATTGAAAGTTGATGCAAGATTTGGATTTCTGCGCAGTGACAGATTTTTAGCTGTCACGGATTTGAGCTTATCTCCCTGTAGAAAATTCAAAAAATTCTGAGAAAAATCACGCATATTCCTGAGATATGTACGCAACTTTCATTATTTTAGGCCAGATCCATCTGAGCAACTTAAGTGCCTCGAAAAAATTCGTCATTCCAGACTGTTCTGTTTTTGACAGATTCTGCCTTTTGTTTTGCATTCGCTCTTTTACTGTGTTTGTGTGGATTTCTTTGCTCCACAAAGCATTGGTGGCTGTAGCTAATGTCCAGAAGCTTTGGGATTGATTGTATCATTACAGAATATGAGAATTTTTGATTATGCACTAACCCTCTAATGAGAACTGTCTTGAGTTTGGTGTGAAGGAAGTTTTCAAGGATCAAGCGAGAAGGGTGATATTATGTGATCAAGAAGAGTGAAAAGCCTAAGCTTGGGGATGCCCCCGTGGTTCATCCCAACCATATTCAGAGAGACTCAAGCGTCTAAGCTTGGGGATGCCCAAGGCATCCCCTTCTTCATCAACAAACTTATCAGGTCATCTCTAGTGAAACTATATTTTAATTCTTTCACATCTTATGCGCTTTACTTGGAGCGTCTGTGTGTTTTTATTTTTGTTTTTGTTTGAATAAATTCGGATCCTAGCAATCCTTGTGTGGGAGAGAGACACGCTCCGCTTTTTCATGTGAATACTCATGTTCTTCACTTATATTTGTTGAGTATTCTTAACTAGCTACTGCAGTGCTTTTAGCTCCTGTTTTTCATGCATCTCTTCGAGCTGTTAGCACTTGTTTATAAATACTCTCTTGCTGCATTATATTATCATTTGGAGAGTTTATGTTTAAATAAATTGATTGGTGTTTGTTTGGAAGAAAGAAAATGCTACATGTAGTAGTTGGTATTGGAAAAGACATATGCATTCTTGTAGATCATTGTCTTGTTTTGATTTGATGCTTTGCAATTGTTTTGAGCTCTCAAGTAGATCATGTTTAAGCTCTTGCATCATGTAGTTAAAGCCTAGTAGTGGAGAACTACCGTAGAGCTTGTTGAGACTTGGGATGCATATTTGTTCTCTCTAAGGTCTAGATATTTTCTGGTAAAATGTTTGAGCAACAAGGAAGACAGTGTAGAGTCTTATAATACTTGCAATATGTTTTTATGTGATTCTTGCTGTACCGGTTTATACTTGTGTTTGCTTCAAACAACCTTGCTAGCCTAAACTCTGTACTGAGAGGGAATGCTTCTCGTGCATCCAAAACTTGAGCCAAAACCCATGCCATTTGTGTCCACCATACCTACCTACTATGTGGTATTTCCTGCCATTCCAAGTAAATATTTCATGTGCTACCTTTAAACTATTCAAAACTTTATTACTCCTTATTTGTGTCAATGTTTTATAGCTCATGAGGAAGTATGTGGTGTTTTATCTTTCAATCTTGTCATTTACTTCTGACAGACTTTCACCTGGACTAGTGGCATATACATCCGCTTATCCAATAATTTGCAAAAAGAGCTGGCAACGGGGTGCCCAGCCCCAATTAATTACAACTTTCATTAATAATTCTCTTCACATGTTTTGCCCTGATTTATCAGTAAGCAACTTAATTTTGCAAATAGACACTCCTCCATGGTATGTGAATGTTGGAAGGCACCCGAGGATTCGGTTAGCCATGGCTTGTGTAAGCAAAAGGTTGGGAGGAGTGTCATCTATAAAGAAACTAAAATACATGTGTAAACAAAAGAGAAGAGGGATGATCTACCTTGCTGGTAGAGATAACGTCCTTCATGGGAGCCGCTCTTGAAAGTCTGGTTGACAAGGGGGTTAGAGTGCCCACTACCATTCGTTGACAACAACAAACACCTCTCAAATACTTATTTTGTGCTCTCTATATGCTTTCGAAAACTTAAAAAGCTCTAGCACATGATTTAATCCCTGCTTCCCTCTGCGAAGGGCCTATCTTTTACTTTATGTTGAGTCAGTTTACCTACTCCTTTCTATCTTAGAAGCAAACACTTGTGTCAACTTTGTGTGCATTGATTCTTACATATTTACTTATTGCACTTGTTATATTGCTTTATGTTGACAACTATCCATGAGATATACATGTTACAAGTTGAAAGCAATGCTGAAACTTAATCATCCTTTGTGTTGCTTCAATGCCTTTTACTTTGAATCTATTGCTTTATGAGTTACCTCTTATGCAAAACTTTTTGATGCTTGTCTTGAAAGTACTATTCATGAAAAGTTTTTGCTTATATGATTCATTGTTTACTCTTTATCTATTTGTTAGCAAACTATAGATCATTGCTTTGAGTCACTTCATTCATGACATGAGCCTTGCAATATATTGATCAAGATTGTGTGAAAGCATGTCTCCTCAGAAATTATTTGTTGTTATCGTTTTACCTACTCGAGGACGAGTAGAACTAAGCTTGGGGATGCTTGATACGTCTCCAACGTATCCATAATTTCTGCTGTTCCATGCTTATATTATACCATTTGCTACATGTTTTATATACACTTCATATCACTTTTATGCATTTTCTGGGACTAACCTATTAACAAGATGCCACAGTGCCAGTTCCCTGTTTTCTGCTGTTTTTGGTTTCAGAAAGTTACTTCTGGAAATATTCTCGGAATTGCACGAAACAAAAGGCCAAGTCCCTATTTTTCCAGCACGTACACGGAGTCCGAAGGAGAGACGAAGAGCCACGAGGTGGCCAAACCACCAGGCGCGGCAGTGGGCCCAGCCGCGCCGCCTGTGGTTTGGGCCCCTCGGGGGTCCGCCGACATCGCCCCTTCGCCTATTTATTCCCCGAGACGCGAAAACCCTAAAACACCGAGCCTTTCATCCAGAACATATTCGCTGCCGCCGCCGTCGTCAACCCTAACTCGGGGGGTTCTGAAGCTCTTCCCGGCACCCTGCCGGAGAGGGGAATCATCACCGGAGGGCTCTACATCGCCATGCCCGCCTCCGGAGTGATGCGTGAGTAGTTCATCCTTGGACTATGGGTCCATAGCAGTAGCTAGATGGTTGTCTTCTCCACTTGTGCCATCATGTTTAGATCTTGTGAGCTGCCTATCATGATCAAGATCATCTTATTGTAATGCTACATGTTGTGTTTGCTGGGATCTGACTTATATTGATACCTATGTGGAGCTGAATATTATATTATCATGTCTATGTCATTTGTGATCTTGCATGCTCTCCGTTACTTGTTGAAGCCTTGGCCAAGTGAATACTTGTAACTCCAAGAGGGGGTATTTATGCATGATAGTTGGGTTCAACCTCTATTTAACCTGGGATAGTGACAGCAAGTTCTAAGGTTGTAGATGTGTTGTTGCCACTAGGGGTAAAACAGCAATGCTTTATTCAAGGATGAATGTATTGTTTACATTACGCACATTACTTAATGCAATTGTCTGTTGCTTGCAACTTAATACTGGAAGGGGTACGGATGTTAACCGGAAAGTGGACTATTTAGGCATAGATGCATGCTGGATAGCGGTCTATGTACTTTGTCGTAATGCCCAAATGAATCTCATAGTAGACACCACAGCTCACACATGCATGTTATATGCACTTATCAATTGTCAATTGCCCAGCTGTAATTTGTTTACCCAGCATGTTAGTTATCTTATTGGAGAGACACCACTAGTGAACTGTGGACCCCGGTCCATTCTTTTACATCTGAAATACAATCTACTGCAATCATTGTTCTCTACTGTTTTATGCAAACAAACATCATTTCCATTCGATACGTTTAACCCTTTGTTTTCAGCAAGCCGGTGAGATTGACAACCTCACTGTTAAGTTGGGGCAAAGTAATTTGATTGTGTTGTGCAGGTTCCACGTTGGCACCGGAATCCCTGGTGTTGCGCCGCACTACACTCCTTCACCAACACCTTCGAAGCAAACCTCGTTTTCCTACTGGTTCGATTAAACCTTGGTTTCATACTGAGGGAAAACTTACTGCTGCACTCATCATACCTTCCTCTTGGGGTTCCCAACTGACGTGTGACGTACAAGCATTGTTTCTGGCACTATTGCCGGGGAGATATTCCCTCGTCAACTTAGAGCCACCACGCCGCCGTCGTCAACCCTAACTCGGGAGGGTTCAGAACCTCTTCCCGGCACCCTGCCGGAGAGGGGAATCGTCACCGGAGGCTTCTACATCGCATGCCTGCCTCCGGAGTGATGCGTGAGTAGTTCATCCTTGGACTACGGGTCCATAGCAGTAGCTAGATGGTTGTCTCTCCACTTTGTGCCATCATGTTTAGATCTTGTGAGCTGCCCTACATGATCAAGATCATATTATTGTAATGCTACATGTTGTGTTTGCTGGGATCCGATGAATATTGAATATTATGTCAAGTTGATTATCAATCTATCTTATATGTTATTTATGATCTTGCATGCTTTCCGTTACTCGTAGATGCTTTGGCCAAGTAGATGCTTGTAACTCCAAAAGAGAGTATTTATGCTAGATAGTGGGTTCATGTCTCCGTTTAACCTGGGACAGTGACAGAAAGTTCTAAGTTTGTGGATGTGCTGTTGCCACTAGGGATAACCTAACGATGCTATGTCCACGGGCATATGTGTTTGTTTACATTACGCACTTTACTTAATGCAATTATCCGTTAATTGCAACTTAATACCAACGGGGGACTCGGATGACAACCCGGCGGTGGATTATTAGTCATAGATGCTGTTGGATAACGGTCTATGTATTATGTCGTAATGCCCAATTAAATATCATAGTAGTCAACATGTCATGTATATGTATTGTCATGCGCTCATTATTCGTCAATTGCCCAGCTGTAATTTGTTCACCCAACATGTTAGTTATCTTTTATGGAGAGACACCACTAGTGAACTGTGGACCCCGGTCCATTCTTTTACACTGATTAAACAACCACAAACTGCAAACTGTTCCTTTTTCATTCTCTGCAATTTAATACTCATTTTCCACACCATACGTTTAATTCTTTGTTTTCAGCAAGCCAGTGAGATTGACAACCTCACTGTTTCGTTGGGGCAAAATAGTTTGATTGTGTTGTGTGCAGATTCCACGTCAACAGTCCAGACTCCCTGCGACAGCTATTTTTCTGGCGCCGTTGACAACCTTCTGAAGAGTTGCTGCTCCTACTGGTTCGATAACCTTGGTTTCTTTCTGAGGGAAAACTTGCTGCTGACTACATCATACCTTCCTCCTGGGATCTCCCAACGAACGTGTGTTTCACGTCATCATAGACTGCAGATCCGCCGCCGCGACGCGACGGACACCCAGCTCGATGAACGCACACAGCCATAGCACTTGCTTCCTCAAACCACCCATCTTCCCGCCGCCTCTGCATCGACCAGGCCAGCCACCAAGCACACCCACTCTCCAATCGACCACTCCCCTCGCCGCCACGGCCGGCCGGAGCAAGGTCGTCGAAGAAAACCACCTCCACCACCACCAAACACGGGACGCCAACATAATGAAGCGGCGCTTAGTACCTGATGCCGCGGATCTCCACCATGGAACTCCATGAAACACCAGGACCTTGCACTCCGACGATGCGTCCGCCTCATCGCCGGGATAGCCGCAGATGAAGCCACACCAGGGTCGGGCCATCAACCCCAGCATCCACCTCCAAGCGCCATCTCCAGATCCGTCAACCATGACGCCAAACCACTCCTTCCCCTCGCCTCCATGGCCGGTCAGAAGGAGATGGGCAACGCCAAATCGTAAGATCCGAAAATGGCCAGAACTGCCATTATTTGAGAAGCTCTCAGCCAACACCGCTCCTCCACCAACCTCCCACCTTGGGAGCTCGCCGGAGAACGCCGGAGTCAGCCCTCCAGTGCTTGGCAGCAGCACCAGCAGGGGAGAGCTCAGCGGCACCTCGCCAAGCGTCACGAAGGACCAAGCAGCAAACCCTACAACTACACCTAGGGCGAGAGGAGCGAAACTACTATGTACAGAGGGCCTCGGCCGCCGTCCCCAGCTCCCCTCCAGCCGACGGAGAAGGAGAGGAGCGACGCCGAGAAAGCACGGGAGACTCTCAAAGGAAAGGGGATGAGAGAGAACGGAAAGGGGAAAGTGAGATCCCCCAAAAGGTGGCTCTTTTTTTGGCATAGGATAATTGTATGTCTAAATATTGTAATTTTTATTTTTGTTAACGTGTTTTTATACGTTTCGGTGTTTCTTTTAATACCAGGTCCTTTTTCACAACAAAAAAATGCGAGATGTTTTTGGAAACTTTTCAGTACACCCTACAAACACTCCTGCAAAGACACTCAACCTCCATGCAGTGTCGATCGCCCCCCGGGCTGGCGTCATATCCCTGGATCACATAATATGGATCACTGAAACCACCAACAAAACCGTGATTGACCGATGGCGACGGCACACGCTGGATCGCCCATAACCCCGTGTCCTCCGCGAAGAAAGCGAGCCTAGGCACGTACCGGCACAGTACGCTCAGTTTATGTCCTGTTTTAACTAGCGCATATCTTATCTTCCTTGGTGTCTGAGCTAGCTAGCAGCTACGCCTAATTTTGTTGTAGCTTTTTTATTTGCTGTTTGGGAAACAAGACTTATCCCGTTATCCATATCTCTTGCATGCCACCTTTCTCTCTGTCCGTCGACCTCTCTCGACTTGACCGTAAAGTTGTAAGGACGCACGCCGCACTCTCGATCGGTGCTTGTACATGCAGCCGGCCGGCGGGCAGCAGATGCTCGGGCGCACCGCCGGTGCTTAGCTCTAGCCGTCTCATGCAGAGGTGACCTCTCTAAAAGGACCTGTTCTTTAGACGCATGCCACCTTTTGCGGAACCTTTTCGTCGATAGTGTCATATAACTGAAATTATTGTCCATGTTTTACGTTTGGCTGAGAGGCTTTCTCGAGGTTACATATCACACCATCTCTACTGGCACCTGCCATGTCCGGCACCTCCAGTGTGCCCTCTTTGGGATTGCTGGACACATGTCCGGTCGAAATTGGAGAGTGCTCGCAGCGACACCCCAAACCCGATTTATGTGATTTTATATGAAGTTTATTTTTGCAACCCGTTTGTAGGTCGTTTGGCCTGAGCATGGGAAGACCACTCGATTCACTCCCTGAATTTTATGTGGCCACATAGCACAGAGGATCCCTTGAGTGGATCATTTGAGAATGGCCATCCACACTCATGTGATTCTTTGTGGCCATATAAATATAAAAGAAATTAACAACCAGCATGTAGTACACACAGAAAATCCTGCCTATGGATCGCTCGCTCGCCTGGAGGTGCGCAAAAGTGGACATATGGGCAGCCCGACCTAGAAGCATGCCCGGACATTGTCGGCACCCCCGAGAGATCTCCAAACTTGGGATGACTCGGGGGTGCCGGACATATTTGTACTCGGTCCGGACACTTGGTGGTGCCACTGTGGATGATTTTTTTACGTCCGAAACCCCATTAGGGCTTCGGAGAGTCGTTTGGTGGGTGCCGGTGGAGATGCTCATAGCCTAGATATTTTCAGTTGTGTGTAAAAAGAATCACATTCGAAATATGAATTTGTAGATTGCAGTGCACAAAATATATATAGTGTTATACCGATTATATAGTCATGATCCAAGCAAAGCATTAGACCAACTGTGAGTTGTCAGATCACCCCGACACAGCTTTAAATATGCACCATCCTTTTTCGCTCGTGCATGCATGTCATGACCATGACTTCAAGCACCCAGATACTGTCCAAGCATAAAGTCAAGATGTCATCGCCCGATAGCATAACTTTGCATCGATTCCGCACATTTGGCCAAGGTATCGCAACGATAGCTGGGTAGCTTGTTGCTGAGATGGGTCATTTCACCACGGGGGGGGGGGGGGGGGGGGGTGTCATCTTTCTGCGGGCCGTACTTGATTCGTTTTTCATGGATAATATTTTGTTATCTGCATTTGGGTCCGGATGTCACAGGCCCATAGCTTAATTACTACACCATTCACCGATGCAAAACTCAGTACTCACCATACATAGCTGCTGTACTACACTGCTAACATACAAAATCAGTCGATATTATCACATTCCATCTCCTCCTTTACTAGATAATTTGAAGGAATCCTTTACTAGATAAGGTATGCATGCGATATGCGTTTGCATTAACGTGAAATTTATGCATGCAAACGAGGTGGTGTGAACAGTGATTGTGTACTATAATGCCATATTTCGATTACAGCTATTATCAGAAAAGGTCGAGCATGTATGTGCACCTTCCTACTGTATCGATCCGTGCAGCCTTTTCTTGATATGCCAAGCAACAGTAGAGCTAGTTTTATACTGTTTGTCCTGTTATCCAGTGCCGGTTTTACCAAGGTACAGTTGAGCTGTTTAGTGCGCTATTGACAGTGGCATTGACTTGTGGTTGCCGATGAACAGTCATGCACGATCTATATCATTCACTACCGGTAGCTTTGTTTTTGCCCAAGTGTCACGATCTTTACCGGTACGTTCAGTAAATTAAAGTCTCTCACCTAAACCGAGAGTCAGAGTATGACAAACGAGGAACACACTCCGGAAAGTTGCCGCTTTGCTGAGTGTTAAGAGGGAGACGGTCGGCAAATTGCGCTGCCACGTGTCTCTATCATATTTGCTGACTGTTCCCCAAAATACACTTGGACTACTGGTCAACCATTATTGTTTGCCGAGTATTTTACCATTGCACTCAGCAAAGTAATGTTTTAAAATTTTGCCTTCCCTATTTGGTGTAAATTATGATGTAAAGTACAAGTTTTCGAGTGTTTTACCATTATTGTTAGTCTTTTCCCTAGGCCTTCGTTTATGAGGAATATGAACTAAAATCATTACTTTTTGTGTAAATACATTTTTGCCATTTTAGATCCGTTTGAAAGGAAATATAATAATATCAGAAAATAAGCATTTTGGCATGAAGTCATATTTTTGGTATACACTTAGCAAAAAAAACACAAATTTAAAATGTTACATTGTTGACAAACTAGACTATCTCTTGTAAGTTTCTAAACTTACAGTTTAGACCTTCACTTTTAGTTAATATTAGCAGTAGGCAGTCATTTACCTTCAGTGGGGCATGCTAATTTGAGTAAGATAACCGCATATTAAGTAAACATGACTGCAACACAGTCACTATACTAGGTTGGTTTAGGAAGAATAAAAAATGTTTACATGTATGACAAAAATAATATGAAGTTTGGTGGTTGAATTGTAAGTGAAATAGCTAAATTTTGAAGGAATAAGTCTTAAGTGAAATAATTTTAAATTTATTTAATGAGTAACAAAAAACACCATGAGAGTTTTGTTCTTATTTCTCTACCATGATATGATCCGCATCAATGACTCTTTATGTTTGTAATATGTGTGATGCTATTTCCCCTCTAGCAAGCATGCACAATGATTTCTATTTTTACAGATCACATAGCACATGCGATGCACTTCAAAACTAATATTAGGTAGTTACAAATGTAAGGTTTGCGTTGTAGCGCCAGTATTAGCCAATAACATATATAGGGTCAAGATCCTTTTGTTATCCCCCACGTGGCGCTTGTTCCTTCAATGCCGTTTAGTCTATGTGTATATAAGTGTTAGGTGTCCTCATTATCCCAACGAAATAAGTTGGAAAGGGCTCATAAAAATTGACATCTATTGTGATCATGGCGCTCTCATGATCATGGCGCTCTTGTTGTTGCTTGTGGTGGCTACAAGTAACTGAAACATGCATTAATTTGTTCTCCCTATAATTGCTTTTATCAAAACAATAAAACTGTTGTAGTTTGGGTTTTAAGATTTTTTTGTCATATGCATTAATTTTATTTTTCTTTGTTCATTTATGATTTAAAAATTTAGGTGGGACTGGCCATGAACAGTGTCCAGAGGGCTTGTGTAAAGGACCAAGTGGCAAGTTCAAGGGTCCATGTGCTAGCGATGGGCCTTGTAGAGATACTTGTCAGAAAGAAGGTTTTGAAACTGGCATTTGCCCAACTGGAGGGTTTTTATTCAAACAATGTAAATGTTGCAAACCATGTTAGAATTCCACAGATATCAAGGAGATGTTACGTGGTGGAGCATGCATGATATTTACTTACCAGTGATTTTTTCAATTATTATTTGTGCGCTTGTTGTAAGATTTTTTATCTTGAAATTATGTAATTGAAGTCTTGTTTTCTCATATTGTGGGTACATGTAATTCCAACAGTTATCATATATCTTATATATACTATAAGAATACGCGTGCCTTGGTAGATAAAAGCAATACCATACACATACATTGATTGAAATGGGTGCACTAAAGGATGTCGTGTTTCACGAGAGGGTATTTGTGACGTTTTCTCTCGGTTTTCGTTAACTAGCCATAACTTTCTCTTATTCTTAAAAAATTAGATGTGGAAAAGTTTTTCTTTCCTTTTCCAGAATGCAATTTTACATTTTATGGCACAAAACACAGCCTAGTATATAATTAAAAAAATTATCATAAATTCTTTTTAAAGTATACTGCAAAACTTCCCTACCATACTGAAATATCTTGTATTGGGCTAAGTTTTTATTTTGTTGAATCCACAAAACATTTGTGGGGAGGAGTTTCATGCTTGCATGCAATGCTCCAACAAGGCAAGTCCAAAAGAAAATGACAGAAGTAGTGTCTTGTTGATCTTTAGGTGTTAATCCTTAGTGGAGCCTCTTTTAGTGATATACTATTATATGGACAAGAACATTGGCATGATTTGTTCCAAATATGTGTGATGGAAGAACAATCTTCTCGGGATTGCACTGGATGGAATGATCTGATGTCCAACAACTAACAAATTAGTTCGGTTTCATGAGGACGGTTCGGTCGTCAATGGTGTTTGTTACTACCCAACTCGTTCCCTAGTATCAGAGAATTACAACCCTTAGATCAACCCTAATGGATGGCCCACATTTATGGGTCCCTACCATAAAAGAGCTCATTACCATAGAAAAAACGGCTGGATTCATATGTATGCATTGGGATTTTTCTATGCATCTGCACTACCTTGACCAAGAAAAGAATAAAATAAGCATGTTTATTGCAGGCTAATTGTGCACGTTATTTTTATTTCTATATCTTTGAATTTCTGGTATTGGATGCATTTTCACTTGTATTTTAGTGGCTAATACGACGATGCAAATTTATGCAAATTCCTATGTATTGGATGCATTTTCACTAGTGGATAAAGCTACATCATTCTATTTTCTGAACACATAGTAGGTGCAACTCTTACTATGGGAGATAAATAAGTGTAACTTGACTGCCCATACAAAATAAAAAAGGCCGTAAAATACTTTTCATATGTACTGCTCATAGAGTCAAAAAATAGCTAAATTCATAATATATTTAATAATTAAGTTAGTAGAAATAGAATATGTAGTAATGTAAGTCCAACATCAATGGGGCGTGCTACCGCATAATTAAGAAACATGCCTCCAACACAGTCAGTGACTAGGTTGGTTTGGGAAAAATCGAAAATGTTTAGGTACATGATAAAAAATTATATGAAAGTTAGTGGTTCGATTTTAAGTGAAATAGCTAAATTGTGAAGGAATAAGTCTTAAGTGAAATAATTTGAAGTTTATTTAATGGATAACAAAAAAACACCATGAAATTTGTGTTCTTATTTCTGTACCATGATATGATCCTCATTCGTGAATCTTTATGTTTGTAACATGTGCGATGTTATTTCCCAAAACTAATAATAGGTAGCATGTCACATAGCACATGCAATACACTTCAAAACTAATATTAGGTAGTTACAAATATAGGGCTTGCGTTGTAGCGCCAGTATTAGCCAATAACATATATAGGGTCAAGATCCTTTTGTTGTGCCCCCACGTGGCGCTTGTTCCTTGAATGTCGTTTAGTACATGTGTATATAAGAGTTACGTGTACTCATTCTCCCAACAAAATAAGTTGGAAAGGGCTCATAAAAACTTACATCTATTGTGAGAATGAAGTCGCTACGAAATATGCGCCCTCTCATGACCATGGGGCTCTTGTTGTTGCTTGTGGTGGCTACGGGTAACTGAAATATCAATGAATTTGTTCTACCTACAATTGCTTTTATCTAAAGAATTATAATTGTTGCAGTTTGGTTTTTTCATTTTTTTTTGTCATATGCATTATTTTTATATTTCTATGTTGATGTATCATTTTCAAATTTAGGTGGGACTGGCCATGAACAGTGTCCAAAAGGCTTGTGTAAAGGACCAAGTGGAAAGTTCAAGGGTCCATGTGCTAGCGATGGGCCTTGTAGCGAAACTTGTCAGAAAGAGGGTTTTGAAAGTGGCATTTGCCCAACTGGAGGGTTTTTATTTAGGCAATGCAAATGTTGCAAACCATGTTAGAATTCCACAGATATCAAGGAGATATTACGTGGTGGAGCATGCATGGTTTTTTACTTAACAATGGATTTTTAAATTATTATTTGTGCGCTTGTTGTAATATTTTTTATCTTGAAATTATGTAATTGGAGCCTGGTTTTTCTCATATTGTGGATACATGTAATTCCAACCGTTATCTTATATCCATATATATTATAAGAATACGTGTGTGTTTCTACGGAACAACGATACGATACACAGATATAGATTGAAATGGGTGCAACAAAAGAAGGTAGTTGTGACGGTTTTCTCCCGGTTTTCGTTAATTGGCCATAACTTTCTCTTCTTCTTCATTAATTAGATGAGGCGAAGTTTTTTCCTTTTCCATAATGCAATTTTACATTTGATGGCACGGAAACTTTCTTTTAAAAACAACTTTTTACGGTGGCAATTGTTTAGGAATGTTGTGCTTACTCTCGTGACATTTCGCAAATTCACAAATGGCGTGGTTCTCCTATCTTGTCATTTTTAAGCAAGTTGAGACAACTGAGCACCTTTTCTTTTGAGCACATGTTCTTCTGTTACCCTGTTGCTATATGGGGAGGGATTGGTTCTATGTTGGGTACAACGCTGGTCCCTAACTCTCTGTGGTAGGCCTTTGTTTGTTTCTATTCTTTCTTACGTGGGGAGCGGTGTGAATATGTATATGATTGGTATCACCGTGATTTATTGGGGGTTTTTTAGGACACAAATTACGTAACTTTTCAAGAGCACACGATGCGTCCACCCTGTGAATTCCTTATATTTTTTGGTTTCTCTTTTGTTGTACTGGGCAGGCAGAAGGTTTCGGACAAAGAGGTGCGGACGATGAACCCGACGAAACTGGTGCAACGACGGCGACAATGTTTGCCACTTTGAATGCTGGTCCGAGTGGCATACCACCAAGGTCTACCCTGACGATCAGTTGATCACTTGATCTTGCGGTCAAGAAGTTACAGTGTGTGGTTTGAAGATGTTGCCTCATGGTTGTGCTACGTAGTATTCGTGAAAAAAGCTGGCTGTGTTGCCTGGAACTTATTCTCCTCCGTTCTTTTTTGTTGCTTCCTTTTGTTGCTTGAGATTTGCTGATTGTAAGTGGCATCAGGTTATCGTCTCATAGTGGGTGTTTCGATGTTGAAACGTCGCACATAGGGTTTCCTAATGCTGCTCCAACTCGTTTATGTTTCCCCTCTCTCCCTTTTTTTACTACTTGTATAAAACTTGTTATGTCCGTTTTGATTAATGGAAAGGGGCGTAAACCCGGTTGAAAGAAAAGTTTGTGTCCAACTTTTTGCCTGCATTGATCGTCCCAGCTTTTTGGGAACAATTGGGATGCAAATAATTCCACACAGAAACTGAAATTTGAAGATAGTCCTATTTAGTAAATCTTACATTAAAACATGTCTAGATGCATGCATGTAGAAAGTAGCTAGAAAGTCTTATATTTTGATACGGAGGGAGTACTAGCTTGGTAGGAGCGGGGCATGCATACATCGACACATCACATTCCAATGGTCGACAAATCGAGGAGAAGCGCGCTCGACAAATCGGCCCTAATTAACTCACAGCATCATCATAAGAGTGGAGACGTTGCGTGCCCACCATTGTCGGTAGATGGCCCGAAATCCCCACGACACGAGCACAACCCTAGCAGACGTGATTTGCGACCGGCCGATAGCTAGCGGTGCCCGCCTACGCGAACAAGAAGCCATTGGCATATCGAGCCGGGCATTGATGGCGTCACGTCGAAAGGATACCGCCGGTGCATGCACGGATGCAGCAACGCTGCCTTTTCTCCATCAGCTGATGGCCGGACCACACGCTCGACGGCGACCCCTGTCGGCAGACGGCCCGGGCAGGCCGGGACACGGGCATGCACCGCGACGCCGACGGAACGTGCCGGGGTCGCCCTCGCCGGCATGGTCCTCCGCGACACGGCACGAAGCATGCAATCTGCCGTGTGAGCCGTCCCCGTCCGGCGGTGGCGACGGCGACGACACGACCGCACGGGTAGCTAGTACGTTTAACTACATTCCTCTTGTAGCCTCCCTAGGCGCTGGACCGCACCGGTGTTGGCTATAGGGTAGGAGGGGGCACCGGCAGGACGATGGGACGCGCCGCGCGCGAGTTATTGCCGCGGCGGGGATGAGGGTGGCGCGTGGAGCCCGCGACGGGCGCGGCACTGAGAGCGCGTACGGCGTACGCCATGGCCGCGGCCGACGAGTTCTGCGGGCTAGATACGTACGGTACGGTTTGGGGACCCTGGTGTACGTCTCGCGTCGCGACAGCGGTCAGCCGGCGACGGGCGGAGCCTTCCCTATTGTAGTGCAGTACATCCCGGGGTATCCGCTCTGGGAAGAACGCACGTCCGCGTGCACCGAGCTACTAGTATACGTACGTCCTTCTGATACGTGCTTCTTATACGCGGTTCTGACGACACCGATGGTTCTTCGCATACGTGCTGGCCGCGATTTGATGTTTTGTTTGCTTGCGTATGGAGCCAACCGAGATCATGTTCTCTCAGCACTGTGGGGCTGGATTTAATTCGTGCAGCTTCCCTGCATTCATTTGCGCTACTGCGATGAATTGTGATTTTCTTATTTATAGATGCTGAGAATTACACAAAACTCTCACGTAGTTAGCATCAATCGTTTTTCATGCATGCATGCTTCAGATAATTAGACCGGCCATCCACCGCATCCATTCACAACATTTTGCAAGATTTCGATATCATAAAAAGTGGACGCCGAACAGCTTAGAACATCTCCAACCGGACACCCAAATTTGGGCCTCAAACTATCCGCGGATACGTCCGGACGTGTCCGCGGACAGTGACCAGACAACCCCTATAAATTGTGATTGATCTACAATCATACAATCATGACCCTTATATTTGTCTCTCCAAATCCATGCATTACATGCAGCTACGTTCTTTGCATTGTGGAAACTCTATCTAGTGCATAAAGATATACCATACATAGCAACTATAATTATCACTAAAATAACTATAGCTCCCAATGCATAACGGAGATGCATCTCCTTCTCGATGGCATGCTTTTTGATCTTCTTCATCTTTGTCCGACTTGCATCCATCTTGATTTTGTAATCATCGACGATATCCGCGAGATGCAACTCCATATTCATCTTCTCTTCTTCTATCATTTTCTTCTCTTCTACTATCATTTTCTTCTCTTCTTCAATCTTCTTCTTCTCCTCTTCCCTTCCGGCACACCGGAGATTCAGGCCGGTCTGCGTGTTGGCGGTTGGAACATGAGAGTGGGAGGAATCCCAAGTCAGCCATGTCGGCTTCGACGACGACACCGCCGCCTTTGGGTGATGTGTTCCCTTTTTGGAGGCACTGTCCTCGCTCTGTTCACACCCTCCTCCCCATTCATCTCCCGGGTTAAAACCTTAACTTTGTTGGGGCAGCAGCGGTGCTGCTAGCGTCGTCCTCTACTGGAAGGCGCCATCTTGGGAACAATGGGGTTGTGGATGTCGTTTGTGAATTGGCTGGTGGACTGCGGCAGCGATGTGGCCCATGGTTTGATCTTGATCTCAACGGTGTTGGCAGCGTTGAACATTTCGATGCTCTTCGTCCAGCCTTGGCACCCCTAGAGTCTGGCGGTTTGAGTACCACGAGACTAGGTTGGAAGAGAATTGTTCCCCTCCACGGGCTGTAGTTGTGTAGCGCGATGCTTCAAGGAGCTACTCATGCGCTCTTGGCACCGCCCCATGATTATCATGGCGTCTTCTCGAACCTCTGCATCTTCTTCATCAACGACCAAGTCTGCGGCTTCGTCTCTTTGTGGGTGGTTTCATGGATGGAAGCAAGGTTTCTCAAGGCAAGCTCGGTGTTGCTAGCATTTGGGCTATGTCTCTAGTCCTAATTGGCAGCTTGACTCCTGGTCTGTTCTCTGCTCAAGGTGAGCGTCTCCAATGTTGGCGGTACGACGACCTCTGAGCCAGGGTGAGGGGTCCGTCTTCGGTCATGGAAGAGAACGACAAGGTGATGGCTGGCCTCTCCTGGTGCAGATGGTATTGTTCCTCATCGCTCACTGCGCTCGTACATAAAGATCTCTCGTCGTTGCTCCCTGGCGCTCTGTTCACGTTAGAGTGCATAATGGACTTCGGCTGTTCTTTTCATGGTTTATTTCTTCTATTTGTTCTTTTCTTTTTCGATAAAGAGAATTTTATTACTTAAAGAGTTTTAAGCATTACACCCGGTCTCTGCATAGGTAGGATGCACACAGCCTCCACACGTCCACGAGTCTCAACAGCAAAAGTAAAAAAGGCGAATTACATATCATAATGAGAAATTGTAGAAACGCCTAAGGTGATGGAGGGCAGATCCTCTGATTATGTTGCCATCCATGTTGGAAAAAAAATCCCTCAGCGTATCCTCCAACCGCACAGACACCTCCGTGAACAGGTCACGGTGCTCCACACGCTGTAGAGGTGACCATGAACGGATCGTAGCTGTGCATCGGTAGATGAACTGCATAAGAGACGAATTTTTATCATTAAAAACTTTGTCATTTCTACATAGTCATCGCGGCCATATAACGGCAATCGCTCCCACCCTATTATCAACTGGTACATCAGGTTGGATTAACGCTTTGTATATAGAATCCACTGAGAATTTACCATTCTCCTTGAGATTCCATTGATATATATCTGGTCCCTACGTCAAGTTAACCGAAGCTAGACGTTGTATTGATGGCGTGTTACTGGTAGAGTGTTTTATTACTTTCAAGCAACAGCACCAGAAGATCTGCTTATTGACCGTGACAACACACGTTCGTTGGGAGACCCCAAGAGGAAGGTATGATGTAGTGCAGCAGCAGTTTTCCCTTGAAATATGACCAAGGTTTATCGAACCAGGAGGACACGGAGGTTCTTCAGAAGGTTGTCAGCGGCGCAACTGACGTGGAACCTGCACACAACACAAGCAAACTACTTTGCCCCAACGAAACAGAGAGGTTGTCAATCTCTCCGGCTTGCTGAAAACAAAGGATTAAACGTATTGTGTGGAAAACAGTAATGAGTGCAGAAAGTAACAGAGAACAAATGATTGCAGTTGGTGGTTTTATCAGTATGAGGAAATGGACCGGGGTCCACAGTTCACTAGTGGTGTCTCTCCATAAAAGATAACTAACATGTTGGGTAAACAAATTACAGCTGGGCAATTGACAAATAATGAGCGCATGACAATGCAATATATGACAAGATGATTATTATGAGATTTAATTGGGCATTACAACAAAGTACATAGACTTGCTATCCAACGCATCTATGCCTAAATAATCCACCTTCCGGTTAGCATCCGCACCCCTTCCGGTATTGAGTTGCAAACAACAGATTATTGCATGAAGTAAAGTGTGTAATGTAAACAATGCATCATTGTTTTATCCCTAGTGGCAACAGCACATCCACAACCTTAGTCGTTTCTGTCATCTCGAGCCCAGATTACTGGAGGCATGAACCCACTATCTAGCATAAATACTCCCTCTTGGAGTTACAAGCATCTACTTGGCCAAAGCATCTACTAGCAACGGAGAGCATGCAAGATCATAAACAACATAAATAGATAGATTGATAAACAACTTGCTCATAGTATCAATATTCATCGGATCCCAGCAAACACAACATGTAGCATTACAATAAGATGATCTTGATCATGTTAGGCAGCTCACAAGATCTAAACATGGAGGTACAAGGTGGAGAGACAACCATCTAGCTACTATGAACTGAATGAACTGATCACTCCGGAGGCAGGCATGGCGGTGTAGAGGCCTCCGGTGAGGATCTCCCCTCCGGCAGGGTGCCGGGAAGAGCTTCAGAACCCTCCCGATCTAGGGTTGACGACGGCGGCGGCGACGGAACTTTTCGTGGAATATGATCGGTGTTTTTAGGGTTTTCGGGACAGGGAATATATAGGCGAAAGGGCGGCGTCGGAGGGCACCCGAGGTGGCCACGCCAGGGCTGGGCGCGGCCCCCCTCCTGGCCGCGCCCTAGGGTGGCGTGGGCCTCGTGGCCCCACTCGTCTCCCCTTCTGGCTTCTGGAGTCTTCCGATGAATATTTGCACACGTTGATTTTCGTCCAATTCCGAGAATATTTTGCGACTAGCTTTTCTGAAAGAGAAAAACAGCAGAAAACAGGAACTGGCACTTCGGCATCTTGTTAATAGGTTAGTCCCAGAAAATGCATAAAAATGCTATGAAGTGTAAATAAAACATGTAGCAATTGGTATAATAACAGCATGGAACATCAAAAATTATAGATACGTTTGAGACGTATCAAGCATCCCCAAGCTTAGTTCCTGCTCGTCCTCGAGTAGGTAAACGATAAAAACAACATAATTTTTGAAGTGACATGCTACCAACATAATCTTGATCAAATAGTAATGCAAAGCACATGAACTGAATGAAGTGATCCAAGTCAATGGTCTATAGTTTGCTAACAAGTAAACAAGGAGTAAACAAAATGAATCATACAAGTGCAAACTTTCATGAATAATACTTTGGAGACAATGGAGCTATAAGAGTTTGCATAAAAGTTAGCTCACAAAGCAATAGATTCTAAATGAAAGTGTTTGACTAACACAAAGGAAGATTTAGTTTCAGCACTGGCTTCAACTTTAACATATTTATCTCATGGATATTGTCAAGGCAAAGTAATGCAATAAGTCAAACATATCATTATATAACAACTGTTGTACCAAAGTTGACACTAGTGTTTGCTTGTGGAGATAGAAAGAAGTAGGAAAACTGACTCAACAATAAAGTAAAAGAAAGGCCCTTCGCAGAGGGAAGCAGGGATTAAATCATGTGCTAGAGCTTTTTAAGTTTTTGAAAGCATATAGAGAGTATAAAAATATATTTTGAGAGGTGTGTGTTAGTGGTCAACGAATCAGTAAATAGACAATACTTTAAGTCACAAGTTAACCAGACCTTACAAGAGCGGCTCCCATGAAGGACGTTATTTCTACCAGCGGGTAGATCATCCCTCGTTCTCTTTTGTTTACACACTTATGAACATTGCTTGACTGATTTCTCAGGGGCAAAAAGATGTGAAGAGAATTAATGGTTAAAGTTGTAATTAATTGGGACTGGGCACCCCGTTGCCAGCTCTTTTTGCAAAATTATTGGATAAGCGGATGTATATGCCACTAGTCCAGGTGTAAAGTCTGATCAACAAGTGAAATAAAGACCATCTACCACATCCTCATGAGCTTGTAAACAGTGACACAAAAAGGAGTTGTAACAGTTTTGAATATTTTAAAGGTAGCACATGAAAAATTTACTTGGAATGGCAGGAAAATACCACATAATAGGTAGTTATGGTGGACACAGATGGCATGGATTTTGGCTCAAGGGTTTTGGATGCACAAGCAGCATTCCCGCTTAGTACAGAGTTTAGGCTAGCAAGGTTATTTAAGCAAACACAGACTGTCAACCGGTACAGCAAGAACTCATATAAAAAACATGCTTGAAAAATTACAAGACTCCACATTGTCTTCCTTGTTAACCAAAACCTTTCACTAGAAAATATCTAGACTTTGGAACTACCAATGATACAAATCAAATATCAACAAGCTTTACAGTAGTTCTTCACTAATAGCCTTTACTTACATGATGCACAAGTCTAAACATTACTTACTTGGTAACTCAAAACAATTGACAAGTATCAAATTACTCAAGACAGTGATCTACAAGACTTATGTAAGCATTTTATACCACTACCACATGCATAGCATTTTCTGTTCCAACCAAACACCAATCAACTTATTTGAACAACTCTCCAAACAAATATAAGTGAAGCAAGAGAGTACTTTCTTCAAAAGAAACTAATAGCTCTGACAAGAGATATATGAAAACAGAGAGCTAGAAGCTTTAGCAGTAGCTAGACAAGAATACTCAACAAATATAAGTGAAGAAAGAGTATTCCAATGAAAAAGCGGAGCGTGTCTCTCTCCCAAACAAGAGTGCTAGGATCCAACAAGTATAGCAGCAAACAAAAAAAAACAAACTGAAAACAAAAGCACACTGACGCTCCAAGAAAAGTACATATAATGTGAAGAAATAAAAATATAGTCTCACTAGAGATGACCTGATAGTTTGTTGATGAAGAAGGGGATGCCTTGGGCATCCCCAAGCTTAGACGCTTGAGTCTTCTCAAGGCATCCCCAAGCTTAGACGATTGAGTCTTCTTGAATATATTGGGAGATCCATGGGAGCTTCCCCAAGCTTAAGCTTTTCACTCTTCTTGATCTTATAATATCATCCTCCTCTCTTAACACTTGAAAACTTCCTTCACATCAAAACTCAACATTTTTCTCATTAACGGGTTAGTGCATCAAAACAAATAATCTCACTTGGTTATGTAAGGACACAAATTCATAAGCAATCATTTTCAAACATTAGCTACTGTTACTAGGCTTAAGTGATGATTTTGTTCGGGACACTTACGTCGCTCAAATCAAAAACTTTAGTCGTACGAAAGTTGCGTACATATCTCAGGAACACACACAACAATTGGCAGATTTTTTCAATTTTTTTTGATTTTCTACAGCGAGAAACGGTGACGTTCCAGAAATTTGTTCCTGTGCAGTAATCCAAATATAGGTACCATCTTGTCATAAGAGACTTTTCTTGGCACAACAAAACAACAAATAAAAGATACAATGGAGTTTTTACAGAAGTAAACAAGCTCCTTGACACAAAAAACAAAAATAACAGAAAGTAAAAACAATGGGTTGCCTCCCATAAGCGCTTCTCTTTAATGCCTTTTAGCTAGGCATGAACCATGAATCAAGTATTGTCAAGACCAAAACATCAACATTCCCTTCTTGTGCAACCAATGAAGCTAAAGGAACATTATTTGGATCAATAGTAGCATGACCATTCGAAAGCATAGACATAATGGCATCAACCTTATCATTCAAAGAGATCTCCTCAACAGAATTTACCTTCTTACCTGTTGGAGTTCTTCCGGTGTGCCATTCAGAATAGTTTACCATCATATCATCCAGAAGCTTTGTTGCAGCACCCAAAGTGATGGATATAAAGGTCCCTCCAGCAGCTGAATCCAATAAATTCCTTGAAGAAAAATTCAATCCTGCATAAAAGGTTTGAATAATTATCCAAGTAGTCAGTCCATGAGTGGGACAATTCTTAACCAATGATTTCATTCTTTCCCAAGCTTGGGCAACATGCTCATTATCAAATTGCTTAAAGTTCATAATGCCACTTCTCAAAGATATGATTTTAGCAGGAGGATAATATTTTCCAATGAAAGCATCTTTACACCTAGTCCAAGAATCAAATACTATTTCTAGGCAAAGATATCAACCATTTTTTAGCTCTTCCTCACAAGGGGAAAGGAAATAATTTCAGTTTAATAATATCACCCTCTACCTCTTTATACTTTTGCATATCACATAGCTCAACAAAATTATTAAGGTGAGCAGCAGTATCATCAGTACTAACACCAGAAAATTGCTCTTTCATAACAAGATTTAACAGTGCAGGTCTAATTTCATAGAACTCTGCTGTGGTAGCAGGAGGAGCAATAGGTGTGCATATGAAATCATTGTTGTTTGTGCTAGTGAAGTCACACAACTTAGTGTTTTCAGGATTACTCATTTTGGCAAAATTAAAACAAAACAAGAAAATAACAAACCGAAATAAACTAAATGCAGGATTTTTTTTTTTTGTGTTTTTGGGTTTTAACAGCGAACAAGATAAAATAAAATAAACAAAGCAAGACAAAAACAAAGTAATGAGATTGGAATTGTGAGACTCCCCTATCTAGAGATTCCAGTATCCCCGGTACCGGCGCCGGAAAAATGTCTTGATGGCATGTTAACGGTAGAGTGTTTTATTACTTCCCAGCAATAGCACAAGAAGATCTGCTTGTTGACCGTGACAACACACGTTCGTTGGGAGACCCCAAGAGGAAGGTATGATGTAGTGCAGCAGCAGTTTTCCCTTGAAATATGACCAAGGTTTATCGAACCAGGAGGACACGGAGGTTCTTCAGAAGGTTGTCAGCGGCGCAACTGACGTGGAACCTACACACAACACAAGCAAACTAATTTGCCCTAACGAAACAGAGAGGTTGTCAATCTCTCCGGCTTGCTGAAAATAAAGGATTAAACATATTGTGTTGAAAACAGTAATGAGTGCAGAAAGTAACAGAGAACAAATGATTGCAGTTGGTGGTTTTATCAGTATGAGGAAATGGACCGGGGTCCACAGTTCACTAGTGGTGTCTCTCCATAAAAGATAACTAACATGTTGGGTAAACAAATTACAGCTGGGCAATTGACAAATAATGAGCGCATGACAATGCAATATATGACAAGATGATTATTATGAGATTTAATTGGGCATTACAACAAAGTACATAGACTTGCTATCCAACGCATCTATGCGTAAATAATCCACCTTCCAGTTAGCATCCGCACCCCTTCCGGTATTGAGTTGCAAACAACAGATTATTGCATGAAGTAAAGTGTGTAATGTAAACAATGCATCATTGTTTTATCCCTAGTGGCAACAGCACATCCACAACCTTAGTCGTTTATGTCATCTCGAGCCCAGATTACTGGAGGCATGAACCCACTATCTAGCATAAATACTCCCTCTTGGAGTTACAAGCATCTACTTGGCCAAAGCATCTACTAACAACTGAGAGCATGCAAGATCATAAACAACATAAATAGATAGATCGATAAACAACTTGCTCATAGTATCAATATTCATCGGATCCCAGCAAACACAACATGTAGCATTACAATAAGATGATCTTGATCATGTTAGGCAGCTCACAAGATCTAAACATGGAGGTACAAGGCGGAGAGACAACCATCTAGCTACTGCTATGCACACGTAGTCCAAGGATGAACTACTCACGCATCACTCTGGAGGCAGGCATGGCGGTGTAGAGGCCTCCGGTGAGGATCTCCCCTCCGGCAGGGTGCCGGGAAGAGCTTCAGAACCCTCCCGATCTAGGGTTGACGACGATGGCGGCGACGGAACTTTTCGTGGAATATGATCGGTGTTTTTAGGGTTTTCTGGACGAAGGGAATAAATAGGCGAAATGGCGGTGTCGGAGGGCACCCGAGGTGGCCTCGCCAGGGCTAGGCGCGGCCTCCCTCCTGGCTGCGCCCAGGGGTGGCATGGGCCCCTTGTGGCCCATCTCGACCTCCCCTTTTGGCTCACAGAGTCTTCTGGTGAAATATTGATGTCCGTTGATTTTTGTCCAATTCTGAGAATATTTCCCGACTAGCTTTTCTAAAACGGGAAAACAGCAGAAAACAGGAACTGACACTGTGGCATCTTGTTAATAGGTTAGTTCTAGAAAATGCATAATAATGGTATGATGTGTATGTAAAACATGTAACAAATGGTATAATAACAGCATGGAACATCAAAAATTATAGATACGTTTGAGACGTATCATGTATCAAAGCATTCCATGAAGCTTGTCTAGGACCAAATAGACTTATTTTGAACGACACATTTGGTGGGTATGTTTCCATCACCTTAGCGAGTGTATCGCATTTGTGACGCACAATGTTGTACAAGGCCGGAAATTGTTCTCGGAGTGTGGTATTACCTAGCCATTTTATCCTCACAGAACCTAATTTCAGATCCATCCTTGATAGAGAAAGATCCATATGGGAAGAAGAATTTCTTCGTGGCCATAAGGCCAGCCCAGAAGTGGGAGTCACCCAGTTTCCAGTAAACCTGGGACAACGCCTGTGAGCCCACATATTTTATTCTGAGGAGGGTTTGCCAAACCCCTTCTTCGGTCAGAAGCTTGAAAATCCAGTTGCCAAGGAGGGCCCTATTCTTGACCTCTAGGTCATGAATACCGAGTCCTCCTTGGTCCTTGGGTCGGCAAACCACACTCTACTTAGCCAAACGGTACTTTCTCTTCTCACTATCCCCTTGCCAAAAGAAGCTTGATCGGAAATAATCCAGTCGTTTCAAGACTCCTTTTGGAAGTTGGAAGAATGATATCAAATACAGTACCATATTACTGAGTACTAAATTAATGAGTACCAATCTGCCACCTAAGGATAGTAATTTGCCCTTCCAGCTGTTTAGCCTAGCTTGAAGTCGCTCCTCCACCAATTTCCATTCAGCATTTGTAAGTCTTCGATAATGGATCGGAATACCCAAATACCTGATAGGAAACTGACCCTGTCCGCAGTCAAAAATCTCAGCATACAGGGAGACATCATCTTGAGCCTCACCAAAACAAAACAACTCGCTCTTATGGAAGTTACTCTTGAGACCAGACAAAAGCTCGAACGCTGACAGAATTAACTTCAGGTTCTTGGCTTTTTCGATGTAATGTTCCATAAACAGAATTTTATCATCAGCGTATTGAAGAATGGACAAACCTCCATCAAATAGACGAGGAATCACACCATCAATTTGGCCATCAGACTTTGCACGTTCAATCATCACGGCGAGAATATCAACGACTATATTAAATAGCATTGGCAATAATGGATTACCTTGTCTAAGCCCCTTTTTGGTCTGGAAGTATTTGTCAATGTCATCGTTGACTTTGATGGCAAAACTTCCTCCCGAAACGAAGCTATGGATGAAAGCACACCATTCATCAGAAAAACCTTTTATTCTGAGAGTCTGTTGAAGGAAAGACCACTTAACCTTATCATAAGCTTTTTCAAAATCGAGCTTTAAAATAACCCCATTCAACTTTTTCCTATGTAGCTCATGGACTATTCATGTAGGGTAACCACCCCATCTAGCATGTTACATCCTTGCATAAAAGCAGTCTGAGAGGGACGGACCACATGATCTGCCACAGTGTTCAGTCTTATCGTTGCAAATTTGGTGAAAATATTAAAACTAACATTAAGAAGACAAATGGGTCTATATTGTTGAATCCTTTCTGTTTCATTAACCTTAGGTAATAAAATTATTTCACCAAAATTCAGACGAAACAACTCCAGCTGTCTACAATGAAGGCAACTGAACAACTGTAGGAGATCTGTCTTGATAACATCCCAGAAGTTCTGATTGAACTCAGTCGGGAAGCCATCGGGACCAGGAGCTTTGTTGTGTTCCATTTGGAAAACCGCCTTTCTCACTTCTTCCTCAGAATAAGGTACAGTTAGAAGGCTATTTTCTTGATTTGAAACCTGGGGAATATCGTCTGTCGGGACTCATCCATAGAGAAATTATCTTCCTCAGGAGCTCCAAACAAACCTTTGTAATAATTAGTGATATACGACTTTAGTTGTTCATGGCATTCGATCGTATCCTCATCATGTACAAGAGAATAAATACGTTTCTTCCTATGTCTGCCATTGGCAACACTAATCTCGTATTCGAATAACCTTCCAGAATGAATTGTCCTTCGGACCATTGATACCATTTAAGCTCCTCCTCGCGCAGAATCCCCGCTATCTGTGCATTTTATTGGCTTTTGAGCTCCTCCTCAATTTTTGTGCTAAAGCCTCGAGGTCATCAATAATTGATGATAGTCGTTGTTTTTCTTTTTAAAGTAAAGTTGTTGTGTGACGAGCCCAACCAACAAGGTAGGTACGTAAAACACGTATTTTATTATTTCACCTTTGAATTGGAGTAGCTCCAGCAACAGGTCTTTCCCAAACCTTCTTGACCATTTCCTGGAAGCCTTCCCGATGTAGCCATCCAAGTTCAAACTTGAACCGATAATTACACGGTGGACCGGGCAAGCCAGTAGTCAACAAGATGGGAGCATGGTCTGACAGATCCTCAATACGCTCTAGAGCATGTACCGATACCAAGGGAAATTTTGATTCCCAATCAGTATCCATTAGTACACGGTCTAGCTTCTCATATGTAGGTTCCGGCAGACTATTTTCCCTAGTAAATTGTCTCCCAACCATTGAAACCTCTCTTAAATCAAAACTGTCAATGCCTGCATTGAACAGAAAAGGCCAATGATTGTCGAATCGGCCCTGGCTTTTCTCGAATGGAAATCATAGCAAATTGAAGTCCCCTCCAATTATCATGGGGGTGAGGGTTATCTTTTGCTAGATTCACCATCTCCCTAAGAAAAGCGGCCTTAGGATCCTCCTGGGCAGGTCCATACACGGTGACAAGACTGTTGAAGCTATTGATTTAATCCGCGAAAACAGTAAATAGTTTATGACTAGAATAACCAGAATTATACTAATCATGCGATGTACTTGAATAGTAGATAAATAGAATGAATCTAAAGCAACTACTACAAGCAGAAACTGTAGCAGTATCGTAAACAGGAAGATCAAGTAATCATACGGTGCAGCGGCAGCCGAAGCGTTGGTGTTTCTGTTGTCGCCCATGTCGTCGATGAAGAGGCTGCCGATGTCGGGGAAGAAGTCGTCGTTGGGGAAGAACTCGATGCCAGTAGTCGCGCGAGTGCGCTCCCCAAAAACCTGATCGCCCCTCTCCCGTACAGGATCACAAGAGGCGGGGTTCCGGAGGCCTACTGTCCCTTCAACCGGTGCACGCCGGAAGACGGGATGGAGAAGACTTGGAAGACGGCGGCGCAAGGTTTTGGCACGGTGGTGCGAGACCATGTGTTGGTGTATCTGCCAAAATTGGCTTGGTTCGGTTTTATATAGTGCAGGTTGGGAGTCAAAGCAGCCCTCATAAACGCGTCAGTTTATGATTTAGAAACTGCCGTATTAAACACGTCCGTTTATGAATTAAAAACGTTCACAATAAACGTGTTTGTGAATCAGAAACGGCTGTATTAACCGTGTCTGTTAATGAATTAGAAACGGCCGTAATAAACGTGACCGTTACTAATTAATCAATGACTCATTAACGGCTGTATTAACCGTGTCTGTTAATGAATTAGAAACGGCCGTAATAAACATGACCGTTACTAATTAATCAATGACTCATTAATTTTTCCAATTAACAAAATATAATAATGTGCCAATGAGAATTTCTGAATTTATCTTGGGCTAGTAAATACTAGTAAATTCCAACAAAGACTCCATATGAAATTGTCAAATTTGTTGCGGATATGGAGTTTAATATGAAAATCCCCATCCGAAACAGCTAACACCTCCATAGTATTTGCCCTTACTCCGAGTAAAATACCCTAGACGTCCACGAGGCGAGCGAGAGTACCAAGCAAAGTCCAAACCACCCGAAAGTCGGTTCAATAGACTTTGCGAAAACTCGCGCCTACCCGTCTCCGAAATAGCCAAAAAATCCAAATTATGATCCCGTACACAATGAGCGAAGTGCAAGTGTTTAGCCAAGTAAACAAGACCTCTGCTATTTGCAAACATGCTAAGCTCAGCCGTACGGGGTTTTATTAATTTAAAGCACATATAGAGGGTGTGTACCATGCATATCTAGATCGATGTCGATCATATGTCTTGGCGACTCGGCCGAAATGAAATCGTGTACAGAATATGACCATACTTTGCGAGGATGAACAGTGAGGCAACCCGGCGCCAAGAACCCATCATGGTAGCTGAGTTGGTTCCATCCCCATGTGGAACCAATTTGGCGAGAAATGAAACATTTCGTCAAAGCGCAGAACTTCTGTCAGCAAACAAGTAACCACACCTCCGAATTATATATTATCAGGCATGTATTATCTGTGCACATCTGGACATCTGGTCCTGCACTTTTCAAATGATCCCAATCAATATGACGCCCTAGACTGTAGCCAGGCATGCAGCGCCACCATGGCAATCAGATGTGCTAGCTCACGACGGAGTTGACGGCATTGTTGCCGAGCGAATTGGCTGGTTAGCTGAAGGACACCTTTTGCTTTCAAGATAGACGACATCGCCGCATGGCCCTGACTGTATCCACCTTAGGGCCGGTCCGATCATGTTTGACTGCTATTTTTATTCCGTATTCCATGTGTGTATAAAGAAGCCAACGCAATTTGCACAGATGCTTTCAGTGACGCGGCGTGGTAGCACGTTCCGGCTAAACAGGGGGTCGCAACCTGCAATGATGGTGGTTGGACTGGAGGATCATCAAGAGGCAGGTAGTCGTAAAGTGTGCAGTTCTTCGTCACAAAAAATGATGCAATATTTCTACATGAAAAGAGAAGTCCAGTCAGCTGATGTATTTCTAGTAAACTCTCGGACTCCTGAATCTTGGTAGTTGTTAACCCTTTAAGCTTGTTGCTTACTTTTGCCTGCAGCAAGGGAGACACAACCCAAGTTGCTTAATTAACTTTAAACATTATATATCTTTACTCCACAAGACACTGCGATTCCAGGCAAAAGTTCTCAAAATCGAGGGGCTTCTCTATAGTCTATACAAGAGCTGCTTTGAGAATCATGGAATAACGTTACTCGTATCAACATATCGCGAAAGTGCCAAGATTATGTAGGAGAAACGCAAAAGTAGACGCCACTACTGGAGAAAAATATTTAATGGACGCTGGAAGAGCTGACCTTCCAGAGTGGTCATGTTCGTAGTCAACTCCTGCTTGTGCGGCTTTCCACGGCCTATATCAAACGCCTCTGATCTCATGGATCCTCCAATCAGAACATCTCCAGATTTGGTCATTCGTGAAGATATATTGAAGCACACACGCACTGACGCACAATCCCCGACCCTGCCGGCAAAGAAGCATAATAAATGGAAACCAAGCAACTGGGAGATACTCGATCGATACATGGCATTTCCAGGCCTTTCCCACAAGTTTTTTTTTTTTTGCATGCCTTATGGTCACATGTCTCTTCCAAGGGAGCTGAATCTCCACGTAAATTGCACATCTAAGATGTATGAAAAACTTTTTTATACATACGGTATAGGGAAATGCTAAACTAAATATGATTCACAAGCGCCCGGAATCGAAATCAATGAAAACTACACCTTAAAGTTTTGCATAGCCTTTTGATCTATGTCATGAGATTAAAAAAAAACCTCCATCTCATCAGTCACACATGTGACACACGAGGTGCCCCCGCCGGCACCTCCGTGTTTTACCCCTCTAATGTCTGACAACTATGTTGTCTTGTCCACAATTTGTTGGACCTCTAAACACATTGATTTGTAGGGGAGCGGCAAATTATGCAGCCCCACTGCCTTAACATGGGAAAATTGATGTATCCTCAACAACAAGACCTAGTCGACGCAGGGAGGATAATATCCAACACCATCTCCACGAAAAACACCATCACCACCCGCATGATCGGCTACATTTCCCTTGTGAAGTTATACTTTCAAATTGTGTTGTATTTCGCAGTCCTCTGATCATTGCCTTGATTCACCATTGTGATTAGTTCCTTATGTTCTCGAGTGCATAGTAAATCCTAATCACAAGTTCCATATAGTTATGTAAGAATGGGATAATTTAATTTTTATTCTGAAATTGCAATTCTATAATGGTAGCGTGTGAACGTCAACTACACATTACTTCACCATTTATTGGCTCATAAGTAGAGTAAGAAAAATAGGAGGGAAGGCCAGAGGTTATAGAAACTGTTTCTCAAATCTTGGAAATTTAATAAGACTAGCCATAGTGATGGTATCACGCAATACATGCATGCAAAATGCTGATGTGTCACTGCAATTAATGATGAGAGAGATGATAGTGGTATCATAGGTAGATAACATAACATAACAAATTTCGAGGCAAAATGAGTCTACAACCTAATAAATATATAGTACAACATGATACCACATATATGTTACTACCCACTATGTAGATAGTAACATAGACTAGCTAGTATCATATGCATGATACTACTCTATGTTACTTCCCACTATGAGTCGTCTAAGGGGGCGTCACTGGGACCATAGAAAGTAATACTGTGGTAAATACATTATGGGTGTATCTAGCTAGGGCTGGATGACAAGTCAGCTTGGATCGTTTAACTCGAACTCGCAATGCTCGAATTCAGCAAGATCTCTAAATTAACGACCAATACACTCGAAGTTGATTAATCGTGCTAAATAAGATGGTGAAGTAGAGGGACTCATTCCTCATCTGGTTGAGGGAGGAGTCTCAATCTTGCAATACGCGGAGGATACCCTTAATTTTATGGAGCATGATTTAGAAAAGGCTCTAAATATGGAGCCTATTCTATGCTTTTCGAACAAGTGTCTGGGTTAAAAATTAGCTTCCATAAGAGTGAGCTCTTTTGGTTTTGTCAAGCTAAAGAAGCTGAAGATCAATGTAGGCATTTGTTTGGTTGTGAAGCTGTCTCTCTTCCTTTTTAAGTATCTTGGAATAACCATTCACTTCCAAAAACTAAAAAATGGGGAATGGAAACCAGTCGAGGATTGTTTCGAGAAAAAAATAAGTACTTGAATCGGCAAACTTTTATCTTATAGAGATACACTCATATTAATCAATTTGGTGCTAACCAGTTTATGTATGTTCATGTTCTCTTTTCTTGTGGTCCCAAAAGGGGTACGGAAGAGATTAGATTTTCATAGATCGTGTTTCTTTTGGCAGAGTGATGGACACAAACGAAAGTTTAGGTTAACAAAGTGAATATCATATGTCGCCTTGAAGATCAATGTGGGCTTGGAATTGAAGTATTAGAATTAAAAATAAGTTTTTACTCAGTACGTGGTTATTTAAACTTTCAAACGAACAATGGGCATGGCAGGAATGACTCCATAACAAATACCTCCATTCCATAACATTATGACAAGTATAGACACAACCTTTGGACTCGCCATTTTGGAAGGGACTAATGCGGGTCAAAGTCGATTTCTTTCGTAGAGCTTACTTTCAGGTTGGTAAAGGCATGACTACTAGGTTTCGGAAAATGCTCGGCTATGGGATATTCCTCTTGTGCAACAATATCTGATGTTTTATAGTATAGCTCAACGACAACCAGTTTTGGTGGCTAGTATTTTGGCACATGCGCCTCTAAATGTCACATTTTGTAGGACACTCACAGGGAAAAGGGGAGCAAAAACGTGCCATGGATTCTAGGTGCAGCACTATGGAGACGGTAGCAAGATAGTTATACAGCAGGCCAGTCTGGGACTTCGATAAGAGAATTGCAGTGCAATTTATCGACAAGGTTTTAGTTTGTTTCGTTGATTGATTCATGTTTCGACCATTTGCTGTAACATATTGTCTTAACAATATGCAATAATGAAATAAAGAGGCCATATGCATCATTTTGATGCAAATGTCGGGGTCAGACCCATTTCGAAAAGAAGAAAAAATGATCCATCAGTTTTGCAGATTCAGAACGGCCTCAATTAAGGGTGTGGCTCCTGCCAGGGAGTAGTGCTAGCTGGTGCCTTCAATAATGTGTCCAAATCCATCTCGTCTTTGCCATCAATTATAGGACGCAAAAAGAATATGCAATGATTCGCGCCGTTGTAATTTCTAGACTCTACCATCCATATGCATATGCGTGGATTGAATATCCCGTGGCCCTTGATCTCATGATTGCAGGCACGCACACTACACTGCACTAGCTAGTGGCTGCTCTTTTATATGCTACTCTCCCAATATATCCCTCATGTGTAAACATATGGGATACTTGAACCACCTTTTCGATGTTATACCTCACCACTTGTGCGGCAAAATAAAGCATGGATTGATCGGCCTAAACGATTAGCGCAAGTACGGGGTGACAGAAGCTGCATTCGCCTTAAAAGATTGTCTGTCCAATCACCAACTTGATGATGGACCATGCTAGCTAATTGTACTTCCTATCTATATGGTTAACAAACTGAAGATCTTTTGAAACTTCCAAAGTTTTCTTGGCTATCTAACTGCATTGCGAAACCCACAATCTGCATGGGAATCACACAGGAAAATCCATGCTTCGACAGGCATCTTTTTTGCTGCTGAGCTTTGCATGGCTAGGTTTTCCCTTCTCCTCTTCCGTTGTTCTTTCTCCATTCAGGCCCAACACAGAGATGAAGGTTCGACTTGCGGTGCAACCAACCACCCCGACCTCGAACGACAAACGCCAGCAACACAGAGATGAAGGTTCGACTTGCTTTTCTCCTCGCTGATCGAACAGACACGCAACGAGTGGCGACATGGTACTGTACTGTCTCGCCAATTTATTGCATGGCCGGGACTTGATCAGATACTGTTACGCGTAGCGCTCAGTAGAGTTCATAGTTTCAGACAGGCGCATGTGTTCCGCCGACCAACGAGTGATTCGTTTGTCGATCGATCCCTAGTTAACCACATGTACTACTACATCTGAACTCAACTGATCTCACTGGTGCGTACGGTTGGGCCATTGATATGCGTGCACAGCTGCAAATGCATGTTTATCAATTAGCACACGGAACTGGAATTACTGAAGATGTAAACCCTGTCTCGGATCAACCATTGATGTGGTGACCGGCGAGGAGGCGACATACATGCCGGAGTCAAGAAAACAGTATATGTGTTCTTGGTTCTACCCCCGCTCTGTGTTGCTCGTCGGTTGGCTGTTTGATCCCCCTGTCTCCGGGCATATTTTTGGACAGGGATGTGCCTGCCAATTTCGAAGATCTTCTCAACGATCACACTCGCTACGTTGGTCATCGATCCAGATACTATATAGGAGAACAGGTGGCAAAGAGTGGACTACAAGACGATCACAACGACGATGGGTGAAGAAAAACGCTTTGAGCCGTGCGCGGGCAGATCGTTGGAGACGGGGTGGTCGATCGTCGCCGGGAAGCGATGCAACTGCCGGCCTTTCCAGCGGCACGTCCGCCATGAGAAGCAACTCGCCCACGCGCCGTGTCGGCCGCGCGCTTCCATCGAGTCGGCTTTTGCGTCCCTAAATCATTCGTGCTTCACTGGCCTCTCAATCTCAAGCACACGATATTTATTGGGCGAAGAGAGATACAGATCCCTAAGCTATATATGCATGCCAAGTGGTGCCGAATCTAAATAGAAAAACTGTGGCAACTTTTTGTTACCGCCGGAGGAAGCAAGAACGCATGATTCAGCTCTGCGGATTTTGCTTTGGTGAGAACAACTGAACGATCTTGTTTGTGTTTTTATAGTGAGTCGTTGTGTTGTGACAAAATATGATACGCAACAGAGGAATATTTTTTCGACAAAGGGAATGTAGTAATATCGATAAAATATTAGTTACACCCAGTCTCTTCACCAACAAGATATCTGAAAGACATCAGGAAGAATGCACACAACCAGAAAGAAAAGAAAAGGAAGAAGAAAATATCCCGCCACGGTGATCAACCACTTGCAACAGCACACAAATCACCACCAAAGTCAACACCCGAATTATAAATGAGATTCTCCAAAAGTGACACTTCTAAGAAGAACACGGTGCACAAGCACCGTCGTCGCCCGATCAATAGATTTTAAGTTTTCACCCCGAAGAAAGTTTGAGCTGCAAAAAAATTGACTACAACTAGTACTGTAGTTGACAGGTACAATCAATAAAGGTTAGGCCTTGGGTTTCACCCTAGAAATTCTCGAAGACTCGGTACTCGAAGAGCACCACCAAAAATAAAGTCATCTACTGATGTCGGCCCCGCATGCCATTGCCGCCACTGCAAGTCACCAAACACCAGACTCACAGGTATCATGTGTCTGGTATGGACGGAAACTTCGCAAGGCATGACCACACAACAACCTGTGAAATTAAGACTTCATCGCATCCAAGACCCCACTCTGCCATTACTTGCTGTCTCAAACTCAACATGAGCAATGAAAACCTTATGCCCCTCTAATCGCAGTCGGCATGATATTATCCACCACTACCAACACCATGAAAATCGGGGCGTAGACATGTCATGTGAAGTGGGCAGCCAAAAGGTGACATCATTGCCGCTGGGTAACACTGGCCAAGGCTAGGCCCCGACTCGTCGAGTCCGGATCCACCTCCCGAGGACGAAAAATCCCGGCAAGAGCCGTCGTCGATGACTCACATCCCACCCCCAAGAATAAAGAGCTCATCGCTGAATGAGTAAACCCTAGCATCACTGAATTGATAAATCGGCATAAATCTACCTCTCGAGCTCCCCGTTCCATCTGATGGACGTCGCGGAGAAGGGTTGAGCTCTAGAGAAACCAAATCGTTAGCGAGGTGTTGCCACCTTCATAGTGTCACCCCAATGAAAACCTCGATATGTTGTATCAATATGTTGCGAAAAAGCGATAGGTACCCCCCCCCCCCCCCCTCTCTCTCTCTCTCGTGCCACCGCATGTTGGCTTGCGTAGGGGATGTGAACCCCAAGCTCCATAAAACCTTATCTTTCCTCTCTGTGCGCATGAGAGGAGAGGGGAAAGGGTAATTATATTGTGTTGAACGTATACGAATTATTTTATGTAAGAATCTAAAGTTAGCCTCCCACTATATTGTGTTGGACTGGCCTGCCATTGTACATTTGCTCCCAGAGGGTTGCACGTTTACAAATTGTAATTTTAGATTTACTACTACATTTCATTGGCAAACAATATATAATACTACTAAATTAATTAAAGGCAGCGATTATAATAAGACAAACAAATGGTAAAGCTAATCTGATAAAAAAATGTGACAGAAACGTGCCGTAGTGCACAATGATATGGATCCATGCATGTAAATGCATGTGCTAATGTATAATTGCAACTAGAAAAATACCACGCGCTTGCAGCGGGAATCTCTTTAAAATATTATTATGTGAATGAAATGGGTATAAGAGGCATGAAATATTCAATTGTCAAAGTTGATCACAATAATCAAGACACTAAATTTAATTCGTGTGAAATTGTTGAATTTTAAGGACTAAATATTAATGACGTGGACAATTATATGGCTGAAAAAAAGATGACATAGATATGCATGAAAGATGTACTATTAATAATTATTGTTAGTGGAGATGACATGGACAAATGGTTGGCTAAAATAGCAAGTGATGTGGATAGCTTGCATGTTAAGATAAAAAAAAATTAATACACTTAGTGGGGTTTTGCTTTATAAGAGGTATAGATAACCTGAAAATATCACTCATATGGTATAAACATTTGCGCCATTTTGATTGAGCACGGGAATGGCTCCGAAGTTCTGATAGAAGATTGTAGGGCATGTTTGGATGATAAATTATTGCAATATTTTATGCAAAGCTTTTATCATACATGCACCAAGAACACATGCAAGAAGATTGGCATTTATCTTTCTGGGTCCAGCTACAGCTCAGCAGAGATCTTTGGTCAGTGAAAATACTAGACCTGAAGAAAAGAAAAAGCAAAGCTAGATGCTTTACGTATGGCTAAGCTAGATAGACTAAAATCTTCGGAAAACCACAGTAATGGGCATGCATTAGCAATTTAATATCCTCCTTACATCATCTAATTGTAATACTAGTAAGTATTTAGTTATAGGTCAGATGACTGATATGGCGATGGCGACACAGTTGACAACCCAGTAAAGCACTCCCCATCCCCCTATCCTACCCTCTATATATAACTCCTCGCACTCGGTACTTCTCGTTCACACAAACACGGCCGGACTGCCTAGCTTGGTTAACCACCGAGCGAATACTACCGCATCCTGACGAACCTTGTGGTCACAAATCCGAGCTAACATAGATCAGTCCCACGAACTCCGTTCACAGTGCAGTGCCATGCCGGAAGCACCAGGCGCCCAGCCAGTTCCTGCCTCCGGCTACGCCCCCGGGGCGCACCGCGAGGCGCTCGACTTCATCCAGCACGTCACAGCAAACACGGGGAAGGTGCAGCGGCGCGTCCTCGCCGAGATTCTGGCGCAGAACGCGCCGGCCGAGTACCTGCGCCGGTACGGCGTCCCCTGCAGCTCCTCCGATGCCGTGGACGCCTTCCGCCACTGTGTCCCGCTCGTGACCTACGAGGACCTCCAGCCAGACATACTACGCATCGCCAACGGCGACACCTCCCCTATCCTCTCCGGCAAACCCATCTCCGAGTTCCTCACAAGGTATGCATGACAAGCACATCGATCGATCCACATGTGCATACGATTATATCTTGCCGATAATCGGACATGTATGGATTTTTGCACTAACGCAATGGGGCTTTATGTGCACCAGCTCGGGCACGTCCGGAGGGGAGAGGAAGCTCATGCCAACCATCGCCGACGAACTGGACAGGCGTTCGCTACTGTACAGTCTACTGATGCCTGTGATGAGCCAGTCTTTGCCCGGGCTAGACAAAGGCAAGGCGATGTACCTGCTCTTCGTGAAGGCGGAGTCACGCACGCCGGGCGGGCTCGCGGCGCGGCCGGTGCTAACCAGCTACTACCGGAGCCGGCAGTTTCTCGACCGGCCGCATGACCCGTACACGGCCTATACGAGCCCCAACGAGGCCATCCTGTGCGTGGACTCCTACCAGAGCATGTATGCGCAGCTGCTCTGCGGCCTCTTGCACCGCACCGACGTGCTGCGGGTGGGCGCCGTATTCGCCTCTGGCTTCCTCCGCGCCATCCGTTTCCTCGAGAAGCACTGGCCGCGCCTGTGCCACGACATCCGCACCGGCGAGCTCGACCCGGAGATCACTGACTGCTCCGTGCGCGACGCCGTCGGGAGGCTGCTCCGCGCCAACCCGGCCCTCGCCGACGAGATCGAGGCCGAGTGTCTGAAGCCGTCGTGGGAGGGCATCATCCGACGCCTGTGGCCCCGCACCAAGTACATAGACGTGATCGTGACCGGCGCCATGTCGCAGTACATCCCGACGCTCGAGTTCTACGGTGGCGGCCTGCCGCTCACGTGCACCATGTACGCTTCTTCGGAGTGCTACTTCGGCCTCAACCTCAACCCCATGTGCAAGCCAAGCGAGGTCGCGTACACCCTCATTCCCACCATGTGCTACTTCGAGTTCCTCCCCGTCGACAATTGCAGCAACGCCAATGCCGAGCCAAGCCACCGCGACCTCGTTGATCTTGTCGACGTGAAGCTCGGTCACGACTACGAGCTCGTCGTAACCACCTTCTCTGGTAAGTAAGACTAGCATCTACAAGCTACATAGATTTTACATCCAGATTCCAGATTCCAGACTAACATCGTCGGCTATTTATGTGCGATTTCGACAGGCTTGTGTCGGTATCGCGTGGGCGATGTACTGAGGGTGGCAGGGTTTAAGAACGAGGCGCCAATGTTTAGCTTCATGCGGCGGCGGAACGTGGCGCTTAGCATCGACTCCGACAAGACGGACGAGACCGAGCTGCACACGGCGGTGAGCAGCGCGGTGCAGCACCTGGCGCCGTTCGGCGCGTCGCTGGTGGAGTACACCAGCTACGCCGACACCGCCGCCATCCCAGGCCACTACGTGCTGTTCTGGGAGCTGCGCGCCGGCAGCACGGCGGTGCCGGCCTCCGTCTTCGAGGAGTGCTGCCTGTCCGTGGAGGAGGCCCTAAACACCGTGTACCGGCAGTGCCGCGCCTGCGACAAATCAATCGGCCCCCTCGAGATACGAGTCGTCTCGGAAGGCACCTTCGACAAGCTCATGGACTACGCGCTCAGCCGCGGCGCGTCCATCAACCAGTACAAGGCGCCGCGGTGCGTGCGCCCGGGGCAGGTCGTCGAGCTGCTTGACGCCAGGGTGCAGGCCAAGTACTTCAGCCCCAAGTGCCCAAAGTGGAGCCCCGGAAACAAGCAATGGAACAACTCCAGTGAACTGGTGAGCAACGGAGGCGCTTTGCTAGCCAGCTGATTGGTTGGAGGAATATGCATGCATGGCATATGCACCGTGATTGATCTATGTATTCCTGTAGGGGCTTAAGATAATTCGTATCTGGACTTCTGAGACAGTAAGGAAATAGTTAAGCAATTATGACTTAATTAGCTAGGGTACCCACGTATGTCTGCTTTTGTATTTGTAATTTTCTCTTTTTGGATCGTCTGTTGTGTGGAAGAAGAAGTAGTACATGTTAATTACGTTTCTCAAATCCTACCTAAGTACCTATAGCTATATAGATCCAGCTAGCTGCGTCCCAAAGATAATCTACCACCGATATGGGATAGACTTATTCAACTATAAAGATATGGAATGGACTAGTCCATAAGAAAGAATCTCTAATCTACACTTTCTAAGCAAAGAATGGTCATAATTATTGTTGGATTATCCAGTACACAGGAAATGGATAAAAAGAAGATAGCTCGAGGAGCTAGGAAGGATGGAAGAAAGCTTGACCGTTTTTTCACTGAACTACTCGAACTTTGTGTTCTAAAATGATTAAATAGCTCAGTTCGAGAGAGGGTTGAGCTTCATCGGTTAGTGTGCACCAAAGGATGAGGTTCTTTCCCGTCCTACAAATTGAAAACGTTCTAGCTTGATACTGCGATGTCGGAAAATCATCCAACGGAGCATGGAAACCATTTCGGTGGCGGTAATGGCCTCTAGTACTTTTCTATGAACAATACCACTATGGTCATCTTACGCTTAGACAGTGCCACATAACTAGACTTACATGAACCATTCATTTGATCCCCACGGTCGTGACACCACTTTCTAAGCAAAAGTAGGCTAAATCCAATTCCGGTACTTTATATCGATATGAAATGGACTTATCAAAACTATTGGGTTATTGAGGACACAAGATTATATGAAGTAGATCACAAAAAAGGGCCTATGGTCGCCGCACTCGCACTCCTCAAGTGTAACTTTTCACCCCGTAAGTAAAAAGCCACATGTTAGCCTCCACGCCATCTCTACTAGTGGGCCATCATACGTCTGGTCAGATACAACGCGTGTTTAAGTGTCAAGTAGAGTCGGTTAGGATCATAACCAAATCTATCACGTGACTCTAAGAAATAAGATCATATGCGTTGTAAATCAAGTAACATACACAACCCTTCGGGACTTAAAATAAACTTTGATTTGATGATTTATGTTGTAGCTATCAATAATTTTATTCTGCACTAATGACTCTCTGCAGAAAATTAAAAGTAGAGTATTTTGGTGAAGTTTATTCTAGGATCAAGGAACACCAATAATGAGGTTTAAGATAAAGTAGGGGTAGTACCTTAATGTTGGGGATTCCCCTGTCATCCCCCTCCAACAATAACACAACAGTCTGCAAACCTTTTACCCTGTTTTTCGAGCACCATAAGTTCTTTCGTGAAATTTAAATTGTCTATATTTTTCAATTTTAGTTTTGTTCTAGGACAATCACTTTCTTGCTATGAAATTTCATGCTTTATATCTTAGAGAATGGTTAAGTGTTGTTTGAAACTAACTGTGCTTAAGTAGCACGCAGAAGAAAGGGATAAATAACTACATGGTTCAGATTGATCACATCTTCTTCTTTTTCATTTCATTGTTCTTTCGTAGATGAGACAATATGTGGAAAATGTCATAACTGATAGTAAAATTAATTTAATTACTCATGGAAATGGTTGGTTGTTAATTAATCTTGTCGTATAAGAAATGACGTGTTGTGACATTGTTGTGAGCCCTCTTTAGTGGTCGAAATACTCCCTCTTGCTAGCCTTTCACGTAGAAAGTATGTTATAATTTGGTGGTACATCCAATTCCCTTAAGCCAAAGTTATATTTCATTTATGTCGACCATACTTAGCTATTTGTGGTATTTCACCGTCACTTGATGTAAATTGTCATGTATGCCAAAAAACTATGAATTTTATCTTTTTTGTGTTTGCTCACAACTTATGGGGAAGTAGAATGTGGGGTGAACATGAATTTGACAAGTGCAACCACCCTTTAGGATAGATATAAAAATAATCATAAAGTATTCATTCTACGCATTGATGTTAGCTACTGAATAAGGATAAAATAAAGAAAATGACAAAATGAGAAAAATAGATAAAGCTTTTTATATGCGAGTAAGGTCCGAACATAAGACATGTTTATTAAAGTGTGGTGAAAAAAAAGACATAGTGAACAATGAATAAAGACATCAATGATACGGGCACTGGAATCCTGCGCTACGATAAACCGTTGATGCGAGCAAGAACCTCCCATAACATTTTCAAATTTTGTTTTCTGTAAAATGTGGTGCATGACAACGTTGAAACAGCTCGGAGAAACCAGCGTTGATACTTACGTGGATCAGACAGGTGTTTACGTCCTGAGATTTTAGATTCGGATTCCTATTGAATTTACTTTGCCGAGGAGCAGAAACCGAGCCCTTTGATTTGATCCAGTGAGTGACGTTACGAGCAGAAGCCTCAGTTGACAAGTTGAATCCGATACCGAAACAAGGATGACATTATTGAATATATTCTTCTTTCCTGTGCTTTGCCTTTCCCATTTTCCGTACCTTTCATAGTAGTTACTCGCCACTAGAAACAGGATTCATGAATTCAAACTAAAAGTCCCTACTTATCTATATGAAGGGTCGCCGATCTATCTTCTTTCTAAAGATTCAAACAGATGATAATCTATAATCTTCTATTCTAAAGACCAATGGGACAAAATTCATTTTACTTTATGTTTCACTTTCACACCTTCTAATACGCAAGTTTGTTGATTTGTTTCATGATGCATGGGTGAGTAATATATTGCATGATTTTGATGCTATTCTTGTACCATGATGAGAATGAGTCAATTTCTTGGAGCACTTTTTATGTAGAGCGTTGATTGAATTATATGTGTGACTTAGTAAGTTATGGTAACATAATTTAAAAGCATTTTATTTGCATCATCTACATACTCGAGTACGAGGAAAGATAAAGGTTGGGGATGTTGATACGTTCAAAACATATCTATCCATTTTGAGTTTATTGTATTGATTATCATCATATATTACCAAATTATAATATTTTCTTTATTGTTTTCCATGATTATTGGGATTTTCTAGCAAAGTTCCTTTTATTTTTAATCTACTGGAGGTGAAAAAACATTTTTGTATTTTGAGTTTCAGAAACCTTTTGACATGAACCAAATTGGGAAAAAACTGATGCTACTAATGTTTTAAAGCGAAGAGAAGCTGAACTTGGCAGACCCGAGGAGTCCCACGAGGGGACATAGAGCCCTACATCGTGGCCTCCATTCGAGATGTGCCTTAGTTGTCAGTTTGTCCGTCGAGTCGGATTACATTGATTCATTTTGCCACTGCCTTTCTTAATAAATAAACTCATCAACATATACCATAGGGAAAAATCATTAACTGTGGCGGCGTTCTGACACGAGGAAGAAACAAGAGGTTGTGCAATCTGTCGTTGGAGGAGAATTTGAGCGGGGAGCGCTGCCAGAATCGTCTCAAATCGCATCTCCTCGTCCGCGATAGCCTCCTCATCGATCTCCTCGATGTGGGGAGTAATCAAGCCCCGGCACAATGGGTTTGTGGCAGTAGCTCATCATATCTCTATATATACTATTGTTGCTTTAGATCGTATGAGATTCCCTACATGATTACGATATTTTTATGTAACTTTGATGGTGGATTCTTTATTATGAGATGATTTATCCATTTGAAATTTTCTTTGTGTTTGTCTCTGACATAATATTCATCCATATTGTTCCCGGTTCTTGATGTTAGGATTGTCCACATAGTGGATAAAACAGTAGAGTGAATTGTGTGTATTGGTTGGAGTCGATCTTGTAGTCTTAATAGCTAACTGATAGAAATAGTAAGATCACTAAATATTGTCAGCAACTTTATTGAGATACACCACTAGGGATAAATAGAGCTAGGTACTTTGTGAAAGGTGTGACCGATGCTCAGTTTCATGTCACCAAACTTAAGGAGACACTCTGCTTGCTTAACTTAATTTTGGGTGTGCGACCAGTCCACTCGCCTATAGAGTATTAGCAGGCATGGTAACAACCCACTTTCTTTCATATTAGAACTTGATGCCCATATACACATTATCAATAGCTTTCAAGAACATAGAAATTGCATCTTGTATTTATCGAGTGATTTTTGTGCCACCATGTTTATGAGAGAGGTCAAGTGAACTCCATGAATCTCGGTCCTACTTCTCCATACTTGTAAACTCTCTTTTACTTTCCCGTGCTATATTTTAGTTCATGTGTTCATTTACTTGCTAGCTTAGACCATTCCAAGAAAGAATCTTAGTTTCTTTATTTTACTTAGTACATACGGAGTAGAAAATTAGAACTTTCACAATCTAGTCCGATATGTGTTACAACTATCTCTGTATTTGAGGGTTATCACCCACCACAATGTAGAAGGTGTGTCGAACGAACAGATGCTCAAGGTGTTGGAATGAAAAAAAATCTAATTCCAAAAGAGAGGTTCATTTTGGCCAAGTTATCCTCTTTATTTATATTTTTTATAGATCTATATTTTCTGATCGAAGAGGGACTCAAAACCCCTCTTTTCCTCAAATTTTACATGAAGAATACAGTCAACATCATTAGAATGGACTCCCTCCGTTCCAAATATAAATGTTTTAAGTGTTACACATGTTGTCTACATGCATATTAAAATGAGTGAACCTACACATGAAATATGTCTAGATACACTTGTGTGCATGTGAATGCGGATAAAACCTAAAACATCTTATATTTGCGAACGGAGGAAGTAAGAGTTATGAAGGCGACATGTAAAAAGTGGATTCCATATAGAAATGATTAAATTGTCATTTAATGAAAAGTATATCTTGATGAAATATAAATTTTGATCTGAATGAAATGAAGCAGACATCTTTTACATTGAGTTCCATGCTTATTATTTATGTGCCAAGACAATGTGTACGTACTTGACGACACGTAATGACATGTGCCTGATCTGTCCGTAGTGCCACTGTTTTATCTATAAAGGCTAACTCATAGCTTCCACGACACAGATTACGAGCTACATCATTTTTCTTGGCGGCCCTTAAACGCCGTCTAAACTCATTCAACAATGTTTGGGCATGTAGGTCAGCCGATTCAACTGTCGGGTAATACTTACGCTGTTGTATGCATGCTAATAATAAATTATATCATTTTTGCTATGATCACACGTACAGTCGAGAGTAACGGCGCCTTATAGCTTCTAACACCTTTACAATATTCTTTGGCACTCATCATCAAGCCAAGCTCGGTATTGACATGCAAATCAAGTCAAGGAAAAGCACAATCGACGGCAACGCAAGTTTATGCATATGACAATCGACGTGAATGCATGTTAATACCAAAGATAATCAACAATGATGCAAATCATACACACCCATGGATTATAAGCAATTTAGGAAGCCGAACATAAAATTAGGGGCCAGATTTTGCTCCAACCACAGGAAACCAGACCTGTGGGGGAAAGGATTGGCTGACTTAGCAAATTCAAAGTTAGGTGACTTTGTATCCTTACATGTGGGACCCCATATGTGGGTTCCACACAGCAGTGACACAAAGTCACCCAAGTTAGTGAATTTCAACCGGGATTTTTCACCAGGCTGGTTGGGCTAGATGCAGGTAATCAAACACGTCCAAAATCATGTATGTAATCAAGTATAGTAAAGCATTTCAGTCGGGGCGCCCAAACGGCGCCCAAAGGCCTTTGGGGCGTGCCAGACAGTTTTTCGCCCCCACTCGCGGCGCCCAAACGTGAATTGGTTCCGGCGCGGCCCAGTTTTCGGTCCGGCACGCCCAGCCCACGACCTCATCTTGGGTACGCCTCGGCGGCCCCGGACACAACGACGCGCGACGCCACGTAACCATCCGACGTGCGGGCCACGCTTGCCATTGAGACAGAATTTATATCACTCGTCGTTTTCACATCTGACCAAATCATACCGGCTTTCCTCCTCGCCACGATCTGGAACGCCGCCGCCGGCTCCATCTTCGCCCGAGCACCCGTTGGACGTCGGCGCCGTCTTTTGCTACCTCTCCCCGGCGCCTCCCCCTCCCGTTCGCCGCACCTTCAGCTGGAGGCGCGCCAGTATCGACGCCTCCGGCACCAGCGACATCCCGCGACCGCCCTGCCTGCAAGGTGTTCGGCGGAATCACTGGTACGCCTGGTTTTCAAAAGAATTGATGCTACGCCGGCGATCGGGCCATTGATCGATACCCTTTGCATTGCAGATGGATAGCGACGACGAGTTGATGGCCGCGATGCTGTTGGAAGAAGAACCGCCATCGCGAGGAGGAAGATGAGAATATAGCAATCCTCGCATGTCTTCTACAACTTCAAGCCGACGAGGCCACCGCTACCGCACAAAAACGAGGAGGCTCATCGTTCGGGAGGAAGAAGACCAAGCCGAGGCAGCGAATGGAAGGCCATTGCAGCTAGTCTCCGACTACTTTGCCGAAAATCCAGTCGCCACCGCTAAGGATTTTCGTCGACGCTTTCGGATGAACCGTGGATTGTTAAACGAGATCGTGCATGCTGTGAGGGAGTATGATCCATGGTTCAAGTTGAAGAAGGACGCTGTAGGAATGATTGGTTTCTCATCCATCCAGAAATGCACTGTTGCCATGAGAATGCTTGCATATGGAGCACTTGCAGATGTTGTAGATGACTACCTATGCATGTCAGAGTCACGGTTATCAGGTCGATGAATACTCATCATGCACTCCAAAGTGATCTAGTGGAGCATTTGTGGGCACGACGGGGCATGGCACCGGCAAACCCGGAAGAGCAAGATGTTTGAGCTGTAATTTTATTTTTAGCTAATGTGGAACTTTAATTTATGTGTTTGAATTGTAAAACATTTATGTACGTTTGATTTTACTTGTCGAAATATTTGAATTTAGATAAAAATGCCAATCTGGGAGGCCGGTTCGGGCGCCGCGAGTGGGGAGCGACGACGTCCAAAGCCTGCGACTATTCCGGACGGCGCCCAAACGGCTTGTCCGGAAGGCCTTTGGGCGGCCGTTTGGTCGCCCCGACTGGAGACGGCTCTAATCTACAATAGCACATTACGTCGATGCCACCGGAGAGAATGAGATGAGAGCATCTCCAGTCGGGGCGCCCAAACGGCCGCCCAAACGCCTTTGGGGCGTGCCGGACACAAAATCGCCCCCACTCGCGGCGCCCAAACGCGAATTCGGTCCGGCGCGGCCCAGTTTTGTGTCCGGCACGCCCAGCCCACGCCCTCAACTTGGGGAGGCTTGGGGCGGCCCCGGACGGAAGGAAACACGACGCCACGTCGGCCTCCGACGCGCGGGCCACGCCTGGCAGTGAGACAAGATCGCAATAAGTGCCGGCGTCCCCCAATTCGTCCGCAGAAAACACATTTCCCCGCCATCTCTCCCGCCATCTCTCCCGCCAAAAGAAAAGCCCTCGCGCCGCGCCGGCTCCATGGCGCCGCCGGCACCCAAGGGGAAGGCAGCGAAGGAGACAAAGGCGGCGGGGAAGACGCTGGGCGTCAAGCGCAAGGCCCCCCCGCCCAGGGAGAAGCCGGAGGAGATGAGGCAGGAGGATTGGGACCTCGATGTACTCCGGCGCTGATTGGACACGCAGAGCCGTGCCGGGCGCCGCGTGAAGGAGAATGAGAGGAAAAGGCTCGGCACGGCGGTGCCATTGACGGCAAGGAAGATCGCCGCCATGAACAAGACCGTCGCCGCCTTGAACCAAGTATTCGCCTTGGGAGGGAGCCCAGAGAGCAGCGCCACTCTACGATGCAAGGTTGGTGGCTCGCCGTCGAATTCCTCCTTCTTCGCCGACAGCACCACCGCCACGCCTCGCACCAGGTTCTCCTCCGAGTACGGCGACAGCCAGCATCACGGCGGCTTCGACCCCAACGTGATCTTCCCTTCTTGTGGCCTGGATCTAAACCACCCCGTCGATCTGAATTCGCCGGCGATGCGGAGAGATCCCGCTGTCCAAACGGCCGCCGGTCGGAGCCTTTCATTCGACGCGGGCGCCTCCCATGTGATCGACGGAATGACTCCCGACGCCCCGGAGCTCATGCAGGTATGAACCCGCGTTTTGTAGCCATGGCATGTACAATAGACGTGTGCATAGGCGAGGTGTGGCTACCGGCCTTGCTCCTTGTGTGTAGGAGACCGCCCATATCATGGACGACATCATCAACGACAACGCCCGGGCGGAGGATGACGACGACGGGTTCGACGAGGATGAGGAGTACTACGAGGACGACGCTGAGGACGACGACGAGGTCGAGGAGGAGGGGGTGGTGACCAACGCTGTGGTCGGCGAGCAGGCGGCGAAGAAGAAGAAGGGCAGCTGCGGCACAATCTGGACAACCAAGGAAGACGAGTGCATGGTCGAATCATGGAAGGCCATTACTACCGGCGAGATCACCGGCACAAACCAGTCGAGCACCGCCTACTGGTCCCGGATCAAGGACGAGTTCGACGAGCGCCGGTTCACCAAGGACTTCTACAAGGTGAGCATGGTGCGCGGCCAAGGCGCCATCGTGCATAGGTGGCGCATCGTCCAACGCCTCGTCAATAAGTTCCACGGCTGCCACGAGAACATCGTCGACCGGAAGGAGAGCGGGAAGGGCCCGGCGGATCAGGTGACCGCCGGCTTGCGATCCCCTTGTTGTTTTGTTGCTTAAGTACAATTGTGATCGTCGGCTTGCTTAAGTACAATTGTGATCGTCGTCGGCTTGCTTTGTTGTAGGTCATCGACGCCCTTGTGTTGTACAAATCCATCAACAAGGAGAAAGACTTCAAATTGATGCATTGCTATAAGCTTCTCCAAAATTGTGAGAAATGGAAGGCGCACCGGCGGACTTTGAACAAGAACGGCCGCGCCGAGCTCAACGCCGATCCCCAAAACTCGGAGGGGCGGCCAATCGGGAACAAGAAGGCGAAAGCGGCCTTGGCAGCGGCGGCAAAGACGGACAGAGTGCAGTCGTCCATCGACAAGGTCCTCGCCGATGTTTGCTCCAACTCGAGCTTGAGGCGCGAGGAGAACAATGCAAGGTGGACGACCTTGATGCAGAAGGCCGGCGTCAAGATCAACCTCGAGCAGAAGAAAGCCGCCGTCAAGAAGAGGAGTCAGGACTTCATGATCTTGACGGCCGACGTCTCCAACTTGGACCCGCTGGCGAGGGCGGCGCACAACATGTATCACGCCGCGATCCTGCAAGAGCTCGGTCTCGTTCCGCCCGAGAACGGCGCCGAGAACGGCGGCAACCACGGCACCGAGACCGGCCACGGCGCGGACGGCCAGGTCGACGATGACCCCGTAATGATCGCCGATGACCCCGACATGACTCAGCCCGGCTATGGCTACGTGCCCCAGCCCGGTGACAACATCTAGATCGGCGACGACGACGGCGGTGGCGACAAGCAGACGCCGGGCTGTATTTTGGCGGCATATTTTGGCGTAGTGTATTTTGGCGGCACATTCGAATTTGGGCACAATTTGAGCGCCGCGAGTGGGGAGCGAGGGCGCCCAAATGAGCCAAGTAGTCCGGACGGCGCCCAAACGGCCTGTCCGGAAGGCGTTTGGACGGCCGTTTGGGCGCCGCGAGTGAAGATGCTCTGAGGCCTATCCGGTGCGGCTGGGAAACATGCCGGCTAGCGAGAGCGGAACGTACGGCGTGTGCAGGTTGCAGAAGGGCTACACGGTGGCCAGAGTCTAGAGGGAGAGCCAACAACCGGCCAGGCCACCGAAGGCAGGCTGGGCCGCGCAGAAGCAAACAAGCAGAAAAGCTGAGCTTTGTATGTCGACGGCATGGTACAAAGCGGACATCGGGCCCGGCCGGCGCGGTGGCACGCCTGTGCGATTTCCGGAATACCCGACTCCGCAGCCGCTGGGACCGCCGGCATCGGCACCGCATGTGGCGCCGGAGGCCGGCGCGCACGGACGTAATGCATGCCATGCCAATCAACCCCATTACATGAGTCCATCACCGAATCAAGTAGTATCTCTCTCCAGAAAGACCGAGTCAACGACCATATGCCTGCCATGCCAATGAACCCCATGTATGAGCATGAGGTCGGTGAGGTAGAGTCCAGCCTGAGCACACGTGTAGCAGGAGACATGTAGGTCGCCTCTCCCCATACCTCCGGTTAATGCAGGGTGGTGGAGGTGATAGGGCTAGCTGGTGGCTCTCTTGTCGCTTGCCGCCCTCTCGACGTGGCTCCGCGATCCCCCCACCGTTCGCCGGAGAAACAGGCAGCGACAGAGAAGGCCCATCCCTCCGACGCGCATTCACGGCCGGCCGGCGAGCAGGAAGTCAAGCTACCATTTACTCCCTTGTCCCATAGTTTCCGATTCCAGGCCGAACGGTACGGGCCAAAAGAGCATTTAGTGGCTACTGTAATCAAAGTTGGACTGATAAATGGCAGAAAATCACATGCAGGAGCTGGCGGTGGTTCCTGCTGGAACCATTAAGAACCAGTAGCTGTACCGCATGCCACTGTGCGGCGGATTAGAACACGTCGTCGTTTCAGGCTTTGTAGTAAGCTAGCTCGGCGACGCGCTCAGCGACAGTAGCGAGATTAGGGCAGGGCGAGCCATTCGTGGGACAGCGACGGCTCCGGGGGACATTCCAGTCTTCCGGCCGGGTTTAGCTCACATCTGGTCGCCATCCTCATCCTACCGCTGCTGCTGGAGATGGTGCGGTGTCTACTGTGTCTGTGTCTGTGTCTGTGTCTGTGAGAGATTCAACACGCTGCACGCCCGCTAGCTCCTCACGACGCGTCCACGTCTGACGCTGTTACGGGAGCCGCATGTGCACTAGGGCCAGCAGTGCCACCCCCTGCTGATCATCATCATCGCAGCAGATGATGGCCCGGGTTTCGCGCTTTGAACTGACGCTGTGCAAGTTTGGTTGTCAAACTAGAACTGCAGCCACCTGTAACTTTGCAAGCAGCGGCAAGCATGAGGTGCGACTTCAGTGTGTCCCAGCTATCGCGTGTCTATTGAATGGCGAGACCTGATTCATTTTTCAAGCATGGTCCTGCCTAACTTAGTACTAATAGACTGAGAATCGGGTTGTTTGTTTTCCGAATATGTGGAAATTTTGTGGATCAAGGAGTAGCTCTTTTGAGTTCCTTTGAAGTTTGGTTGATTCAGGCATCTGCGCGTGAGAGAACAAATGCGGCTTGTCATGTCACACTCACACCACGGACGAACCAGGACAAGCAGCCCTCAGCCCCTCCAGCAAAATGACATGAGAAGGCCCATAGAAAGATGTTGGTAGCTTTGCCTGGTCCTAACATCAGTTACATGGGCCGGTTAGAGTAAAGGCCAGGAACCACTTCGTATCCTTAGCTTCAAGATAGGCCGAACTTCCTCCGGTGGAGATTTCTTGCTCCAAGCTCCAATGCTCGCTGTGTTTTAAAATTTTCAAAAGTCATATTTAAAGTTTAAAAAGTATTAAAAAATCATGGATATTCTCAATTATGTATTCTAAAAACTTAGTATAGTGATGTCCAAGGTGTGACTCGAGCATGTCTTGAAAAAGTGAATATTGTATGGGCATTCATGTTTACCTTCAACATATCATCATATGTAGAGAGAATAAAAAATACGAGGTTGTCAAGACAAAGTGAAAATATTAAATTCAAGTTGATCAACATAAAAAAGGGCATACAATGTATCAAGTGGGATCAACTGATCTCGTGGTATGGTAAGAAATTCTCATCCCTGTGAACTAACTCATGATATATGTTGATGGCACAGTGGTTATGGTAGTCAAGGAAAACTGCCACGATCATAGTCCAGACGATGTAAGTTGTATCATCGGAGCGCAGGGGTGATGTCGAGGATCTCGTTGGAGATGATGGTGTACAAACAATTGATGATGCAAAATTCAACCAACATCCACTCGACGTCGCCTAAGTGGAGGCTCGTGTTGACCATGATGTTGATATGAAGGCGGATGCTACACCTCCGGGACATCACATTCAAGAATGTGCTCCATGTTGTAGTTGGGAGGTGTCATCTTGAGAGTGGCAGGGATATGACTGTGACTGTTGACATTCAAAAGGGAGGTGACTGGTTCAGAGTGCCGGCGAAGGGATTGGAGGAGGAAGCATGAAGGAATTGCTCGGTATCTCATACCATACCATGTATTCACATTGTTCCAAAATAATTAAACTTCTATAATTGTCTTATGTCAACTATTTTGTCTTTAATCATGTTTATAGCAAACTATATCAACGCCTAAAACCACTTTGGTTTTATTAATTTACCATAAAATATAATTTTGTACTGTATAGAATTAAGGTCATGGATATTACCACTTTTCTATAAACTTGGTCGAGCCAAGAACTTTAATTATTTTGAAACTTACATAGTAGGAAAAGGAAAGGACAATTTTTTGTTGATCTTGGACACACTTGCATTCACTGCCTTCGTACTCACTCCGTAAAAAATTACCGTTCACTCTGACTTTGGTCAAAGTCATTTTTTTGAATTTAACCAAATATATAGAAAAATAGAAATATATATAATACAAAATGCATATAGTATGAAAATATATTTTGTGAAGATTCTAATAATATTTATTTTATATTATAAATATTGTTATTTTTTCTTACATGCTTAGTCAAAATTTAATCCAGAACGCAGGACAAATCCGGATAAATGGAGTAGTAGATTTATATAGCCAACTAACTCGACAGTGGCGATATGTAGCTTGGCCTATATGTAGCCCTTTATTTTCTAAAATTTGAAAATCATATTTTGGAGTTTCAAAAAAATCTGAAAAAAATACTGCACATATAATATGTTGCCTTCTACCGACGTGTAAAATTACAAAAATAAATATGTTGTATTTTGCGCTGCGCAAAAATGACAAAATCTGAATCTGAAAGTAGTGAATAGTGCCAAATTTGAACTCTCCAAAATCTGTCAGATTTTGTTATTTGTGCATAGCTCGAAATATGAATTATTTTTAGTTGAGATTCTGCAAGTTGGCAGAATGCACTATTGTCTACGTCCGAGATTTTTTTCTGAATTTTTTGAAACTTTGAAATATGATTTTGGAATTTGGCAAAATAAATGGCTACATATAGCTCGGCCTCCGTTTTGAGTTTCCGCAACTAACTCCTACTACAAACTAGCTGGAGTGCGCGTGAAAGAAAAGGAAGTGGATCACACAGCAAAGACTCAGTAACATGCAGTTAGAGAACGGCGTGCTCTGCACTTGGCTCACGTATGAGCACCTGTACGGCTGTAACTGAATGTCTATTCGAACAAGATCGATTCTGATAAACAACAGAGAACAAATTGTGTTTCACTTGGAATGTACTCAAGCATCAAGACTACTTATATGATAAGTTATATCTACAGTACTTACTGTCCAAAAGTCGAACGAATCAAAGAAAACCTTAATAATTGTATTAACACTGCATGAACATAATGACACGCATGGAATCAGTGGCGCTCCGTGTTGGTGGTCAGGATTACTATGCTGGCCGCCGAGCCATTCAAGGTAGTATTCCTGACATGGACGACGCGTGACTTTTTGAAGAGAGAGACGACGATGAAGAGATCGGCGTGCCGATCGATGGCGACCGCGATCGCGCCACCAGGGTGGACGGTGCGCTCGATCTCAGCCGCGAACCGGGACGGGAAGAGTGCGCCGGCGAGCGCCGCTGGGTCGTCGGAAAGCGCCAGGTCGAAGGCGTCATCGAAGAACGGGAGGTTGTGCAGGTCCGCGCGGCGTACGAGTGGAGGGAAGTCAACGAGATCAACGCCGGTGACGTCCCCCACGCCGGCCACGTTGAGCGCGTCGACTGCTCGCCCCGCGCCGGCGGCGAGGCATAGGACGCGGGAGGAGTTGCCTAGGAGGCGCAGGCTTCGGAGAGGGTCGAACACCGACGCGGAGAGGGCCGCATTGTGACGTCTCCAGCGCGGGGAGGACCGGAGCTTGGCCAGGCGGAGGTCGGGGTCGACGACGCGGCGGGATGCCGCGTCGCAGGAGGTGCGGGGGAAGGGCGCCAGCGAGAGGGACGAATAGGCGGGCGAGCTGGCTAAGCAGGAGGTGGATGAGTGGCGGAACAGGTGCATCAGGGCAGCGGTGGCCACGGCCGCCAGGGCGATCGCCACGCGGTTCAGCAGCCGCCGGACGTGCCCGTCCATGGCCGGGGTGACCTGGTAAAATGAACCGGTCTGTGTGTTGGGCTGGGCTTATTACCACGGCCCGGTTAAGAAGCACTCAGGTGCGTTGGCTCCGTCTTCTCCTCTCGCCCCAAACGGGATCGCCTATGCGTCGACCTATGCGACGCGTGCGAGGCGTCGCACACCCGCGCCACCTTCTTCCTCCTCTCGCCTCGCCGCACTTCCTCCTCGCCTCGCCGCGTCATTGCTCCCCCGCCACCACGTGCCGCCGGCCATGCCGCCTGCCACTGCAACCCACGCCCGGCGCCGCTCCCGCGCCGCCTCGGCGCCCCGCCCTCCTCCAACCGCCGCCCACCGCCGGTCCGCCGCCGCCCCGAGCTTCCCTCTAAACCCCCCCCCCCCCCACTCCGGCGAGCTCCCCCACCGCACCTGCACCCCGCACCCCCCTCGTTAAGTTTCTTGCTCGCCTCCACCGCCTCCGCCGCGGCCAGTCGCGTCTCCGGCGGTTCCGGGTCGCTCCATTCTCGTTGTCGCCGTCGGCCGCCGCGGCCAGCCGCGTCGCCCGCCCGCCGCCGACTCGTCCGTAGCTCTCCCCTCCCCTCCCCGCGCCGCGCCGCCGTCTCCTTCAGCTCCGGCAGCTAACGGGCCAGGCCCATATGCGGGGGGGGGGGGGGGGGGGGGGGGTGTGCGACGCTGCCTATCGTCGACCTGGTCGACATATAGGTTTTGCCCCCCAAACCCCCATCTTTCACCTTGGCTTCCCACACAGCGGGCGGCCGCCGCCGCGACCCGGACGAACAGCCTCTCCGCATCTTTTCCTCCTCCTCCTCACCAACCGTAAAACCACCACCCAAACACAAACCAAAGATCAAGCGCTCATCGTCCCCGAAACCGCCCGCCGCCGACGCTGCTGAGTCCGACGGGGACCACAAGCTACCGAAGCCCCTGCGCGAGATCCTCAGGGGCATCCTCCGGCAGCGCGACCCTGATAAGCCGGTCTCCCTGTCATCGCGGTTCTGCGACCAGGAGCGCCTGTACGAGGTCGCCGTGAGCCGCCTCGCTTCCTTTGCCCGCCAACAAGGTACCGAGGCCACCATCGATGCGATCAAGCCTTTCCTCGGGACATCCTCCGAGGGCTTCGCCACGCTCCTCATCCGACTCCACGGCCATGCCTCCATGCCATCACACGCTGCCGTAACCTTCCGTGAACTTCCCGCGCACCATCAATCCACCATGACCTTCAACGCCGTCCTTGCCACATACGGTGATGCCAGAGAATTTGACGCCCTCGTCGTTGCATTCCAGGAGATCCTAGCCTCCCACCCTGGGTTTCCCCAGCGTACTCTCTTACAACCAACTCATCCGCGTCCTGTGCCAGAAACCCGACCTCTCAGCTGCTCTTGATACTGTCCCACTCATGGAGAAGCATGGTATTTCGCCTCACGGTCTATCTTTCTACATGCTTTTGAGTGGGTTTTACAACCATGGCCGCGTGGATGGTGCAGAGACAGTATGGGATATGGTGAAGGAGAGGAATTTTGAGCCAGACGTAAGGTGCTACAATGCGAAGCTGCGGGGTTTGGTTGCGGAAGGGAGGATTGAGGAGACAGTTGCTGTGGTTGTGAGTTTGGAGAAGAATGGGCCAAAGCCTGATACAGTGTCCTACAATGAGCTGATTCGAGGATATTGCAAAGCAGGGAGGTTACAGGATGCCAAGAAGTTGTATGATTATTTGATAAAAAATGAGTATGACCCAAATAAGGGGACATATGAAACTCTCCTGCCACACCTTCTGCAGGCTGGAGACTTAGATTGTGCACTGAGGTGCTGCCATGAACTGCTTAGTGTCAGAGGCAAACGGCGCTGCAGAGTGGCATGTGGTCTGCTGCAGGATGTAGTGGATGCACTGGTTCAGGCATCGAGGGTGGAAGAGGCTACCAAGCTTGTTGAGCTCGGAGGGAGGCGGGGTTTGAGGATTCCACATACTACAGAAGACGCTGAATTAGGAGCTGAAACTGATGAGAAAAATCCAATATCAGAAGAAAATAAGACCGGTGGGAATTGGTTTAGATCGTTTATGTTTCGATTTTCCTTGAGCTCCGGCCAGAGGGAGAAGAGCGAGTGATCTCAGGTTTGGGTCCATAAGCAGTGACAATCTCCCTATGAAGACTCTCTTTCGCTACGGCTCCGGTGGGGTTCGTTCCCTTAAACCCCAAAAGATCCTACATGAAAAAATACAAGCTCTAAATTCACCAGTCTGGATGTTTGGCAGAACTTATTTATGTTATTTGTATTTTCTTTGTTGATCATCTGTCCGTAAGTTATTGACCAGTACCAATGTGACAACTTCAATTCAAGTTACAAAACCTTGAAATTGAAACAGAAGTTAGGGTGCTTGATGCACAAGGTTATGATCTTATTATAGGCATTGACTAGTAGTCAAGTTTGGTCAAATGACTGTTGACTGGAGTAAAGGAATGCTGAAACTCAAGTATAAAGGCCAGCAAGTGATATTACAAGTGCAAGATGTCACAGCTGAACTGAAGGTGTGGCAGGGAGCAGTTGACTTGCACAAGGAAAAGAACAAAGAAAAGATAGACGGTTGTAGTTCCCTGCCATTTGAATTAATAGCTCGGATTCTAATCCTCGGGCAAGGGAAATATGCCTAAACCAAGCTTCCCTCTTTGTTTGGGTACTTCTTTCAGGTGAGAGGCAGCTGCGAGGCTAGGCAAAAAGAGGTTTCTATGACCTTGCCGAAATAAGACGTAGGAAGAGCAAAAGGGCGAGGCCACACCCGGCTTCAAATAGAAGGGCGGCTTAGCTTTGGATCCCACCTACTTGCAGAAATGAATGGACCAGAAAGGGGCTGGGTTCTATTTCTGGGCCGTGTAGGAGTTGAAGGACAGAACAAGAAGAGAAGTGCACCATCCCGGTATTTGGAAATATTCTTCAAATGATGTGTATTTTACTATTTTATGAGTATTTTCAATTTTTCGGTCCTTGATAATTCAACTGTTAGCATATTTTATGAGAACCTCCCAATTTGTTCATTGTTGTTGTTGATTTTGTATTTTCTCTTGAAGCATGGACATGCAAATGTTGGCATACATGAAGTTAAAATGTCATTGATAAATGATCAGATTCTGTAGAAGTTTGTTAGGTTACTAGTTTGCTTAGTAGAGGTGAATTAATTTTAGCCTACCAAAATGTCTTACTTGTGGACAGAGATAGTACTTTTTCATTTGCTATAGTGAGCCTTGTCTTTTTTCCCCCTTTTATGAACTGATCTTCATATTGATCAGATAACGAGCCACTAGAGTTGTAAACCAAACAAGCACGAACGATATGGATTAGGATAGTAGGCGAACTAGATTTTTTCATAATCAGACTCTTGCTTCCTACAGAGATGGTAGGAGTGGACCTTCTTTATTGTGAGAATATGTACAGAATGTACTGTTGCAGTCATCTATCTACTCATTTGAGTAAAGGCTGAATTTTTGTGATTAATTTGACCTTCAGTATGACACCGTTAGGTTTTAAAACAATCCTCGAAAGTCGAAATTCTTCCAAGAGTTCATACAATGAAGTTAAGTATTAAGTCAAATAACCAATTTTCTGAGGTTATATTAAAATAAAAATGGCTTTGTGAAAATTTGAGAATTAAAATCACATATGGATTATTACTTGAACAACTTAGATAACGTTTTACGATTTGGGCATTTTATAGAGAGAGTGAGCCACGCTGGTTTCAAGGCTTGTTAGGTGGACCAATTGACGCCACACCTCATCGGCCTGAGCAGTTCTTCGGTGCTGTCCGCTTGTTCATGTCAAACTTAGTATTTCTGGTAGCAGATGGTTACTTTCTGATTGTTGTTCTTGTAGATGGTTATCATTTATCAGACATGTATTAGGGCAGTGGCACTTCTCTATCGATCCAAACGATGGAAGTGTTTTCCTAATGAGGTGTGACTTTTGTCCAGATATTCTGTGTGCAGGTTATTTTCATTTTTTTTCCCCATCTGGCTTTGTCATCCATGAAAGATCTTTGTTAACTACGAAAGTATATCAATCGCTTTCCTGATTTTGATGTACAAAGCTTACTTCTTAATGAAACATCTTTTGTAGCCATGAGAACATATCAAACATGTTGTCGTTTTTTTGAAAGCATCAAACATTTTGTCTCTAAGGCCATTCGGAGGTAAAGTTTCCTGACCTACAATGTCCAAAGCTGGTTTGGTAACAGTTTCTGTATCTCTGTTGTTAATCATGTCTACTTGCTGTCGTATATAAATTGTACCTTTTGGATTTTGGGAAGTTATCGCTCAATGTCATTGTTGAAGGTGTCAACTTAACACAAGGAAAGTTGGCAATCAAACACCACTGTAATATCCCAAAAAGACTTAACAACGCTCAGAGCATAACCTGTTACAGTATCCAAATTGTTGTACAACCGCGCCGGCTGGCCGGTCCTTAGGGCGCAGCCTAGAGGAAGTAGATGAACAGCGAAAGTACATCAAAGGCGTAAAGTAAAAAAAATGACACAGGGGAATAGTAAGAAGTCTGCTTATTAATCTTTCTGTAAACTAGTAAACATTGATACGAGTGGAGGTTTTTGGCTCCCCCGCCCTAGTGATCCTGCTAGTTAAAAAAAAATCGAAAATCATATTTACAAGTTTTAATTTTTTTGAAAAAATCCAGATGTCACCAATGGTGTACCCCACAAACGTGCAAAAAAATCATATTTTTGAAACTCTAAATTTTATCAGATTTGTCATTTTTGTGTAGCTCATAATATAAAATATTTAAAATTGATATTTTGCATTTTTGTGGGGTGCAACATTGGCTACATCCAGATTTATTTTCATACTTTTTCTAAAAACTTGAAAATATGATTTTTGATTTCTTTTAATAAGCAGGATCACTCGTGCCCAGGGCCGACCTTATCCTCTCCTCTCCCGTCACTGTAGCAGAGAGGCGACCGGCGATCTCGGCCGATCCACCGCGTGCTCGCCGCTGAGCCGCGGGATTCCTCTCCTCCGTCGGCCGCCTCGGCGGCGGGAGGGTGAGGGATCCCCGGCTCCGGCTTGTATATATGGTAGGATAGGGTGGGGACCTCGCCGGCGTTGCTTTGGAGGAGGTGCTGCTGGCGGCGGTTGTTTTGGTGTCGAGGCGATCTTCTCCGGTGGAGGGGCTCCTGGGAGCTCGTCGTCGTCGCGCTCGACTTGCGGAGGCTCGAGGCCCGGCGTGGTGCTCGAGTCTGTCGGCCTTCCGTCAGATCCGTGCTGGCGGCGGATCTGGCGGCTGGAACTCAGGGCCGGGCTTGCTCGGCGGATCCTGCCGGCTTCGGCGCCGAAGACGGCTGCGGCAAGGTGGAGAAGATGGAGTGAAAGGGCACTCGCCGTGCTTGTTCATCGGCTCAAGCTCCGCCGCTGCGCGGCGGACGGGCTTTGCGGCGGTCTTCAACAAGAAAGGTGCTCTCGGGGCGTGGTGAGAAGGAGGACGGCGGCCTTCGTCGTCGGCGCCGGAGGTGATGCTGTGGCTTGCTGGAGCTCTGAATCCCCTGCGTATGTACTTCTGTTGTCTTCTGTACTATGTACTGTGTACGTGGTATTATGTTGAATATACGTGGGCTTTCAAAAAAAAAAAAGGATCACTCGTGCCCAAGAGCTAAAGACACTTTCCCCATACATTGAATCCTCGCATATATAGACGGAAGAAAATAGATTTTGTTGCTATGAAAAGCGGAAGAAGACAGATGAATAAGTACTCACTTAACGTTAAACGTGAGGATTGACTTGTCCTTAATGTGGGATAGGCTGCACCACCGAAGTGGGCTCAAACGCAGCCACACAGGCCGAAGTTTCTCAACACTTCAAAAACTCAGTGAAAAAATATGAAGAAAACTTAAGATACTTTTACTCTGTAGCACCAATTGCATCATTATGCGAGAAATTTTATAAAAGTGTTCAGATTTTTTCAACTTCGTTGAACATTTTTTTGAACCACATATATTTTATCGAAATTCCTTGAACATTTTTTGAACCCGTGAAAGTATATTTTTGAACTCCGGTGAACATTTTTTCGAACATATGAATGTGTTTGCGTACTTTTTCGAACCGTGATTTTTTTCCGAGTTCCCATGCACATTTTTTACCCGTGGACATATATTTGTTTGAACTCGGGTGAACATTTTCTCGAACTAAGATGAATTTTTTAAACCTGTGAACTTTTTTTGAATTGTCTCCTATTTCCCGCTTTACTCCTAGGCCATTGCGCTCTGCACGAACTTCTCACTGTTCTGGGCTAGTCCCAGTTAGCTAGTACTCCCTCTATTTTTAAATGTAAGATGTTTTAGATGTTAACATGTACAATAAAACGTGTCTAAATACATTTATATGCATGTGAATATGGACAAAGTGTAAAACATCTTACATTAAGGAACGAAGGAAGTAGCTATCAGTTGGAGCGAGCACATGCTGCATTGATCTTTTACAACTCAGAGGTAACAAATTCTCCATTACGCTAGTACCCGTGAATTGATTGCGTGCATGCTCCATGGCGCTATTTTTGTTCTGTGTTTTTTTACTTTTAATAGTAAATTTTATTTTTCACATGAAACATTACATCGAATAAAAACTTAACCTCATTTGAACGGCTTTAAAAAACAATAAAAATTGTCTTATTTGGACGTTTTTTAAGAAGAACTTTATCTCATTTGAACGGCTTTTTAATAAGAATATTTATCTTATTTAAATAATTTTTAATGAGAAAATTTACCTCACTTGAACGGTTTTCAATAAAATTATTTATCTTGTTTGAACGATATTTCAATATGACCATTTAGGTTATTTGAACGATTTGTTCAAAAAGAATATTTATCTTATTTGCAATTTTTAATGCGAACATTTTTGTTATTTGAACAATTTCAATAATAAAATCTTATTTGAGCAATGAAAAATACCAATTTTTTCCGCAACACACATTTAAAAAATATAAAGTAGAAATATACAAACGAAAAATAAATAAAAACAAATTAAAATAAAATTCAATAAAATAACAATAGAGAAAAGAAGAGTAAAATAACATATAATAAAGAAGAGACATAAATAAAAATAAAATAATAATAAAAGGAAAAAATAACACCAGGAAGAAAAATCTGAAAGAAAACGTGGAAAAACAGAAAACCAGCGCCAGTAAACCAAAATAGAGGTGACATAAATGGGCCTGGAGACACTATATATAACTCCTTACGGGCGCTAGCACCAACTCGCTCACACGCGCCACACCGCATGGGCGGCCCATTAGTTTCTTTTATCCGCTTTTTCCTTTTTTCATTTTCCGATTACGTTTCTTCTCTTTCCTTTCATATATTTTTTTATTTTTTACGTTTTTCTTAGTTTCTGATTCTCGTTTCCTTTTTTATTTTTTTCCTCTTTTTATTTTGGGGTGAGACATGAATATACAATTATAAATCCTTGAAATTTTCTGTTTTAATTTTTTTGTGGTAATACATGAATATATTTTTTTCCAAAACTTTTGAATATTGTTCGGAACCCATGAGAAATTTTCTCGAATCTGCGAATATTTTTTTAATCCATGGATAGTTTTGAAACCGTGTTTTAGAGCATGTGAACATTTTTAAATACATGAACATTTTTATATAACTTCTTTGACACTTTTTAGAACCTTGTGAACATATTGTGGATACTTGAACAATTTTTCTGAACAAATGTATCCACTTTTTTCGTTTTCTATGTTTCCCCATTTTTCCCTTTCTAGGTAATGCATGATGATTTTCGAAAATATATCAGATTTTAAAAATGTTCATACAGTAAAATTGTTAATTTTTAAAAATGGTTCAGATTTTGAAATTTTTCATTTTTTAAAATGTTCATTTTTAAAATGGTTAAGATTTTAAAAAATGTTTATATTGGCAAATGTTTATTTAATGGTTCAGATTTTAAAAATGTGCATATTTGAAAATGTATCATATTTAAAAAATATTCAGAATTGCAGATTTCCAAAATATTCAGACTTGAAAATTTTCAGATTTTAAAAAGTTCGGATTGGAAAAATGTAAGGACAAAAAAAAAGGAAACGAAACAGAAACAAAGGATAACAGAAACGGAAGCAGAAAAGATGTCCCGGCCCATGTGGCCGATCGCTGTGAGCTTGTTTGGTTATGTTGTGTTGGGCTGGGCGGGCCCGATAAAGAAGCAGTGAGGTGCGTCGGGCAAAACCCTCCTTCTCCCATTCCTCCTCTCGCCCAAACCCCCATCCGCCGTTTCCCCCATGGCTTCCCACGCAGCGGCCTCCGCCGCCGCCACCGCCTCGACCCGGGCGAACAGCCTCTCCCGCATCTTTGCCTCTTCCTCACCAACCGTAAAGCCACCACCCAAAGGCAAGCCAAAGGTCAAGCGCTCGCCGACCCCGAAACGGCCCGCCGCCACCGCCGCGGACTCCATCGCGGACAAGAAGCCCCCGAAGCCCCTCGGCGCACAGCCTGCCGCCGACGCTCCTGAGTCCGACGCGGACCACAAGCTTCCGAAGCCCCTTAACCTGATCCTCAAGAGCCTCCTCCGGCAGCGCAACCCCGACAAGCTGGTCGCCGAGTTCGTGGAAGCGTCGACCCTGTCGGCGCGCTTCCGCGACCGGCACCGCGTCTACGAGGTAGCCGTGGCCCGTCTCGCTTCCTTCGGCCGCAAAGACGCTGTCGAGGCCATTATCGACGCGCAGAAGCCTTTCCTCGAGGCCTCCACCGAGGGATTCGCCACGCGCCTTATCCGCCTCTACGGCCGGTCCTCCATGCCGTCCCACGCCGCCGCAATCTTCCATGAGCTTCCCGCGCACCATAAGTCCACCATGACTTTCAACGCCGTCCTCGCCTCATACGCCGAAGCCGGGGAATTTGACGGCCTCGTCGCTGCATTCCAGGACATCCCAGCTTCCCACCCCTCGGTTGCCCCCAGTGTATACTCTTACAACATACTCATCCGCGCTCTGTGCCAGAAACCCGACCTCTCAGCTGCTCTTGATGCTGTCCCACTCATGGAGAAGCAAGGTGTCTCGCCTGACGTTATTACTTTCAACACGCTTTTGAATGGGTTCTACAACCTTGGCCGCATGGATGACGCTGAGCCACTATGGGATATGATGAAGGAGAGGAATTTGGAGCCAGACGCGAAGTGCTACAATGCGAAGCTGCGGTGTTTGGTTGCGGAAGGGAGGATTGAGGACGCAGTTGCTGTTGTTGAGAGTTTGGAGAAGGATGGGCCAAAGCCTGATACAGTGTCCTACAATGAGCTTATTCGAGGATATTGCAAAGCAGGGAGGTTACAGGATGCCAAGAAGCTGTATGATGATTTGCTCAAAAATGAGTACACCCCCAATAAGGGGACATATGAAACTCTGGTGCCACGGCTTCTGGAGGCTGGAGAGCTAGATTGTGCACTGAGGTACTGCCATGATTTGGTTGGTGGGAAAGGGAAATGCAGGGTAGCGGTTGGTCTGCTGCAGGATGTAGTGGATGCATTGGTAGAGGCATCAAGGATGGAAGAAGCTACTAACCTTGTTATGCTCGGGCGGAAGAAGTACTACCCTCGAAAGGGTTTGAGGATGCCAAGTACTACAGAAGACAATGAACCTGGAGTTGAAACTGATGAGGAAGAATCAATATCAGAAGAAAAGGAGAGTGAAGTGGAAGACGAGACTGAAAAATAAAGTTATTTGACGAGGATGTTCCTTCATAGGTCAGGCTTTGATCTGTCACACTGATATAAGCCAAATTTTATCATGACCTGTTTTATCCAATTTATTCTCTTGTTTTGATAGAACAAAAAAGTGCAAGTTAATGTAGTCCTTACACTGGTTTAATAAGGTAGTATTGTTTTATCTTTCCCAGTGCTGTAATGCCTATTGAAATATTTCGATCCATGTTAGATGAGACCCACAGGAAGTCTTTATTGTTACTACAATATCTAGCTTGATGCTGATTTTCTTCATTGCATCGAAAAATTCATTTATGAATCTGCTATTTTGTGTATGGAAATATTCTTCAAATGCTGTGTATTTTATGAGTATTTTCATTTTGTGGCCCTTGATTATTCAAGTGTTAGCTCTGCAACCAAGCTAAACTTATACCTTCCTATTTGTTCATTCTTGTTGATTTAGTATTTTTCTCTTTGAAGCATGGACAATGCAAATGTATGACATACATGAAGTTAAAATTCCATTGATCAATTATCAGCTTCGATAGGAGTTTGTTAGGTTACTAGTTTGCTAAGTAGAGGTGGATTAGTTGTAGCTCCATCGCAGAATGGATTCATGACACCGTCAACTACTATTTTCATTTCCTGTAGTGAGATTTGTCTTTTTCCCCCTTTTATGAACTGATCTTCATATTTGATCAGATAACAGGCCACTAGAGTTGTAAACCAAACAAGCACGAGCCATATGGATTAGGATAGTTTGTGAACTATCTTTTTCTCACATCCAGATTCCTGCTTTCTACAAAGATGGTAAGGCTGGACCTTTAAATGTTGGAATATGTACATGGTGCACTGTAGCATTATCAATCTACTCGTTTGAGTAAAGGCTTTGCTTTTGTGACGAATTTACCCTTCAGTATGACTCCGCTAGGTTTTGAAACTTAGTATTTCTGGTAGGAGATGGTTACTTTCTGGGTGTTTTTCAGGTAGATGGTCATCATTTATCAGACATTTATTTGAGCAGTGGCACTTCTCTATGTATCCGAGCAATGAAGTGTTTTCTCAGTTCCTCTGATACCTAATGAGGTGTGTCTTTGTCAAGATATTATGGAGTGCAGGTTATTTTAATGTTTCCTTTTGTCATCTGGCTTTATCATTCATGTATGATCAGTGTGAACTATGGGAATATACCAGCCATCTCAGGCCTTCCGCAGGTCAGTTTTCCTGATCTTGATGTACAAAGGTCAATGCTTACTGAAGCATCTTCTGTATCTATGAGGAATATCAAACATTTTGTCCTTAAGGCCATTCAGAGGTAACTCTCCTGACCTACAATGTCCAAAGCTTGTGATTTAGCAGTTTCCCTGTCTCTGGTAATTAATCATATCTAGTTTCTGTCACATATGAATTTAGCGTTCAGTTCATTTTGGGAACTTATCGCTCTCAATTTCATTGTTGAAGTTGTCAATTTAACACGTGGGAACCCAACTCCACTTATCCCCAAAAGACTTAGCAATACCCAGAACATAAGTTGTTACAATCTCCAAACCACAACGACTTTTTATTCCCTTTTAGTGGTGCAGTGATGACGTAATCTGGTGTGTTGCTTTCTCTGCGTCTGGTAGTTTTTTTAGATGTGATGTCTGGTAGGTTGATTGCATATCTGCACGCAAGAACACTCTGGGCCCATCATGTGCCCTGCGTTCATTTAGCTTTGTCCTCCCGGACAGGTAGCCCTGAAACTAATCAAGCTATGCTTATGCTTAGCTATTTGATGTTTTATAGAGAAGATTGAAACCAAAGGGTTTTGCAGAGTACTGGGATCCAACCAGTTTGCAATACCGGGCTTACATCATAAAAGCGAAACTCAGACGTGCTAAAACACTCAAACTTTTCCTTGTACTTGTCCTATTTTCTGCCAACACAATAATAACTCTAGGATAAAGCTTTTAAAAAGCAAAACTATCAAGATCACATAGCGCACAGACTGCCCCCTCCAGGATGAAGCTTACACCACTAAAAGCAGAACACTCCCTTGAGTCTTGCAAGCAAGTAGAAAAGCATCAGGTGGGACGGCGTGAATGAGCTTACTTCCTCTTGCATTCACCCGTCGCCTAGTCAATGGCGTTTTGAGTCTTGGGATACCAGTGAGGGCGCCATTGCTGCAAAAGGATAGTATACAGTAAATGGCATCAGCAGGGCGTTTCAAGACTTTACCTTCAAAAAATGTGTTTATATTCCTAATGGTCCAGAGAGACCACAATGCAGTTGCAATTTCAATCCAGTTGAGTTAAAAAAAAAAATCTCGACTCCCATGTTTGGTTAACGCCAAAATTTCTAATACACCAAGGGTGCTTGCCATAGTAGGTCATCTCTGATCATTGACCACACAAACACAACCATTGGACATTGGAACATAGATTCAGAGTTTCACATTCCCCACACAACTGACATTTACCATCAGTAGGACCATGCCTAGTGAGGATTTGCTCCCTGGTTTGTAGGCCATCATGAGTTACCTGCCATAGAAAGAACCAGATTTTCATGGGGATTTTCAATTTCGAAACTTTCTGCAAAACAGGCTCTGATACTCCCTCAGATGCAAGCCACCTGTGCACTGATTTAGTACTGTCTCCCCCATTTCCTCCCCTTAAAAGCCCACTTAATTCTGTCCGGATGGTCAGATAAAACAATATACTGAATCATATCCAGCATAGACTCTCATTGAACCATCTCTCTCCCAAAAGAGCTCTTGAAAATAGTATTACAGGGATGAGAAGAATCATCATAATTGTCTCTCACAGAAGCATTTGCCCAGAACAACACTGGAATCTGAATTTCGAGGAATGTCTCCAATCCACACATCATACCAAAATCTCTGTCCTTCCCCCATCGCCTACTATAGGAATTGACCCCCACTGAAACCACCTTTTGACACTTTGCTATGAATTGAGAGCCCCTAGATTCATTCGAGAATGGATTCACCATTAGGTACATATTTGTTCTTTAAGATTTGCAACCAAGGGCTGTCACTTGAGCTATTGAACGGTTTCCAAATCCACTTTACCAAGAAAGAAATGCTCATAAGCCCAGTATCAATGATGCCCAAACCCCCATAATCTTTTGGCCTGCATACAGGCTCTCACTTCATCATCTGACATTTAAAAGATTGTGAGCACCCCACCCAAAATAAAATCTACCTCTTGACTTTATCCATTTCACTATCTGAACTTCTGCTACCAAATTAGCTATTAGATTTTCAGGACCACATTTTGCACGCAAGCTTCTTTTGCATCTAAAGACATGTGTCAGGAGATTTGGTCGCTTCTCTTGCCTATGTAGTACACATATTGTGTTTAGTTGCTAATTGTAGCTACTAGTGCCAGGAAAGAAGAACATCTGGATTTAGAACAAACTTTTGCTTGGACATTTGGCCACTTGTCTCGCTTAGTGCAAGTGCTGAACGGTTCCACTGTTGGTTTGGCCTGCCTCTGAAGTTTGAATGAACACTTGAGAGACTGCAGAGCGCTGATGGCATTCCGCCCACGCTCTTGCCTGAATGTCTGGAACCCAATATGCAGCCGCGAGCACCCCGCCACTCCACCAGCCACCGCGAAGCATCCTGATCAACACATCCTCAGCAACAGGCCAATACTCATTGCACCTCATTTCCCCTCAGTCGAACAGACCAATACTCATTGCAGTTAAGCTGGGCAAAGAAGCAAGTAAACAAAGAGCAGAAGGCTATACTCCTATAGCCAAGAAATTAGTCAAGGTGTGCCAAACTAGACGCCGACACGGAGTTTCATGGTCAAAGGAACAGAGATTAGTGCCATGCCAAGAAGTTAGCGCCTGTCCTGAACACGGTATTGCACCTAGTATTAAATATAGCTCTTGGCACTAGGAGGAACGGTGTAAAGATCCTTGGGATGGTTAATCGGGATTAAAACTTCACAAACACAGAAAGCGAGGCCTGGAGCTGTTTCATATAATCGTCACAGTCAGTTCTAGACCCTGTTGTTGGTCGTCCGGCTAGGACCGTGGCATCGAGTAGAGTACTAAGCCAGAGCAGTCTCTCTGTTTCAGGACTAACTTAACCTCCCTTTAGACAAGTTTGAAGGCTATGCATGCGACATTTCACTCTTTTCTATATCACTGCGATTTCAGAACTTACGACTAGAAAAACACCTGATTGTTCCAAGTAAACGAATACTCTGGTATACTCCTGAGTAGGGAGCAATTCAAGTATTCAACCACAGACTTTGTCTGGCTTCTTTTCTGATTTGAAATTTTTCCACAGCTTCTTTCCCAATCCCACTTCAAAACTGAGCACCGCCGCCCAAGAGCAAATTTTCTTGTTTTTCGATGAAAGCAAAGTAACCGCAAATAGGAAACCAACAGTGACGTGCAGCCCCAACTTTCTTGTTTTTTCATACGGAGTAAAGAGCGCTCACTTTCCCCTCCACCAGGTACTGTTCGAGAGCGGCGAAAGGGCGTTCTTCCTCCTCCTCCCTCGCTCCGCCGACGGCCGATTCGCCGGTCTCCTCCCTCTCCGGCCGCCGTTGCGGCGGTGGGAGAGTGGGGAGACCCCGGATCCGTGCCTGAGGCGTGTAAATAGTAGGGTAGGGTTTCTGGGCGGCGCTGGAGAGGTGGTGGCTGTGGCGGCGCTCTGGAATAATGGTGCTGGGTTTCGTTCTCCACCTCGGCGGCGTCCTGCGGGGCGGCGTCGGCGAGTTCCCGACGTTTGGTGCTCGTCGATCTGCGGATCCGGCGGGCTTTCGTGGCTTGGGCGTGGTCGTTGCGGCGAAGGTGATGTCCTGCCTCTGGCCTTTTTGTCCCCTGTCTCCGTCTTCGCGGCGGTGAGGTCTGCTCCGGCCTCTCCGTGGAGCTCTGGGGGTTGTTCTGGAGCTGGTGCTGTCGGTGTGTCTCTGGTTTCCCTGGCCGGCCGTGGTGGCGAGGGGGGAAGCGGGAGTGCTGCGGGGGTGCTGTGTGGAGCTTCGGTTGGAGTTGGAGCTCAGGACTACGGCGGATCCGGCTGGGGTTTGCTGCAGAGCTTGGGAGGACGGCGGGTGGAAGATCCGGCGCGGCCGGGTCTGGAGGAGGGGGCGACCTGGCCGTGCCCGTTCAGCGTTCTTGATCCCACTGCTTGTGGTGGGTGGTTTCTGCGGTCGTCGACAATGTTCGAGGTTCTCCCTTGTCCAGGTTTTGCGGTGGTTTGCTTTCTTCCTCGTCGACGGCAGTTGATAGGAGGAGGGCGTCGTGGTGGTCTGCCGTTTCTTCAGCGTTCTGCTGCTGCTCTTGGTGTTCTGTCTTCAGTCCCTAGCGTGTGTGCGTTCGTGCTTGTACTCTGAATCTTGTTGTACGCATGCTGCTACTTGCTCCTTCAGGAAAAAAAAAACTTTCTTGTTTTTTCCCAATGTACAGGGTGCTCCAGCAGCCCAGCTGGTCGATCCCATCACTCCGATACAGAAGTACTGTGGCTACAGACGACTTGACAAAAAAGAGCATTAATGGCCCGTTCAGATGGCTGGTAGCGATCTGCTCGCTGCACCTGGGCGGGCAAATGATGAGATTTTGCTCAGAAGCTCGCAGCAAGTCAGTCGCCATTTTGAAAACGGAGAGGTCAGAGCAGAGCTGCCGAACAAAGTTTGAAATAAGAAATGGCCGAATCCAATTCAGACAAGTATAGAATATACAGAAGTCAGATGGCATTCAAGAGAGCGGCGCCGGCGGCGCGGAACAGATTTGAAAATCGAGATGGAATCGAATCCGTTCAAAGACGACTACGCAAAAGTCAGAGAAACGTGTGATACCACAAGACTTTTATAATACAACTCTGTATCTGTTTCTGTTTTTTTAATTTGTTTGATGTTATCCCCTCTGTGCTTTAGGTGGACCAGTATATACCTGCACAAACCAGTAAGGTGCATTAACCCTGCAAGCATTTGCACTTTTGCAGTTATACCTCTCGATACATCATGCGACAAGGGGTAAATACAAAGCACAGAGGGAGCACGTAACAAAAGTAAATCGTTGGTTTCAGCGGACGTCGTGTAGTGAATACTGAGCAGTGACCACTCGGAAAATGGTGAAGGTACATTCACAGAAATATGCACAAACGCATCGGGCTGATGCAGTACGTGTTATATAGCTCGTGCAAACGTTAACAGAGTGGCAACCGAGAGAGACGCACAGCGAAAAAGAATGGTTAATTACTCGATTAGTAGCTCTCGATCAAGGCTTGCAGATGACCACGAAGCAGGGGAGCAGCGCCCTCGGGTTGAGCAGGTAGAGCTCCTCGATGTTGGCGTAGGGCCCGACCTTGCCGGCCAGCGAGTCGAACCCCGTCTGCCCCACGAACTCCTTGAGGTTCTCCAGAGGCTTGTGCACCCTGCCGGCGATCACCCTGCACACAAGCAGCGCCTTCCTCCGCGTACCGCCGGCACCGTCGTCGGCCGTCTCGTCGAGGACGGAGACGGACTCGAACGCCCGGCCGCTGGTGGAGGTGGTGAAGACGCCGACGCCCGCCCCGGCCCTGCCCTCCACCTTGGACGAGAAGCCGTGACGGATGATGCGGCACACGGCGCACCTGTCGGAGGCGCACAGGCTGCTGCTGGAGCTGCCGGTGCCGAGGGCGCAGGAGAGCGTGGCGCCGTGGAAGCGCAGCAGCTCGTTGCCGTCGGCGAGGCAGCGCGGGTGCTTCTTGGCCAGCTTGCTCGCCTTGAGCTTCACGGACTCGCGGTACTCCTCGAACCGGGACAGCGTGCGCTGCGTGTTGTGCACCTTGAACACGCGCTCGATCCGCACGCAGCTGCTCTCCGACTTGAGAAGGCTCGTCCGGCAGATGATCTCCACGATCTTCCGGGATGAGTCCCCCTCAACCAGCTCCGTCACTGAGATCAAACATTCGTTAGATGCTTACTAGTCAAACTTTGCGTAGTTAGCTGGATGTTCTATGAAGAAACAGAAAAGACACGCTGCATGATTTTTAACATAATTACAGGTACTACATTGTTCGGGGAAAGCTTGACAGCTTGCACATGATGTTTGCAATGCAAGCTGCAAGCATAGCCTAGTGAGACAATAGTCTACTACTCCACTGTAAATGTCGCATGAGGCTCCATACATCATAATGGATGCAAAAAACATGGAGTCATAATTATAGGCAGGCTACAACAAAATGAAAGATTTGGCAGAATCTCAGCCACATGATCGCAGTTATTCTGTCAAAGCTGAAAGTATGGATTTCGCATAGGAGCCTGGTGGTGAAAGTGAAACTGAAATCTATGGAGCTCCTGTTTAAAAAAAAAAACTATGGAGCTAAAGCCATCTAATGCTAACTTTCTAGCTAAAAGAATGGCACTAATTGAAGTGAGGCCAGAACTGCATACTTGTAGTATATTGATTGCGAAAAGTATATTTTTAACCGGCTACCGAAATGCGAAAACGATGGGAGTGCCATGAATATCCACCAACCGGGTCGATCTGTGCCAGCAACCCAGCATTACCAACAAAAGCTATTCTGTAGTTACTAGGAGATGCAATGCAATGAAAATGTCATCCTCACCTGCATGTTTGGATAGATGATGCGCCTCCAGCGCCTCCCATTTGCTAAACTGCTCACTGCACCTGTGGCAGCTGAGGCCGCCGGCGGAGCCCTTGCCGGCGTTCTTGACGGCGTCGACGACCTCGCAGGAGGCCCGGTGGCCCGTGGCCGCCGCACCGGCCGGGGCGCCGTCCCTGTCCAGCAGCGGGTTGGGCGACCTGGGCGGCGTGCACCGCATGCTGCCGCCCCGGCAGGAGCCGCTGTACTGCAGGCCGCCGCCGTGGCCCATCCACCCGGGCCCCGGCGTGCCCGGGCGAAGCGTGCCCACGAACGACGACGAGACGACGCCTCCCTCGGCATCGTCGTGCGGGCCAGGCGCCGCGAGGTTGCCGCCGAAGCCGGTGATCTTGAGCTCGCAGCGGGAGTTGGTGCTGAGGACGACCTCGTGGGCGATGGGGTTGAGGAACTCGCTGCTGCCGATGGACCGCGGGCTGCAGCTGCTGGGCGGCTGCCCCGGCTGGCGCTTGCTCCCGTGGATGACGTCCCGCAGGTTGGCGATGGACCGGGAGCACCCCGACCGCGCCGTCGCGCGCTTGGTCATTATCGAGGAGAGGTGGCCGGCGCTGGAGCTGGCGGTGGCCTTGGGCTTGGGCACGTGCACCTCGGACGGCTGCGACCGGCACTGCAGCGACTTCTTCAGCGCGAACCACACCGTGGGCGCCGGCGCCGCGGGCTTCTCCTCCTCGGCCCGGGCGCCGCCGCCGTCGCCGGCGGCGGCGCGCCTCCTCCTCGTCTCGCCCATCTCCACGCGGTGGATGGCGTAAATGCGTGGTAGCAGCAGCGCATCCAAGCTGAGAGAGATACTGGAGTAGCGAGGCAGAGGCAGGCGGAGGCAATTAAACCATGGGGCTCGGCGGCAGTAAAGGCGCACCACCAAACCAAAACCAGCGCTGTGCTCTGCTCTGCTCTGCGTGCGTGGCTAGCTCTGTTTGTTGCTTGCCGAGGCACTCACTCTATGGCGAGGACGTGACCTGGTGCTCGCGCAGGACTATACACGATCGAGTAGGATGGATGCTTGCGAGATTAGTTTTTGAGAGTTGAGCATGGGAGGCACATGAGAGACGGGGACCAATCCAAGGAGGTCGCGAGTATGAACAAATGTTGAATTGTAAATGGGGGCAGCTACAGGTGAGCACTCAAGACAAGGGGCGGCCATAATTACGAGCAAATCACCCGACACCGTGATACCACGCCACACGACACGGGCGTCTCTTGTGTGTTTTCCTACTCGTGTCATCGCGGGGGAAATCACGAAATGCTATACACGGGAGGGATGGAGAATTCGAGCTGCCGGCCTGGGCTGGGAAAACCCAGAGGAAGATGCCGGATACGAGGCAATGAGTTTGTTGCTTGCATTTTTATTTTTGCGGGGAAGGTTAAGGCCATATATTATCTGAAACCAGCCTTTATATGCATCCTTACAAAAAAGGAAATAACATGTGAGAGCATCCCCAAATTCAGCTCCTAAACTGTCCATGGACATGACCGGACAACCCCATATATTGTGTTATACAATCACAAACCTTATATTTTTATCCTCAAACACATGCAGTACATGCAGCTACGTATTTTGCATTATGCTCTAGCTAGTGCACAATGAAATACCATGCATATCAACTATAATTATAACTAAAATAACTATAGCTCCCAGTGCAAAATGGAGATGCATCTCCTTCTCGATGACGTGTTTTTTATCTTCTTCATCTTTGTCCAAGTTGCATCCGTCTTGTTTTTGTAATCATCGACAACGTCGGCGAGATGCAACTTCATCCTCATCTTCTCTTCTTCGAAGCTCATCTTCTCTTGTTGTATTTTCTTGTTCTTTTCTTCCACCTTTTTCATTTTCTTATCCAACTTCCGGTTTGTATCTTGAACTTCCACCAGTTTTTCTTCAAGCTTCTTTTTTTCCTCAATTGTGAAGTTCAAATCCTCAATATTAGCATCTTGCGTCGGAGTGAATCGTTCAACTCGGATATCACACCACGGACATTGCAACTACATGCTTGTGAATCCTACAATTCAACAAAATGCAACTCAAATCCACTCCCATTACACAATTTTGGGAAAACTCAAAATGTGAGCAAAACCTAGGACATACCGGGTCAGAGGAGGTGCTCTCCCCGTACAGAGGGTAGGAGCCAGCCGAGTCCTCGTTCGTGTCCCAGCAAACCATGGTGTTGGAGACCGATGGCCGGAAACGGGGGGCGGAATGGAAAATGACCGACGGTGCTCGGAGATCTAGGGTTCGGACGAACTTACAGATCGGGTAGCCGGGCGTGCGGAGAAGCCGTGGAAGATCGACAGCTTGCTGCGGGAGAGGCAGAGATAGCGGCAAAAATGCTCGGCGAAATTGCCGCCAAATCTGTCGAAATGCGGCCGCAACGGAGCTCTGCTACGGCCAAAATCTGGTCGGGGAAGGTTCGCGAGTGATGACCCACAAGTATAGGGGGGGGGTGTATCGTAGTACTTTCGATAAATAAGAGTGTCGAACCCAACGAGGAGCAGAAGGTGTTGACAAGAAGTTTCGAGCAAGGTTTCACTGTAAACACTAGCAGACAAGTTTTTATGGATTTTTGTAATATCAAGTAAATAAAGTGCGAGTAAATAAAAGAGAGGAATAATAATTGAAGAGAGTGGTCCAATCCTTTTTAGCACAAAGGACAAGCCGGTGGTGTTACTTATGATGGCTAAAACGTTCCTGAGGACACTCAGGAATTTCGTCAAGTCACTTTCGTTTCATACCGTTGCTTAGTCTTTAATATTTTGATAAGTGTTGTGTGGGTGAACCTGTCGCAACAGTGGAACATGGGGTTCCCCTTATGCTGCCAAAATGGGTCCACCACCTACGGGCCCACCAAGAAGATGGACAAGGCCAAGTAACAAGACCGGTAGATGGGTCCGCCCATCTACCTCGCGGGAACCAATCAAGCTCGACGTCGACACCCAGCGGCTAAGGACTGGGGACCCTCCGGGGTCACCTTCCACCAAGGCATCAAGGCAAGACACCCGAGAGCCCGAGTGCCCGGCAGGAGGCCCGGCTCCCTCTCGGGTCCGTCTTCGTACAACGCCAAGGATAAGCACGCCAGCGCGTGCTAGAAGCATGTAGAATACTTGGGCACCAAGATAAAGGACGCGACCAAGTGACGTCGCCATGGAGCGTGTTCAGTGGGGGAGTCAGTCCCTGTCCGCCCCACTTTCCCTGAAGATGGACGCTCTCACCTAACCGCGGAGATTACTTGGAGGAGAAGAGGCCACGTCGCCTTCAAAGACCACCGGGGGGTTTTCCCGCCTAAAACCCCCCACGCTCCTTGCGTGACCCATGTGGCATCCCCTTAGCATATAAAATGAGGACCAAGGCCACCGAGGAGAGAGGGACATATTAGATCGGAACCAAGGCAGAGCACCAGCAAGACTAGCTAGGGCTGAGAAGGTAGAACGAGAGGTGATCTCCTCCGGGTAGGATCTGCTCGTCGTCTACCTCTAGCCGCCACCCTGCTGGGTACACACCCGTGACCACCCTTGTAAGTTACACCATGATGAACACCTCAATCCAGACATGCAGGAGTAGGGCTTTTAGCCTCCGGGCGGCCTGAACCTGGGTAAACTCTCTGCGTCCCTGTGTTGTTTGCTTGAACGTCGAATCGGAGAGATCGACGTGGTTCACCCGGGTGGGACGTCTTCCAGCCTCATTCGCGCCCTGTGCCGAACCTTAAAAGGGGGTATCCTTTTACTCCCGGTGTTCGTCCGCCGAGACACGACATCTCGTCGACGTCCACAAGAACCCACCTTCGAGGTCGGTGAAGTCCTCCTCTGAAACAAAACAAACGACGTTGAGTTCGACGAACTCGCAAGATTATATATAGAGCTTTAGCTCGATGAGGCTTTCAAGGTTTTATGGCTGTTTTGCATAAAGCTGATTTTATTTATGAAAACATAACTCAATGGCATCGACTATTCAGAGTATTTTCAGAAGGGGGTAAGAAGTGACTCTTTTCTCTTGAGCAACTTTCTCAACACCAACTATCATCAACCACTGTACCTGTTCATCAAAGGCACCTCCCCGAATCACCCTCGAGGAAGTCAACCTTGCATTCTTGAGTAGTACCTTTAGTACCCAGTTTTTAATCATTCCGTTCAAATTATTCTATGATCTTATCGTCCTTTCCCAAGTCGTCCATAACTGCGGACACGGCTTTTCGAAAAGATTTACCCTGCAGGGGTGTACAATGTTTGCCACGCGTACCGTCCGGCCCATTACCTGTACAATTAGCTCTCTTCCTGGGAAAGCCGGCTGGGTGGGAGCGGTGTCGACTTCTCCCTCGTTAAGGACTTTCCAGGATCATCAGTGGCGGCAGGGCAGCCAGTGCCTGCAACACCCGCCCCACGGCCACTTATTTTCCTAACACCACCATCCTCATCTCAGTTCAACCACCATCATCACGCACGCGCAAATGGAAGCCCGAACTAGAGGACCCTGGCTAGCCCCGCTCGAGTTATTTACTCTATGAGGGTTCCTGCACTGCGAATGCATAGGCCTCACGCATGGTTGCACGCTCAGTCTTGGTTCAAGAGGTAAAGAACTCGCACCTAGGCGGCGAGAACGAGACAAAGCACCACAAGCACAGTGGCCTCTCATCCCCACCTTTAAGCATTTTATTACCTGTCACCACAATTCTCCACCATCATCTGAACATTCAACACCTGTTTCCAACATAACACATCCATCGGACGGATAAACATGTAACTAAGCATGGCTAAGCATCAACATTGCATAGTTAAGTATCTCCGGCCAACAACACAAACCTATGGATAATAGGAGGGGAAACAGGTAATGGCATCGGAATCTTAATGCAACTATGGGATACTCTAATCCAATAAATTGACATTTGGAACCGCATGCAATATTATAGTGGAGAAAATATTTGCGGAAACATAGGATAAGATATGCTCAGAGGGGGGATTACGCTTGCCTTGTTGAGCGGAGTAGTCAAACTGCTCGGCGGAGTAACGATGCTCAACTCCGAATTCGTGATCTACCGGAGAGCAAACAACACCGGAAAGCAAAAACAACAATCAACACATGGCAGTTGTGCAATGCATACAAAAAAGATGATATGACATTTTAATGCAACTAGGGGATCCTAGACATGATCATCAAGTTAAATGGGGTCCCGAAGTACAATTAGGAGTTATTCGGTTAACCACCCATATTTATCTTAATGTCCAACATGTTGTTCTAGTTATGCCCAGTATCACAGAATGATTGTACATGCATGAGAATGATGTTTTCAGTTAGTCTTTAACTTGCTGAACATTGTGACATGTTGTTTCCAATTTTCGGAGCAAATATGAATATTTGGTGAGTGTTTCAAGTTGCTATTTGAATCTGCCATTTTAGGGAAGTGCAACTTAGTAATGATATTAGAAGTTCATTATTGGTTGGCAATATTTGAAAATAGCTGGCAAATGTTCCTCTGGACATTTTGAGCCATTCAACATAAATTTGGAATTATTTGAATTAATTATGAATTTCCAAAAAGGATTTCATTTCTGCAATTTTTAGTATTCCAGTTAAACAGAGCTGAAAATTAATTCAATTATGTCCAACTAAACTATGGATGTGTAGAGTTTGTTAAGACAAACATTTGGACACCTTATTTGCTCAATTTGGATTAAAGGAGTAAGCGATATGCATTTCCAAAGCCTACCATATTTTCCTGCCTCTTATTATCTTTTTCTGATTATTTTCGGATTATCCGGTTGGGGTGGAATCGGAATATCCGATCGCGAGGGAAAGATGAATTTTCCAAACTGGAGCTAACCGGACAATCCGGTTTGGTTTAATTCGGAAAATCCGATTGGTTAGCACTACAGAGACGAGTTCTTCGGCGACACGTGCGCACGCGCGGCAACTGCGACGGCGTCGTGCTGGGTGCGCACGCACACGACGGCCAGAGCACGCGCCCGAGTTCGAGACCTCACATAGTCGACGCACTGTGTCACGGGGCGGCTACCGGCGGCGGGAGCAACCACCAGGGCGTCGAAGACGAGCACGACGGCATCCATGGCGGAGGCGGAGTACGGCTCACGACGAAACTACGCTACCGGGCGAGAGAGGGAGGGTGGAGGCGTCACGGAGGACGAGAGGCTCACCCTGAGCACTCTGGAGAAGACGGCGAGGTCGAAGGAGGCTTGCCGGCGACGGAATCATCCGCGGCGTCCACGGCCGGAGGCAGAGAAGACGGCGCGATTCGCCCAATACGATCCATCCCGGCTCGCGTGACTCGTCGAGGAGGAAGAGGAGGGGTTGGCGGAGCTCGTGGTGACCTCGGCTTGCCTCGGGGTGGCCTACAGCGGCGGTGCAAAGCTCGGCGGCCATGGCGGCGTCTCGGTCGCGGGAAGAACAGAGAAGAGAGCGAGAGGGAGCCGAGCTAGGGTTAGGGTTAGGGTTCTGGGATGCGCTTCTTATCCTCGCGGGTGGAGACAGAGAAGGGCCAGGCGAGGCGCAGCGTGCGGCAGGGCAGCGGCGACGAGCTGGTGCGGCCGAGCTCGTACTACATCGGTCGCTACAGAGAAGAAGACGCTACAATTTCATAAAACCCCCTGCACATTTGTTTCCCCTCACCAACAAGTCCTCTTCTTCCTTTTTCTTCCCTCCTCTCTTTTCTGGAATTTTGTAAAGCATTTAATTGAAGCACTTAGGCAACATCAAACTTTAGGAAACTTGGTGGAAAATTCTCATTTGCCACAAAGCACTGCTGGTAAAATTTGCAAGTTATTTGGATAAACTTTTCAGAACAGAGTTGTTTTCACTTCTTTTCTGCCATTTATTTCAAACATTTAATTGAGGTACTTAAACTAGTTCAAAAATTATGAAAAAATTCAGGTAGCCTCCCCATATTGATATGAAGCTCCCCTAATTTTTCCAGATTATTTGAAACTCATTTGGTAGGAAAATAAAATAGGAATTGCTCACAGGCAATTTTGAGTTTCTCTCCATCTATTTTATTTTACAAATCAAACTAGTTTGCAAAAATTATATTTGGAACTTTTGGAACTTCCTTGACAATATAAGAGGTCAAAGTATTTTTGTTTTGCAAGTATGAGTGCTTTCTCGTTTTGAAATTTGGTGAAGCGAATTTGGCATTTTGTTTTAAGTGGTGCCAAACCACCACAATTCTCTAGCATCATCACAATTCCCTAGCAACAATTCCCTAGCAACAACATGATGCATGGATGCCATGATGCAATTAACACAAAAGCGAAAATTTTACCCAGGTTTTTAGTTTCTCAAACTTTGGGCTGTTACAATTCTACCCTCCTTACAGGAATCTCGTCCCGAGATTGTTAGAGTAGGAAGAGGGAAAAAGGGGTTATGAGGTACTACACGATCTTCTCGGCTTCGTTCTTGAAGAGGTTGATCAAGGGCCTCCTGAAGATCTTCATCGGTTTCACCTCGTGGTCACTATCAACGTACACCATTTGAACGAAGGAAACCCCACCGGAAGGATGGATCTTGGTGAAGATACAGCGGCCGAGTACCTCCTAGTAGAATCTTAGAATGGGATTTCAAGCATCCCTTGATTTGACAGTTAGGAGACACATGCGTTTGACGGGAGATTGATAAGGAGTTTCCAGTTGGTAGACAACTGTTTTCTCAAAGAATCAGAATATGAACTTTGCACAAGGCCTTAAGACTCCGGGGAGAAACGTTAGAACAAGATTCCGACGGATAACGAGGTAACCTTCACTAGGCCACTTGGGAGAACCTTCCTCGCGGAGGAGCATTTCAACCCACGGGAGAAGGATCATGAAGAGGGACCGAGAGAACTTTAGAAACTCCGGGAACGTTAGAATCAGGAACACTTCTTGATTTTTCTGGACATCGGGAACAAGCTTCCTGAGGATCACCAACTATCGTTTCTGAATGAGATTTAGATCTGGTCAGGTGTAGAGATACTTCAGACTCCACATGTATGAATAGGGAATCTTTGCATAACATACCAACGGTTACTATTGCTAGGACCCCAAGAATTGGACTACAATGTCAAGCTCCAAAGGAGGAATGAAATTGCGGAACTCGCGGATTAGCAACTCGTCAGGAGACAGCTGCCCCAATTGAATATCTTGCAGCGAGACACGATTGAGTTCTTGATGGGAAGCACCATAGCAGACAAGGAAGTTCTCAGACTTCCCCCCTTTCTGGAACAATTCAACCAGTGGCTTGGATGCATGGATGAAATTCTCAAGGAAAGGAGGTGACAACATACCATTCCGAGAATATTCTACACGTGCATGATCGAGTTGGAATGATTCGGAGGAAACTAGACAATTCACTCAGATTCACGGCGACATCTTTCAGCAATTGCACGTGAACCAGAGAAAATCACTTCTAACTTCCAGAACACACACCTTGTGACGACACAAAGTTAGTGCTAACCAGTTTCCAATTCTAACGCCCAATATCCAATATGAATCTCCTCAAACATGGAGAAGATAAGAAGGTAGTTGATGGGCTCAACAACAAACTTATCCAGATACTCCAAACGGTTGACTCATTTTTCACCAGAACGAGGCATAAGTATTGGTTAGACTAACACATTCAGGTAGGCAGTTCTGAGTTTGATTTGACGGTAGCCCAATTCAAATCAAAAGATTTGTAGGATAGCATATCCCCCAAGGAGATACCACCTTGCTTCGGCACAAACAGACTAGACATCCCTTTGAGAAGGAACTATATCGGGATAGAGCTCTTGTCTTTCGACTCTCCAAGTTGTTTAAGCTCAACCGAATAATTCTGGACATCCAGCACGATTTTCTTGGAGAAGGGAGTTGTTCAGAGAACCGGCTTACTCATAAGCTCAACATCACGGTCAGGTGACAACCTGGCGATACTTCCGGAAAGACCTCCAGAATATCACGATCCACATATAGGATATCACGACATACCGGTGGATCTTGAGTTCAAGGGAGGATCATGCCTTTCAAGGCACAACGAGGTGGTCTTGGGAGTTTCGGCACGAACCTAGCTCTTTGACCGAGGGAGTGCATCAGAGCCAACTGACTTGGTAGCACTGTCAAACTCAGCTTATGGATTGGCTAACTAATCATGCTAAGGAGGGCAATGGATATCCCTGGATTTCCGCACAGTAAGAACTGCTAAGAATATCCGATAGCCACATCATTGTTCACGACTTATCCTTCTCGAGTAACAAGTCACTCGGAACACGGAGAGTAACGAGGAGTAAGAGCATCACTTCATCAAGGGATCATGATACTCAATACGATACCGTGATATCAAAGAGGGTGACACTCTAAGGTGGAGCAGAACAAAAGCTAAACAAGGCCCTCATTCTGAGGATTACAATACTTTGACCTGGTCTGAGAAGTGGACAAGGTACTGGAGTTTGTTTCTCCTAGGATCCCGAAGTGGAAGTCTTGATGGATCAAGGGAGTGACTTGCATCGGAACATACCAATGCACGATAAAACTTTACTGTCCACTGATAGACAAAGGTTGGAAAGCAGATCAGAGTAAGAAACATGCTCAGGAGAATCCTAAGATGTTGAAGATGCACCGATTATTACTCAATTGTGATAACCATGCCCAAAAAGGAGAGATGCAGCTGAGTCATGAACATAGATGGGGATTCGCTAAGAGAATTCGGTCATAACCCAGATGATTCCAAGACAGAATCTAAAGCAAGACTAAGGAAAAGCTGAGGTTACATAGCCAGCTGAGGTGTGGGAAGTTAAGGTTCAACCATTTACCACACAGACCACATAAAGGACTTGGGTTAAAGGTCAGCTTCATGTGCCGAGAATCATAATAGCATAACGATCACATGGGTAAGAACCCACACAATTCAACATGCCAGAATCACAGCACAATCCGGGACCTTCGGTTCAAGACCTTGGGTTCCTCCCTTCTCTGGGTTTTAACCGTGGTCTTGAAGAATTGGAGTTGCATCAGTCCGGCAAAAGGAGTTGGAGACTCTAATCCGACAACCTGATACATAACTAGAGATGGATCCCAGCCTTTAAGATCTCGTGGCTCCTACTCCGACGCCTATTTGTAACTCGTGAGCTGGAGTAACAGGTTAACAGATTTAGGAACGGCCCACCCAACGTGTCACCTAATTTTGAAACACCAGATGAGATAACGAAACCCTTTTAAATCAAATAGAGGTAAGGTGACTCAGAGTTGGAGCGATACCAGGTAAGGAGTAAAACGAATCCTAAGATAGTTTTCACAACTCATTTTTAGGTTAAAATATTTTCACAAACACTAGACTCAACGTCGACCAGTAGAAGGGTTTCCTACAGGCAGTACTGCTCTGATACCAACTTGTGGCGCCCTGACCCGACTGCTATACAGTGATGCTGAGTGTCACCGGTTAAGCGATACAACCGGAGGTTACGGGTTTACCAATCCCCGGCCAAAACCTTTGGCAGGCGTTGCTCGGAATTAATCACCGGCAACGCAACACCCCGATTGATGCCTTAACACAGGCTCAACTATCAAAGCATAATAGAGAGATCAAGACTTGTGGAACAACTGGCACATCACAGACTCTACGACACAAATCATATAGTTCAACTCTTATAATAGAGAAAGATAGCAAAAATACAACCAGAGGTCACAGACCCAACATTACAACAAGCGGAAGCAAATTAGGTTGTTCTAAACAACAAGAACCAAATTATGGCCTAAAAGGCCTACACATAAACATCCAGCGCCAGCTGTTCCGGGATGTCCCAAGCTGCCACCTGGGAACCCCAGACTACTCGTCGACGTCCACAAGAACCCACCTTCGAGGTCGGTGAAGTCCTCCTCTGAAACAAAACAAACGACGTTGAGTTCGACGAACTCGCAAGATTATATATAGAGCTTTAGCTCGATGAGGCTTTCAAGGTTTTATGGCTGTTTTGCATAAAGCTGATTTTATTTATGAAAACATAACTCAATGGCATTGACTATTCAGAGTATTTTCCAAAGGGGTAAGAAGTGACTCTTTTCTCTTGAGCACTTTCTCAACACCAACTATCATCAACCACTGTACCTGTTCATCAAAGGCACCTCCCCGAATCACCCTCGAGGAAGTCAACCTTGCATTCTTGAGTAGTACCTTTAGTACCCAGTTTTTAATCATTCCGTTCAAGTTATTCTATGATCTTATCGTTCTTTCCCAAGTCGTCCATAACCGCGGACACGGTTTTTCGAAAAGATTTACCCTGCAGGGGTGTACAATGTTTGCTACGCGTACCGTCCGCCCATTACCTGTACAATTAGCTCTCTTCCTGGGAAAGCCGGCTGGGTGGGAGCGGTGTCGACTTCTCCCTCGTTAAGGACTTTCCAGGATCATCAGTGGCGGCAGGGCAGCCAGTGCCTGCAACACCCGCCCCACGGCCACTTATTTTCCTAACACCACCATGCTCATCTCAGTTCAACCACCATCATCACGCACGCGCAAATGGAAGCCCGAACTAGAGGACCCTGGCTAGCCCCGCTCGAGTTATTTAGTCTATGAGGGTTCCTGCACTGCGAATGCATAGGCCTCACGCATGGTTGCACGCTCAGTCTTGGTTCAAGAGGTAAAGAACTCGCACCTAGGCGGCGAGAACGAGACAAAGCACCACAACCACAGTGGCCTCTCATCCCCACCTTTAAGCATTTTATTACCTGTCACCACAATTCTCCACCATCATCTGAACATTCAACACCTGTTTCCAACATAACACATCCATCGGACGGATAAACATGTAACTAAGCATGGCTAAGCATCAACATTGCATAGTTAAGTATCTCCGGCCAACAACACAAACCTATGGATAATAGGAGGGAAACAGGTAATGGCATCGGAATCTTAATGCAACTATGGGATACTCTAATCCAATAAATTGACATTTGGAACCGCATGCAATATTATAGTGGAGAAAATATTTGCGGAAACATAGGATAAGATATGCTCAGAGGGGGGATTACGCTTGCCTTGTTGAGCGGAGTAGTCAAACTGCTCGGCGGAGTAACGATGCTCAACTCCGAATTCGTGATCTACCGGAGAGCAAACAACACCGGAAAGCAAAAACAACAATCAACACATGGCAGTTGTGCAATGCATACAAAAAAGATGATATGACATTTTAATGCAACTAGGGGATCCTAGACATGATCATCAAGTTAAATGGGGTCCCGAAGTACAATTAGGAGTTATTCGGTTAACCACCCATATTTATCTTAATGTCCAACATGTTGTTCTAGTTATGCCCAGTATCACAGAATGATTGTACATGCATGAGAATGATGTTTTCAGTTAGTCTTTAACTTGCTGAACATTGTGACATGTTGTTTCCAATTTTCGGAGCAAATATGAATATTTGGTGAGTGTTTCAAGTTGCTATTTGAATCTGCCATTTTAGGGAAGTGCAACTTAGTAATGATATTAGAAGTTCATTATTGGTTGGCAATATTTGAAAATAGCTGGCAAATGTTCCTCTGGACATTTTGAGCCATTCAACATAAATTTGGAATTATTTGAATTAATTATGAATTTCCAAAAAGAATTTCATTTCTGCAATTTTTAGTATTCCAGTTAAACAGAGCTGAAAATTAATTCAATTATGTCCAACTAAACTATGGATGTGTAGAGTTTGTTAAGACAAACATTTGGACACCTTATTTGCTCAATTTGGATTAAAGGAGTAAGAGATATGCATTTCCAAAGCCTACCATATTTTCCTGCCTCTTATTATCTTTTTCTGATTATTTTCGGATTATCCGGTTGGGGTGGAATCGGAATATCCGATCGCGAGGGAAAGATGAATTTTCCATACTGGAGCTAACCGGACAATCCGGTTTGGTTTGATTCGGAAAATCCGATTGGTTAGCACTACAGAGACGAGTTCTTCGGCGACGCGCGCGCACGCGCGGCAACTGCGACGGCGTCGTGCTGGGTGCGCACGCACAGGACGGCCAGAGCACGCGCCCGAGTTCGAGACCTCACGTAGTCGACGCACTGTGTCACGGGGCGGCTACCGGCGGCGGGAGCAACCACCAGGGCGTCGAAGACGAGCACGACGGCATCCATGGCGGAGGCGGAGCACGGCTCACGGTGAAACTACGCTACCGGGCGAGAGAGGGAGGGTGGAGGCGTCACGGAGGACGAGAGGCTCACCCTGAGCATGCTGGAGAAGACGGCGAGGTTGAAGGAGGCTTGCCGGCGACGGAATCATCCGCGGCGTCCACGGCCGGAGGCAGAGAAGACGGCGCGATTCGCCCAATACGATCCATCCCGGCTCGCGTGACTCGTCGAGGAGGAAGAGGAGGGGTTGGCGGAGCTCGTGGTGACCTCGGCTTGCCTCGGGGTGGCCTACAGCGGCGGCGCAAAGCTCGGCGGCCATGGCGGCGTCTCGGTCGCGGGAAGAACAGAGAAGAGAGCGAGAGGGAGCCGAGCTAGGGTTAGGGTTAGGGTTCCGGGGTGCGCTTCTTATCCTCGCGGGTGGAGACAGAGAAGGGCCAGGCGAGGCGCAGCGTGCGGCAGGGCAGCGGCGCCGAGCTGGTGCGGCCGAGCTCGTACTGCATCGGTCGCTACAGAGAAGAAGACGCTACAATTTCATAAAACCCCCTGCACATTTGGTTCCCCTCACCAACAAGTCCTCTTCTTCCTTTTTCTTCCCTCCTCTCTTTTCTGGAATTTTGTAAAACATTTAATTGAAGCACTTAGGCAACTTCAAACTTTAGGAAACTTGGTGGAAAATTCTCATTTGCCACAAAGCACTGCTGGTAAAATTTGCAAGTTATTTGGATAAACTTTTCAGAACGGAGTTGTTTTCACTTCTTTTCTGCCATTTATTTTAAACATTTAATTGAGGTACTTAAACTAGTTCAAAAATTATGAGAAAATTCAGGTAGCCTCCCCATATTGATATGAAGCTCCCCTAATTTTTCCAGATTATTTGAAACTCATTTGGTAGGAAAATAAAATAGAATTGCTCACAGGCAATTTTGAGTTTCTCTCCATCTATTTTATTTTACAAATCAAACTAGTTTGCAAAAATTATATTTGGAACTTCCTTGACAATGTAAGAGGTCAAAGTATTTTTGTTTTGCAAGTATGAGTGCTTTCTCGGTTTTGAAATTTGGTGAAGCGAATTTGGCATTTTGTTTTAAGTGGTGCCAAACCACCACAATTCCCTAGCATCATCACAATTCCCTAGCAACAATTCCCTAGCAACAACATGATGCATGGATGCCATGATGCAATTAACACAAAAGCGAAAATTTTACCCAGGTTTTTAGTTTCTCAAACTTCGGGCTGTTACACGCGAGCCCTGGGGTCAGCCCCGTGGCGAGCACCAAGGCGAGACGCAACCTCCGCACACCACTCCTCTAGTGGCAGATCGGCTGAACCGCGAGCGCGGCAAAGCCATCTCCGTCGGATCGTCTACTACGCGCAATCAAGATCTCCGGGTCGACCTCAAAAACTGCCAGAACGAGGATATGCGCACTCGCATCGAGCACCACCGTGAACGCTACCGCCGGGAAGATCGGGACGACGACATCGCTGTGGGCTGCCTCGCCCTCTCCCTGAGTTCCGTCAGGTCTCCTGGCCCAAGAAGTTCAAGATTGACATCCTTCGCTACGACGGCACTACGAACCCCCGGGACTTCCTGTAGCTCTACTCCCGCGCTGCTGTGGTCACGAGGGCCGACGAGATCATGATGGCCAACTGGTTCCCATTGGCTCTGAAGGGAGATGCCCAGACATGGCTTCTCAACCTTCCCAAGTGCTCCATCCATTCCTGGTGGGCACTAAAGGAACAGTTCCTGGGGGCTTTGCAGGGCGGGTACCAGCGCCCGAGGGCTCCCAGCGATCTCCACGACTTCAAGCAGCTTCCGGTGAAACTCTTCGCAAGTTCATACAACGCTTCACCCATAAGATGAACACGATACCCCGCATCAAGGAGGAGCTGGTGGTCTCATCTTTTCACGCCAACGTTCGCAACGTTCGGATGCGCGAGAAGTTGAGCACCCACTACATCGAGACTACCCGTGAGCTCTGGGAGCTTGCTGACCGGTATGCACATGCGGAGGAAGGAGTCAAGTTCTCGGGGAGGAGGAACCCGAGGACAAGACTGCTCCTGCCAAGAACAAGAAGCGGGACCCTGGACCCGTGATACGTTCCAAACATATCTATAATTTTTGGTTGTTCCATGCATTTATATCATTGCCACATGCTTTTATAATGTTTTTATATCATTTTGGCACATTTTCATGGAACTAACCTATTGACAAGATGCCCAGTGCCAGTTCCTGTTTTTGCTGTCCTTTTGTTTCAGAAAAGCTAGTCGGGGATTTTCTTGGAATAAGCTGCCAATTTACATGATTTATTTTTATGAAGAAACAAAGACGGAGCCAGGAGGGCGCATGTAGAGGGGCCCCACAGGGGCCAGACAACCCCCAGGCGCGGCCCAGCCTTGGTCGCACCTAGGCCCCACCTGAGCGCCTCGAGAAGCTTCCTGCGCCGCCCTTTCGCCTATAAATTGTCTTCCTCCCGAAAACGCTCGGTACCCGATCATATTTTCCAGAAAAGTTCCGAGGCCGCCGCCATCGCCAACCCTAGATCGGGCGGGTTCTGAAGCTCTTCTCGGCACCCTGCCGGAGGGGGAGATCGTCACCGGAGGCATCTACACCACCATGCCTGCCTTCGGAGTGATGCGTTAGTAGTCCACCACGGGACTACGGGTCCATGGCTGTAGCTAGATGGTTGTCTCTTCTCCTTTATGCTCCATTGTTTAGATCTTATGGGCTGCCTACATGATTAAGATCATCTTTATGCAATACTATGCGTTGTGTTTGCGGGGATCCGATGAATTATGGAGTCTTGGCATTATGGTTCAGTTTATCTATGATATGTTTTATTTATGATCTTGCATTCTCTCCGATGCTTATGTATGCTTTGGCCGAAGTAATTACTTGTGTCATTAGAGGGAGTATTTATGCTAGATAGTGGGTTCATGCCTCTCCTGTTCGAGCTTGAGTTGACAGAAATGATTAGAACTTGAGATGTGCTATTGCTACTAGGGATAAAATAGCGGTGTATATTGCTTTATGTTGTATTCATTGCTTACATTACGCACCTTGCTTATTGCAATTATCTGTTGCATGCAACTTAATACTTTCGGTTGACATGCTGGATAGCGATCCCAGGGTTGATTATTAGTCATAGATGCAGTTGGATAACTGTCTATGTATTTTGACGTAATGCCCATATTAAATGAAACGGTGAACCATGTGTTATGATAGTATCGTGTTGCGCCCATGTTTGTCAATTGCCACGCTGTAATTTGTTCACCCAACACGTTTATCTTTTGGAGAGACACCACTAGTGAACTATGGACCCCGGTCCTATTTCCCTACATTTCTTACAACCGTTCTAATAGCTTTTCCTAGTCATTTGCTCGCTACTCATTTTTGCTCTCATAATATTTTCCATCATACGTTTAATCATTTGTGTTCAGCAAGCCGGAGAGATTGACACCCTCTCTGTTTCGTTGGGGCAAAGTAGTTTGTTCGTGTGTGCGCAGGTCCACGTCAGTAATCGTAAACGGCTCCGCTGACACCTTTCCGGAGCCTTCTCCAAGTCCTACTGGTTCGACAACCTTGGTTTTGTAATCAAGGGAAAACTGCTGCGACGCTACATCATACCTTCCTCTTGGGGTTCCCGGCGAACGTGTGATCCACGCCATCAAGCATATTTTCTGTCGCCGTTGCCGGGCATTTAGAGGAGACTTCAAGAGCTACCAAGTTCCCCGTCCACACGCCAGCATATTTTCTGGTGCAGTTGCTGGGGACTTGGAAGCTTCAGCGAGGGGAGTTTCGCACATCCTTACACTCTATTTTGTTATTGTCTTGCTTAGTATATTTTTTATTAGTCTTGTTTTGCTTTTCGTTTGCTTTAAAAATCAAAAACACAAAAAAATTCCAGCACCTAGTTTATTTCGGTTTTGCTTAGTATCTTGTTTTTATTTTGCTAAAATGGGTTCGAGAGAATACTAAGTTGTGTGACTTCACTAGCACAAACAACAATGATTTTATATGCACTCCTATTGCTCCACCTGCTTCTACAGCAGAGTTTTATGAAATTAAACCTGCCCTTTTAAATCTAGTTATGAAGGAGCAATTTTCTGGTGCTAGTTCTGATGATGCTGCCTCTCACTTGAATAATTTTGTTGAATTATGTGACATGCAAAAGTAAAAAGGTAGATGGTGACATTATAAAACTGAAACTATTCCCTTTCTCCTTGAGAGGAAGAGCTAAAGAATGGTTATTATCTTTGCCTAGGAATAGCATAGATTCTTGGACTAAATGCAAAGATGCTTTCATTGGGAAATACTATCCACCTGCTAAAATTATATCATAAGAAGTGGCATCATGAATTTTAAACAATATGATAATGAACATGTTGCTCAAGCTTGGGAAAGAATGAAATATATGGTTAAAAATTGTCCCACTCATGGACTGACTACTTGGATGATTATCCAAACTTTCTATGCAGGCTTAAATTTTTTCAAGGAATTTATTGGATTCGGCTGCTGGAGGTACCTTCATGTCCACCAAATTAGGTGCAGCAACAAAGCTCCTAGATGAGATGATGGCAAATTACTCCCAATGGCACACTGAAAGAGCTCCAACTGGTAAGAAGGTAAATTCTGTTGAGGAGATCTCCTCTTTGAGTGATAAAGTTGATGCTATTATGTCTATGCTTTCTGGTAATCAAGTTCCTATTGATCCAAATAATGTTCCTCTAGCTTCTTTGGTTGCTCAAGAAGAACAAGTTGATGTGAATTTCATTAGAAATAATTTCAACAACAATGCTTATAGGAACAACTTTGGTAATAATAATTATAAGCCATATCCTCCAAGTGGTAGTAATTCTTTGGTAATTCCTACAACAACAATAAAAATGTGTCCTCTGATCTTGAAAGCATGCTTAAGGATTTTATTACATCACAAAAAGCTTTCAATAAAAGTGTTGAGGAAAAACTAGGAAAACTGGATATCCTTAGTGTTAAGGTTGATAATCTTGTTCATGATGTTGAGTTACTTAAAATTAAAGTTTTGCCTATTGACATCAAGGAACATAAGTCTTTAAATGCTATACAAATTAAGATTGATAACAACATAAGGATGTTGGCCGAATTACATGCTAGGTGGGAAAGAGAAGAAAAAGAAGCTGAAATTGCTGAAACTAGTAAGATTGCTAATGTTTGCACTATTTTTACTGATGATGATATTAAAATTTCGAATGCTCATGAGTCACCTACAGTACCTAAATATGCTAATGGTAAAAAAATTGGAGTAGGAAAGATTTTATGCCCCTATTAAAAATCAAAAGCTCTCCAATAGTGCTAAAACTGTCTCTAAAGAAATGCTGAAATTAATCCTGATGAAATGATCCTTTTAGAGATGATGCTCCTGTTATTTTTGATGACAATGATCTTGATTTTGATAATTGTAACCTTACTGAAGTCATTAAGTTTTTACAAAAGCTTGCAAAAAATCCTATTGCTAGTAAAATGAACATGGCTTTTACCCAACATATCACAAATGCTTTGATTAAAGTTAGGGAAGAAAAGATCAAGAGTGAATTTTCTATCCTAGGAAATTAGAAGATGCTTGGGAGCCTACTATTAAGATAAAAGTTAATGATTTTGAGTGCAATGCTATGTGTGATCTTGGTGCTAGTATTTCCATTATGCCTAAAAAGCTTTATGATATTCTTGATTTGGAACCACTAGAAGATTGTCCTTTGAATGTTTATTATCTTGATTCTACCTTGAATAAACCTGTGGGAAAAATAGATGATGTTCTTATTATGGTTAATGGTAATTATGTCCCTGTAGATTTTATTGTCATGGATATTGAATGCAAACTTTCTTGTCCTATTGTGTTGGGAAGACCTTTTCTTAGAACTGTTGGTGCTATCATTGATATGAAAGAAGGAAATATTAAATTTCATTTTCCACTTAAGAAAGGGATGGAACACTTCCCTAGAAAGAGAATGAGGTCATCTTTGTGTCTTGTGTTAAGTCAAGTGATTTGGATGTTGCTAAAATTGATAATACTTGATCTTTTTGCTATTGTGCCTAGCTAAAAGGCGTTAAAGAAAAGCGCTTATGGGAGGCAACCCATTGTTTTTACTTTCAGTTTGTTTTATTTTATTTGAGTCAAGGTTGCTGTTACTTTGGTAACACTTCCTTTGTATCCTTTTATTTTCGTTTTTGTGTGCCAAGAATAGCCTCTAATGAGAGGAAAGAAATTTTGTTTGCTGTCCAGAAACAGATTTCTGTTCGTCACCGTACGAAATCCAAAAAATCACAGAACGTGATCTGGAGCTGTAAATTTTTGACAGCAAGCATCTGGGTTTTGTCTACCTTTCGTTAGTTTTGAGTTTTCTGATTCGAGGTGTCCTAGTAGCTCGAAAAAAATCATCTTTGCGTTCTGTTCTGTTTTTGACAGATGTCCAAGTTTTTGCATTGCACCTTTTACGGGCAAAGTGGAGTTCTTCTATCCACGGAACATCACTTAGATCTTTGTGACAGTACCTAATGTTTAGAAACAAGTTTATGCAATTTGTCAAGTGAGAACTGAAGGTGGATTATTTTGTTTGAGACTAACCCCTCTAATAAGTTTGTGATAAGTTTTGTGTGAAGGAAGTTTTCAAGTGTTGAGAGAACGAGGTGATGAAAGAAGATCAAGAAGGGATTAAAGCTCAAGCTTGGGGAGGCTCCCCTGGACCTCCACCAAATATTCAAGAAGTCTCAAGCGTCTAAGCTTGGGGATGCCCAAGGCATCCCCTTCTTCATCGACAATTAATCAGGTCGATCCCATGAAACTATATTTTTATTCCTTTACATAATATGTGTTGTTCTTGGAGCGTCATTTATGTTTTGCTTTCAGTTTTGTTTTGTTTTGTTTGCTGGACTTTTCAATAAATGGATCCTTGCATTCTTGTGTGGGAGAGAGACACGCTCCGCTTTTTCATTACACTCATGTTCTTCACTTATATGTGTAGAGTGTTTAGCTTTTATTATCTTAGCTTCTAGCTCTCGTTTTTCATGTATCTCTTGTTCAGAGCTATTAGTTACTTGTAGTTAGGTTGTACTCTCTTGTGTTACATGCTATTTGCTTAGAGAGTTGTTTCAAATAAATTGATTGGTGTTTGCTTGAAAGGGAACTATCATGTAGGAAGTGGTAAAAGAAATTCAAATAGCATTGTCTTGAGTATTTGATGCTTGTCAATTGTTTTGAGATATAAATAGATGAATGCTTAAACTTGTGGATCATTTGCTTAAGAATGGACTAGTGGAGAAATACCGTAAAGCTTAGAATTATGATACTTGTTCTGATTGTTATTTCTCAAAGTCTAGATATTCTTTTTGCAAAGCATGTTTGGTTGACAAGGGAGACAGTGTGGAGTCTAATGGTTATGCTTAATGTATATCTTGTAGTCATTCATGTATTCGGTTGTTAATATGTATTTGCTTGACACCTTGCTAAGCCTAAAAACTCTGTACTGAGAGGGAATGCTTCTCGTGCATCCAAAACCTTGAGCCAAATATCCATGCCATTCGTGTCCACCATACCTACCTACATGTGGTATTTCCAAGCCACTCCAAGTAAATTTTTCGTGTGCTACCTTTAAATATTCAAAATGTTATTACTTCCTTTTTGTGCCTCTACTACTAAGCTCATGAGGAAGTAGTGGTGGTCTTTATTGCATTTGTTGGACAGACTTATTTCAGGACTTGTATGCTTCATCTACTTGTCCATTAATTTTGCAAAAAGAGCTGGCAAGGGGTGCCCACCCATAAAAGATAAATTACAACTTTCACCAAAAACTCTCCTCACATTTTGTTCCTGTGAATTCAGTCAAACATCTGCATGTGTAAACAAAGAGATAAAGAGGAATGATCTGCTTGCTGCAGAAATAACGTTCCTCATGGGAGCCGCTCTTAAAAGTCTGTCTAGCAAATGTAGTAATATTTTCACTATCATTCGTTGACCATAGTATGCATCTCTCAAAAAATATTTTTTATGTCTCTATATGCTTTCAAAAACTAAAAAGCTCTAGCACACGATTAATCTCTGCTTCCCTCTGCGAAGGGCCTTTCTTTTACTTTTATGTTGAGTCAGTTTTCCTTTCCAATCTTTATCTCTCAAGCAAATGCATAGTATCAATTGAGGTACAAGTCTACTACATGCTATCTTTATGTTTAACTGTGAAAACTTTATATTGACATTATCTTAAGATAAATAAGTTACAAGTTGAAGCTTCTTGCTGAAAACTTAAATCTTCCTTTGTGTTGGTTGAGCACCTTTGCCGAAAGTTTATTGCTTTGTGAACTATCAAGCTTGACAAGTCTTATAATTTTCATGTCTCCAAAGTACTATCCATGAAAAATTCTTGCTTAGATGTTACACATGGTTAATCATTATTTGCTTTATGTCAACTATAGGCCATTGATTTGGATCACTTCATTCAGTTCATATGCTTTACATTACTTGATCATAATCATGTTGGTAGCATGTCACTACCAAAAATTATTTTGTTATCATTTACCTACTCGAGGACGAGCAGGAATTAAGCTTGGGGATGTTGATACGTCCCAAACGTATCTATAATTTTTGGTTGTTCCATGCATATTATATGTCATTGCCACATGCTTTTATAATGTTTTTATATAATTTTGGCACATTTTTATGGAACTAACCTATTGACAAGATGCCCAGTGCCAGTTCCAATTTATATGATTTATTTATACGAAGAAACAAAGACGGAGCAGGAGGGCGCCTGCAGGGGGCCCCATAGGGGCCAGACGACCCCCAAGCGCGGCCCAGCCTTGGCCGTGCCTGGGCCCCACCTGGGCGCCTCGAGAAGCTTCCTGCGCCGCCCTTTCGCCTATAAATTGTCTTCCTCCCGAAAACCCTCGGTACCCGATCATATTTTCCAGAAAAGTTCCGAGGCCGCCGCCATCGCCAACCCTAGGTCGGGAGGGTTCTGAAACTCTTCCCGGCACCCTGCCGGAGGGGGAGATCGTCACCGGAGGCATCTACACCACCATGCCTGCCTCCGGAGTGATGCGTGAGTAGTCCACCACGGGACTACGGGTCCATGGTAGTAGCTAGATGGTTGTCTCTTCTCCTTTATGCTCCATTGTTTAGATCTTATGAGCTGCCTACATGATTAAGATCATCTTTATGTAATACTATGTGTTGTGTTAGCGGGGATCCGATGAATTATGGAGTCTTGACATTATGGTTTAGTTTATCTATGATATGTTTTATTTATGATCTTGCATGCTCTCCGATGCTTGTGTATGCTTTGGCCGAAGTAATTACTTGTTTCATTAGAGGGAGTATTTATACTAGATAATGGGTTCATGCCTCTCTTGTTCAAGCTCGAGTTGACAGAAACGATTAGAACTTGAGATGTGTTGTTGCTACTAGGGATAAAACAGCGGTGTATATTGCTTTATGTTGTATTCATTGCTTACATTACGCACCTTGCTTATTGCAATTATCTCTTGCATGCAACTTAATACTTTCGGGTGACATGCTGGATAGCGATCCCGGGGTGGATTATTAGTCATAGATGCAGTTGGATAACGGTCTATGTATTTTTACGTAATGCCCATATTAAATGAAACGATGAACCATGTGTCATGATAGTATTGTGTTGCGCCCATGTTTGTCAATTGCCCCGCTGTAATTTGTTCACCCGACACGTTTATCTTTTGGAGAGACGCCACTAGTGAACTGTGGACCCCGGTCCTATTTTCCTACATTTCTTACAACCGTTTTAATAGGTTTTCCTAGACATTTGCTCGCTGGTCATTTTTGCTCTCATAATATTTTTCCACCATACGTTTAATCCTTTGTGTTCAGCAAGCCGGGGAGATTGACACCCTCTCTGTTTCATTGGGGCAAAGTAGTTTGTTCGTGTGTGCGCAGGTCCACGTCAGTAATCGTAAACGGCGCCGCTGACACCTTTCCGGAGCCTTCTCCAAGTCCTACTGGTTCGACAGCCTTGGTTTTGTAATCAAGGGAAACTGCTGCTACGCTACATCATACCTTCCTCTTGGGGTTCCCAGCGAACGTGTGATCCACGCCATCAACCCGACAAGCGCGTCTTCATCAACGAGCCCCTTTCCAAGAAGGCCAAGTCTACTTCGACCTCTGAGGGAGAAGAAGACCGTTGGTGCCACATCCACCCTGACGGCAATCATGCGCTCAAGGACTACCGCCAGATCAAGTACCTCGCGCTGCGGGAGCAGCACCGGGCTGACGGGACCAACCCGGATGACTGCTTCAGCTGCGTCATCGGCGGACACATCGCTCGTGACTATCCCACGGCTCGCCAAGGCGGAGGCGGCCGTGGGTGGGGTCGCGGCGGTGGCCGCGGGGGACGAGGAGGAGGGCGCGGCGGCCAAGGCGGTCGCGGACAAAACAACCAAGAAGCCGCCCATAACAATAGTGATGTTCCAGCCCCTCAGGGCGGCAACAACAGGAAGTTCCAGGAAGTCAATGGAGTTGTGGCGTGCATCCACGGGGGAGCTTCTCTGCCTCCCTCCAATGGCGCCTGCAAGAGGCTAGTCCGGGAGCTCAACGCGGTCGCCTCTCTCCCGCCAAAGCCCCTGGATTGGTCTAACCAAGTCATCACCTTCGATCCAAAAGATCACCCCGACCATGTCTCCGGGGTAGGGACCTTGCCTCTGATCGTGTCGCCCATCATCCACAACTACAAGGTTACCAAGATGCTGGTCGACGGGGGATCCAGCCTCAACCTGCTGACAGTGAAGGTCCTGTCTACTCTGCAAATACCCCTCTCACGCCTGCAAGACACCGGCGCGTTTCAAGGCGTGAACAGTAGCATCACTCGGCCGCTGGGGAAGATCACCCCACCATTTTAATACAAAATCTACACCGTAGGGATTTTCCCTACGGTATCTCTGTCAAAAAACATCCGCACCGAGGACATCGTCTTCGACATCGCACTGGCCATTACTGTACAACGGCATACTCGGCCGATCCGCTCTGGCCAAGTTCATGGCCGTGTCTCACTTCGCCTACAACATGATGAAGATCCCGGCAGCGTGGGGTGTGATCAAGGTCAAGGCCGACGTCGACGACGCCATCTTCTGCGTCCAAAAGCTGAACCATACGGTGGCAGCGACATCGGACGTCCATCAAGATGTATAGGAGGTTGATGTCGGTGCATTCCCCGGGGCAGTGAGTATCCCGGGGGCTCGACTTCAACTCCCCCAAGAAGGCGCCATTCCACGGCGACCCACAGATGACCAAGAAGGTGGCGCTGACAAGCGATGGGAACCGCACCATCACAATTGGCGCCCGCCTCACCGACAAATAGGAAAGCGTGCTCGTCACCTTCCTTTGGGAAAATTCTGATGTCTTCGCTTGGGAAGCATTAGGGTTACCCGGTGTGCCAAGGGAGGTGATCAAGCACAAACTGGCAGTGAGCACGGATGCTCGCCCCGTGAAGCAAGTTCTGCGGAAGCAGAGCAAGGAAAAATTGGAGTTCATCGTTGCTGTGATCAACAAGCTGCTAGAAGCTGGTGTCATCAAGGCAGTTCCCCACCCGACCTGGGTGGCCAACCCCGTGGTGGTACCCAATCCCATGACCATCAAGTTGCGACTCTGCGTGGATTTTACAGACCTGAACAAGGCCTGTCCCAAGGATCCATTCCCATTGCCGCGTATCGACCTGATTGTGGATTCCACGGCCGGGTGCGAGCAGCTGTGCTTCTTGGATGCCTTCTCCGGGTACCATCAGATCATGATGGCGATGGAGGATCAAGAAAAGACGGCCTTCATCACTCCCAAGGGCTGCTTCTGCTACACCCGGATGCCTTTCGGCCTCCAGAACACCGGCGCTACCTTCCAGCGCGCCAATCAAGCATGCCTGGGCTCCCAGATGGGCCGAAACATCGAGACGTACATCGACGACATCGTGGTCAAGACCCGGTACAAGGACTCCCTCATCCAAGACTTGCACGAGACCTTCGATAACCTCCGCCGGGTCAACTTCAAGCTTAACCCCGACAAGTGCGTGTTTGGGGTCCCGTCCGGCAAGCTGCTGGGTTTCTTGATCTCCCATCGGGGGATTAAGGCTAACCTCGACAAAATCAAGGCCATCGAGCGCATGGAGGCACCCCGGCGGGTCAAGGACGTACATCGCCTCAACGGGTGCATCACTGCACTCGGGCGCTTCATCTCTAGGCTTGGAGAACGGGCTCTGCCTTTCTTCAAGCTGCTCAAGAAATCGGGCCCCGTGGAGTGGACCCCCGAGGCTGAAGAAGCTCTTTAATCTCTCAAGCGCTACCTCGCCTCGCCACCCATCCTCGTGGCGCCGACGGAGAAGGAGCCCCTGCTACTGTACATCGCTGCCACCAATCAGGTATCCGTGTTGTGCTTGTAGTGGAGCGTGACGCTCCTCCAAAGAAGGCAAGCACGACAAAGGGCAAGCGTCCCGAGAACACACTCCCGGGGCAACCAAGCAAGAAAAGGCAGCCGGGTGACAAAGGGTCCGAAGGTCCTGACATCGAACCCGCCCTGCCCACCGATGTCACGATCGCCATCACTGAGAATGGAGAGCTTCAGTCCGGAGGAACATCGCTGGGGGCTACTTCACCCCCACCTGAAGACGCTGAGTACATGAAGGACACTGAACCCGTCGAGGATTCAGTGACCCGCAAGGTGTAGCATCCGATCTACTTTTTCAGGTCGGTGTTGCGCGACGCCCGGTAGCGGTATCCCATGATCCAGAAGCTGTTGCTGGTGATCCTCATCGCCTCTCGAAAGATGAGACCCTACTTCGAGAGTCACCCGATCACGATGGTGTCGAAGTACAACCTGAGAAGCCCGCTGGAGAAACCACTTGCCACCGGATGCATCTCGTTGTGGGCTATGGAGCTTCAAGGTTTTGGTGTCAAGTTCGAGCACACAAACAACATCAAGAGTTAGGCATTAGCTGACTTCACAGCGGAGTGGACCGAGATGACATTCGATGGCCTGGATGAGGAAACTTGCATCCCTGGGAAGGAAGACCCTAGTGCCTGGGTAATGTACTTCGATGGTTCTTACACCAAAGGGCAAGGAGGTGCTGGAGGCGTCCTGATTTCGCCAACTGGTGACCGTATGAAGTACGTCGTTCAGATGCACTACCAAGAAAACACCTCGAACAACACGACGGAGTACGAAGGCCTGCTTGCGGGACTTCGTGCTACCATCGGCCTCAGGATCAACAAGCTCATCGTCAGGGGTGACTCTCGGCTAGTCATGAAACAAGTGAACAAAGAGTACGTCTGCCCTGAGATGGCACCGTACGTCGAGGAGGTATGGAAGCTCCAGCGGCGCTTCGACAGCTTCGTGGCGGTGTACGTCCCACGGGAAGAGAATACGTTCACTGACGAGCTGTCGCAGCTGGCTTCCAAGCGGGAACCAGTGTCTCCCGGGATCTACATCGAGGTGCTCAGGCAACCTTTGATTCCTCTCGATAGGCTCAAGTCAAGGTCTACTTCGACACCGGGGGCTGGCGACCTTTCTACATCGATAACACGGGTAGCCAGCCCGGAAGCTCAAGATCCGGCAGTGCCTAGGTCAGAGGAAGTTCTACTTCCCTCTGATCAGATGGTACTACCGGTGGAAAGAGCCCACCCGCCCTGGGCCCTGGACATCGTCAAGTACATGACGGAGCATGCCCTTTCAAAGAATGATCATGACGCCGAGCGGGTGGCTCATCAAGCCAAGCTCTACGTCTTGATCGATGACGACCTCTACCGGTGGCGGCACAATGTAGTCAAGCTCCGCTGCATACCGCAAGAACAAGGCCAAGTGCTCTTGAGGGACATCCATGAGGGTACATGCTCGAGTCACGTGGCGTCAAGATCGTTGGCAGGGAAGGTTTTCCGTCAAGGCTTTTACTGACCAACATTCCTTCATGACGCTGAGCAACTAGTCAGGACCTGTGAAGCCTGCCAGTACTACGCGAAGAACATACATCAGCCAGCTCAAGCTCTACAACCAATTCCAATCTCTTGGCCGTTTGCAGTCTGGGGGCTAGACATTGTGGGCAAAGTGCCGAAGTCCGTCGGAGGACAAGTACTTCTTTGTGGCAATTGAAAAGTTCACAAAATGGGTGGAAGTGATGCCAGTACCACGTCAGACGGCTCAGGCCGCCATCAAGTTCATCGAGGGGATCGTGTACCACTTCGGGGTGCCGAACAGAATCATCACGGACAACGGTTCTCAGTTCACAAGTCGAGCCTTCCTCAACTTTTGTGAAGAATTGGGCATCAAGGTGTGCTTCGCCTCGGTGTCCTATCCAAGATGCAACGGACAAGTAGAGCGAGCCAATGCGGAGGTCTTGAAGGGTTTGAAAACCAAGGCCTTTGACACGTCGGAGGACAAGGGGAAAAATTGGATTGATCACCTGCCAAGTATACTGTGGTCTCTCAGAACTACACCAAGCAGAGCAACTGGAGAAACACCATTCTTCCTCGTCTATGGAGCTGAGGCAGTCCTGCCAACAGAGTTGAGACACGGATCACCCCGGGTACTCGCCTCTGATGAAGATACTCAAGTGGAGCGGAGAATTGATGACATAAACTTTCTGGAGGAGGTTCGGTGTCGAGCTTCATTACGATCTGCTCGATACCAACAACGGCTTCACCGCTACCACAGTCGCCATGTCCGTTCACGGGAACTGCAACTCGGGGACTTGGTACTCCGCAAGAAGCAAAAACTCGATGGCATGAACAAGATGTCATCCAAGTGGGAAGGACCCTACCGGGTGACTCATAGCCTGAGACACGGAGCAGTCTATCTGGAGGACAAGAAAGGCAGGCCAAAGGGCAACGCCGCGAACATCGAGAATCTTCGCAAGTTCTACCCCTAATTACGAACATGAATCGCCAAACGTCGAATCCGCTAAGCACGCCCAAGGGGCTAGTGTTCTGTAATAGGGTGTAAGAAATCGTCGCCAAGGGAATAAAAGATAAGTAATTTCAATTCCGTGAACCTCAATCCTTGACATGAAAGTGTGTTATCCGTAACAACCCGCAAGCAGGGGGGCTGCCATAGTGCCGGTGGCTGATGGGTCGAAGAGCGAGTGTCCTACCGGCTTAGGCACTGCCACCCGATTGTGCTGTACTGCCGCGGAAAGGAGGGATCGGGCAGTGCTGTGGTGAAAAGAAATTCATCACAGAGATGCACATGCAACTTTGCTTGCGGATTGCTTCGGATGAAACATTATCATGACTTGGAGAGAGGGTCCATTCTTTTCCTGATTGTGGATCCATTCCCATTGCCGCGTATCGACCTGATTGTGGATTCCACGGCCGGGTGCGAGCAGCTGTGCTTCTTGGATGCCTTCTCCGGGTACCATCAGATCATGATGGCGATGGAGGATCAAGAAAAGACGGCCTTCATCACTCCCAAGGGCTGCTTCTGCTACACCCGGATGCCTTTCGGCCTCCAGAACACCGGCGCTACCTTCCAGCGCGCCAATCAAGCATGCCTGGGCTCCCAGATGGGCCGAAACATCGAGACGTACATCGACGACATCGTGGTCAAGACCCGGTACAAGGACTCCCTCATCCAAGACTTGGACGAGACCTTCGATAACCTCCGCCGGGTCAACTTCAAGCTTAACCCCGACAAGTGCGTGTTTGGGGTCCCGTCCGGCAAGCTGCTGGGTTTCTTGATCTCCCATCGGGGGATTAAGGCTAACCTCGACAAAATCAAGGCCATCGAGCGCATGGAGGCACCCCGGCGGGTCAAGGACGTACATCGCCTCAACGGGTGCATCACTGCACTCGGGCGCTTCATCTCCAGGCTTGGAGAACGGGCTCTGCCTTTCTTCAAGCTGCTCAAGAAATCGGGCCCCGTGGAGTGGACCCCCGAGGCTGAAGAAGCTCTTTAATCTCTCAAGCGCTACCTCGCCTCGCCACCCATCCTCGTGGCGCCGACGGAGAAGGAGCCCCTGCTACTGTACATCGCTGCCACCAATCAGGTATCCGTGTTGTGCTTGTAGTGGAGCGTGACGCTCCTCCAAAGAAGGCAAGCACGACAAAGGGCAAGCGTCCCGAGAACACACTCCCGGGGCAACCAAGCAAGAAAAGGCAGCCGGGTGACAAAGGGTCCGAAGGTCCTGACATCGAACCCGCCCTGCCCACCGATGTCACGATCGCCATCACTGAGAATGGAGAGCTTCAGTCTGGAGGAACATCGCTGGGGGCTACTTCACCCCCACCTGAAGACGCTGAGTACATGAAGGACACTGAACCCGTCGAGGATTCAGTGACCCGCAAGGTGTAGCATCCGATCTACTTTTTCAGGTCGGTGTTGCGCGACGCCCGGTAGCGGTATCCCATGATCCAGAAGCTGTTGCTGGTGATCCTCATCGCCTCTCGAAAGATGAGACCCTACTTCGAGAGTCACCCGATCACGATGGTGTCGAAGTACAACCTGAGAAGCCCGCTGGAGAAACCACTTGCCACCGGATGCATCTCGTTGTGGGCTATGGAGCTTCAAGGTTTTGGTGTCAAGTTCGAGCACACAAACAACATCAAGAGTTAGGCATTAGCTGACTTCACAGCGGAGTGGACCGAGATGACATTCGATGGCCTGGATGAGGAAACTTGCATCCCTGGGAAGGAAGACCCTAGTGCCTGGGTAATGTACTTCGATGGTTCTTACACCAAAGGGCAAGGAGGTGCTGGAGGCGTCCTGATTTCGCCAACTGGTGACCGTATGAAGTACGTCGTTCAGATGCACTACCAAGAAAACACCTCGAACAACACGACGGAGTACGAAGGCCTGCTTGCGGGACTTCGTGCTACCATCGGCCTCAGGATCAACAAGCTCATCGTCAGGGGTGACTCTCAGCTAGTCATGAAACAAGTGAACAAAGAGTACGTCTGCCCTGAGATGGCACCGTACGTCGAGGAGGTATGGAAGCTCCAGCGGCGCTTCGACAGCTTCGTGGCGGTGTACGTCCCACGGGAAGAGAATACGTTCACTGACGAGCTGTCGCAGCTGGCTTCCAAGCGGGAACCAGTGTCTCCCGGGATCTACATCGAGGTGCTCAGGCAACCTTTGATTCCTCTCGATAGGCTCAAGTCAAGGTCTACTTCGACACCGGGGGCTGGCGACCTTTCTACATCGATAACACGGGTAGCCAGCCCGGAAGCTCAAGATCCGGCAGTGCCTAGGTCAGAGGAAGTTCTACTTCCCTCTGATCAGATGGTACTACCGGTGGAAAGAGCCCACCCGCCCTGGGCCCTGGACATCGTCAAGTACATGACGGAGCATGCCCTTTCAAAGAATGATCATGACGCCGAGCGGGTGGCTCATCAAGCCAAGCTCTACGTCTTGATCGATGACGACCTCTACCGGTGGCGGCACAATGTAGTCAAGCTCCGCTGCATACCGCAAGAACAAGGCCAAGTGCTCTTGAGGGACATCCATGAGGGTACATGCTCGAGTCACGTGGCGTCAAGATCGTTGGCAGGGAAGGTTTTCCGTCAAGGCTTTTACTGACCAACATTCCTTCATGACGCTGAGCAACTAGTCAGGACCTGTGAAGCCTGCCAGTACTACGCGAAGAACATACATCAGCCAGCTCAAGCTCTACAACCAATTCCAATCTCTTGGCCGTTTGCAGTCTGGGGGCTAGACATTGTGGGCAAAGTGCCGAAGTCCGTCGGAGGACAAGTACTTCTTTGTGGCAATTGAAAAGTTCACAAAATGGGTGGAAGTGATGCCAGTACCACGTCAGACGGCTCAGGCCGCCATCAAGTTCATCGAGGGGATCGTGTACCACTTCGGGGTGCCGAACAGAATCATCACGGACAACGGTTCTCAGTTCACAAGTCGAGCCTTCCTCAACTTTTGTGAAGAATTGGGCATCAAGGTGTGCTTCGCCTCGGTGTCCTATCCAAGATGCAACGGACAAGTAGAGCGAGCCAATGCGGAGGTCTTGAAGGGTTTGAAAACCAAGGCCTTTGACACGTCGGAGGACAAGGGGAAAAATTGGATTGATCACCTGCCAAGTATACTGTGGTCTCTCAGAACTACACCAAGCAGAGCAACTGGAGAAACACCATTCTTCCTCGTCTATGGAGCTGAGGCAGTCCTGCCAACAGAGTTGAGACACGGATCACCCCGGGTACTCGCCTCTGATGAAGATACTCAAGTGGAGCGGAGAATTGATGACATAAACTTTCTGGAGGAGGTTCGGTGTCGAGCTTCATTACGATCTGCTCGATACCAACAACGGCTTCACCGCTACCACAGTCGCCATGTCCGTTCACGGGAACTGCAACTCGGGGACTTGGTACTCCGCAAGAAGCAAAAACTCGATGGCATGAACAAGATGTCATCCAAGTGGGAAGGACCCTACCGGGTGACTCATAGCCTGAGACACGGAGCAGTCTATCTGGAGGACAAGAAAGGCAGGCCAAAGGGCAACGCCGCGAACATCGAGAATCTTCGCAAGTTCTACCCCTAATTACGAACATGAATCGCCAAACGTCGAATCCGCTAAGCACGCCCAAGGGGCTAGTGTTCTGTAATAGGGTGTAAGAAATCGTCGCCAAGGGAATAAAAGATAAGTAATTTCAATTCCGTGAACCTCAATCCTTGACATGAAAGTGTGTTATCCATAACAACCCGCAAGCAGGGGGCTGCCATAGTGCCGGTGGCTGATGGGTCGAAGAGCGAGTGTCCTACCGGCTTAGGCACTGCCACCCGATTGTGCTGTACTGCCGCGGAAAGGAGGGATCGGGCAGTGCTGTGGTGAAAAGAAATTCATCACAGAGATGCACATGCAACTTTGCTTGCGGATTGCTTCGGATGAAACATTATCATGACTAGGAGAGAGGGTCCATTCTTTTCCTACTAAAAGTTTGTTGTGTGTAGCGCCTCCCCGGGACTGGAGCTGACGGTGGACATTGCTAAGGAGCTGGAAACCCGGGAAGGCAGGACGGATCGAGGACACGACGAAACCCAGCTAAGTCCTTGCATCTGCATCCTGCACTTAGGCATAACCGCATAACATCTCGCTCGGAGTCAATATACCATCATTCTGCGCATGCTTGAAGGTTCTCGGGAGCCTTTGCGGGTGTAAAGCGTCCACCCCGCCAAGTGGTCAATTTCCCTCTGATTCACGAGCCAATACAGTGGAGTAGGCATCTAGAAGGTATAGTTCTCTTAGGGGTATGGCTTTTGTATCCGCATCTTAGCAGCGAATTTGGGATGCATACAGAGAGGATACTTGGAACCTAAGGGATCTCCTCGAAAACTGGATTGCGTGTTAGTGCAAAGTTTGATTAGGAAATGACCCCGGGAGTTGAGGACATAGGTTGCATTCATCTGAATTTCAATCCTGAATTACAGTTCCGAATTACATTCAGTTTATTATGCAGCTTCTAGCCTATTACATGGTGCTAAGGCCAGCTAGAAATCTAATCCTACGCTGCGCAGTCTTGTTATCTTTTGCCTGCCAGGTAAACCTCTCTCTTCTGGGGACGCCTGAAGGAGAGAGGGGCACACGAGCAGGGCTTTCAGGCACTTCACGGCGCCAGAAATCTCACGGCAAATCCCGGCACGTACTGGTTGTACAGGGAGTGGAGGCAGTCGGTGAGGTTACTCATGCATGGCGTCCTCTTCACCCTGCACAAGGAAAACATAACTGGTCAAGATGGTGTGAGTTTCGGGAAGCAAGCTCATCAATTCCGTGAAATCTCACCTGCATAACCTCGTCAAGTTCGCGGAGGAGGCGGGTCATCCTTGGATTACCCACTGCTTCCTCCTTCAAGCCCTTGAGCACGTTATCCTTTCGGAGCGTCAGCGCCACCGCCTTTTCCAAGGCGGCGGAGCCGGTGATGGCGGCAAGCTCTGGGAAGACCACAGAGGTCCGACGCCGCGACGTGACTTCTTCTTCTTCCGCTGCACGGGCCCCATCTCCTCTGGGTGCCTTCGCCGCGCCCTGGACGACGGACACCACCATCGACATGCCCGAAAGAGACATCTCCGCCTCACCTGACATTGCTCTGTGATCTAAGGAGAGGCAGAGAGCGAAGCAAAGAAGAGAAGAAGATGTGTTGAGGAGATGGGAGCCTAGGGGGTCTTTTATAGACCCCTCACTCCCCACCTACCCCTCGATAGAAGGACTACCGCAGCAATGGGAGCGCGTTTTGCAAAAAACACGTTCTCATTCACACCAAATGCAACCCGAAGACCAAGAGACGAAAAGAGACAAGTTCTTTTTTCATTTCAAGAGCTACAAGTGGATCTATATTTTACAAAAATAAGATGGCTCCCGGCAAACAAGGAGCACCGTCGTACAACGGAAGACGCTACTTCCAGAAGTACGTCGACGAGGCCGCCAACAAGGAGGTGAAGGAAATCTTCGGGGCCTTCATCTCGGAGCCCTTCACCCCAAGGAAGACGAGCTCTCCTCCACCTTGATGCTAGATGAATTTTCCTCATCTTTGTCCTCGTCGTCTGAGCTGGAGCCGCTGCTAGTTTCGCTCTCCACGCAGCACTCCACGCGTCCTCCTTCAGCACTGAAGATCTTCACGGAAAGCGTCGCGTCTCCATCGAACTTGAACGCGAGGCATTGCCCCTGGGTCAGGCGACGGGAACAGGCGAACGATTTCCATCCCTGACCCAGGAGCATGGAGTCGTCAACGGTGTACTCCACAAAGGCCCAGGAGGGGCCATTGGGACAACCGTCCACCTGCAACCACAAGCCCGGAGGCATGTTATCCTCAACCGCCGCTGCAAAGGAGTCAGGCAGGAAAAGTCGATCGCGGGGCCTGTGGTTCAGATCTACAACGAACTCGAACGCCGCGAAGCTCATGTGGTTCTTGCTCCTCGGAGGAGGGGCAGGAGAACCACGAATCCCTCGACCGCCGCGGCCGCCTCGCTCGACCTCGTGGGGTGGCCCTCCCACGGTTGAGGGGGCCATCCTCCGCCGCAGCCGATGAAGAACGAGGACGTCCAACTCCTCTCTTTGCTCTCACCATTGACGCCGACGGCCTTGGTGGGGAGCGGAGTCGGGACAAAGAAGAAGGAGAAGGATGGGGATACAGAGGGTGCACCCCTGCCTTTATATCCTCATCAAGCTTCTCTCTTCGGCTTCTCCGTTACCGAGAATCGAGGAGGCAGGCGCAGTTATTCCCCCAAGCGGAATAACTCCAAGACCTGCTCACTAATGGATGGGACGGATCGGTCAAAGATGACAAGATGCCTGCTGGGGACCCACTTGGACCCTTTTTTGGTCATAGCCCCGGCAGCTGAAGGAAAGGCCGCCGGGACCATGCCCGGGGGCTTCTGTCGCAACAGTGGAACATGGGGTTCCCCTTATGCTGCCAAAGTGGGTCCACCACCTATGGGCCCACCAATAAGATGGACAAGGCCAAGTAACAAGACCGGTAGATGGGTCCGCCCATCTACCTCGCGGGAACCAATCAAGCTCGACATCGACACCCTGCGGCTAAGGACTGGGGACCCTCCGGGGTCACCTTCCACCAAGGCATCAAGGCAAGACACCCGAGAGGGAGGTCAGGCTCCCTCTCGGGTCCGTCTCCGTACATCGCCAAGGATAAGCACGCCAGCGCGTGCTAGAAGCGTGTAGAAGACTTGGGCACCAACATGAAGGACGTGATCCAGTGACGTCGCCATGGAGTGTGGTCGGTGGGGGAGTGAGTCCCTGTCCGCCCCACTTTCCCTAAAGGTGGACGCCCTCACCTAACCGCGGACAATACTTGGAGGAGAAGAGGCCACGTCGCCTCCAAAGACCACCGGGGGGTTTTCCGCCTAAAACCCCCCACGCTCCTCGCGTGACCCATGTGGCATCCCCTTAGCCTATAAAAGGAGGACCAAGGCCACCGAGGAGAGAGGGACAGATTAGATCGGAACCAAGGCAGAGCACCAGCAAGACTAGCTAGGGCTGAGAAGGTAGAACAAGAGGTGATCTCCTCCGGGTAGGATCTACTCGTCGTCTACCTCTAGCCGCCACCCTGTCGGGTACACACCCATGACCACCCTTGTAAGCTACACCATGATGAACACATCAATCCAGACATGCAGGAGTAGGGCTTTTAGCCTCCGGGCGGCCTGAACCTAGGTAAACTCTCTACGTCCCTCTGTTGTTTGCTTGAACGTTGGATCGGAGAGCTCGATGTGGTCCACCCGGGTGCGACGTCTTCCAGCCTCATTCGCGCCCCGTGCCGAACCTTAAAAGGGGGTATCCTTTACTCCCGGTGTCCGCCCGCCGAGACACGACATAACCTATGCTAATGCACCGCCCTTACTTGGACTAGTACACACTTATGATTAAACCTTCTTACAAGCATCCGCAAATGCAAGAAAGTATTTAAGAATTATCTAACCACAGCTTTAAACTCTGAGATCCTACACTCCTTGTGCAATAGCTTACCAACGGGGGTCTAGATTTCTGTCGCTCCGGCAACCCCATAATAAGTAAACTAAATACACAATGCATTCTCCTAGGCCCATAAAGGTGAAGTACCATGTAATAGACGTTCACATGACACCACTAGAAGAATAACACCACAAATTAAATATCAAACCATTAAATACTACTCAACATAATTCCACTACTAGTGACAAGACTTCTCCCATGTTCTCAAGAACTAAATGAACTACTCACGAGACATCATATGGATCATGATAAGAGGTGATAAAGTGATGAACAACAATCTGGACATAAAAGTAATTCGCCGGTAAAACTCACTAGAATCAACTACAACAAGTAATCAACACCGGGAAAGTAATCCCCAATAAACTACACAAGGAGGAACCCTAGATGTCTCAGCGGAGCGGCGGTGATGATGGTACTGGCGGTGGAGATGGTGTGGATGATGATCCCGATGAAGCCCGTGGCGATGACGATGACGATGGCGACGATTTCCCCCCTCCGAGAAGGAATTTCCCCGACAAATTTCTCCTTGCCGGAGAGCTTTTCTCTCTCTGTGTTTTCCGCCCCGAGACGGCGGCAAAATATTTTTTCCAAGCGTCCCCCGTGATTTTTAGATCAGAGGGAAGATATACGCGAGAGGGGGGAGCCGGAGGCGACCCAGGGCCACTAGGTGGGCCCCAGGTGCGGTCCAGGTTGGCCCGCGCCCAGGTGCCATCTGGCGCCCTGGTGGCTCCCCTCTGGTCCATCTTCTGGCTCCCCTCGTCTCCTGGCAAAATATTAATCTCTGAATTTTCTCGGAATTTTTGGAGATGCAGAAATATAGTATCTTGACGGTGCCTTTTCCAGCTGATTCGACTCCGGCAGTTAAATCACCAATAATCATCAAACATGCAAAATAAGATAAAATAACATAAGTATTGTATTATAATAAGAAATATATCAATGAATAACAGTAAATTGTGATATAAAATAGTGATGCAAAATGGACGTATCAGCGAGCAAGTGCGGACGACGGCGGGGGTGTGAGTGACCGAAATGGAGGGGCGGCGGCGCCGGAGCTAGGTAGAGGGGCGGAGCTAGGAGAAGGAGCCGGCAGAGTGTGAAAAATATCTACTGGCCGGGCGAGGGTTCCGTCCGATTTAGGGTGAAAAAGGGTAGGTCTGCGGTGTCAGCGACAACGGGGCGGCGCGTCCAGGCGCTTCCGGACGGCCCCAAACCCACCCCACATATGGGCTGGCTTTGGGGATTGCCGGACTGACCGGTCTTTTGGGTTGACTTTGGGGGCCGCAGTTGGGTGCTGGTTTCAGCCCAAACCCTGTCCGGGCTGTCCGCCCGGACGTATAGGGCGGCTTTGGCAACCGCGGATGGAGATGCTCTAAGTTCTTCAAAAGTTCAGCATCATCTTCCTTCTCCATCATTCGACGGCGTGCCTTGAGCAAAGCTCGGTGCAGTATTTGGGCCTTTGGCACAGTAAAGATCGTGTTTGAGAAACCTAGAAAAAAAAATCAGGCGCTTGTAGACGTAGACATTGACCAGAACATGTCAGGCGACCACAATCTTTGAGAGATCGCCTTCCCGGATAAACTAGTACCGAGATAGTTCAGGAGATAAACCCAACTCCGGCCAGACAAAGATGACGGACACAAAACTCACAAAATTCCACGATGGTGCCGTACCTAGCTAAGTTTCATTGGACGAAGATGGAACTCGAGGACACCGATACGTTGTGACGTCATCCAGTGGCGGAGAGTAATAAATCCCCAGGTATGAATACACCATAAATGACAGATAAATCTTAATTTTTGACATCAGTGAGCAGTACTACTCTATCTTTAGGGCTCTTTGATTTAAAGGAAAGGAAAATCAAAGTAATAGGAAAGGGTGGCTGGTGTAAAACTCTCCTCGTTCCTTGTGCACACGATTTAAAGAATGAGGGCTGAGTTCATTTTTCCATTTCTCTAAGTTTTGCCTTGAAAGTGAGACACGGAGGAAAAATTCCTCTACTTTTCCCTAGCACCATTCCTACGAATCAAATATGTGAACAGTAGCAACTATGGAAAAATTCCTAATCGTGTAAGTTTCCTCCAAATCAAAGAGGCCCTTAGGAAGATGAGTATATCCTGTTGATCTGTTATCATGTGCTGATGTGCGTTCATTGGAATAATCGGAAAGAACAATTCTGCAATTTGTCGGTATAGTGGACTTCATGTTATCTCATTCATTATGTTCATCCAAGGAAAGACTGATCGTGACATTGTTCTCGCTACCATGTGCGCGCGGTCCAAAAATGCAAACCCCAGTACATCCGAGGTTCAAGCTCCATTCTTATGTCTCAAAATGCATCCCATAATCAAATACCGTTTTACTGCCTCGCCTAAACCTCCATTAAGTAATACATGCTATGTTTCATAATATAAGCCGTTTTCGCTAGTTAAAACAGCTAGCCAAAACAGATTATATTGTGAACCAGAGGGAGCAATCAATATGGTACTATACATGGTTTCATTTTTTCCAATTACCTAGAAGAGTATTACACATATACAATTTTGAGAAATGTATTACATATATTAGTCTATTTTTGATTAAGACTATTTTCGCAAGGAGATAGCAAGAAAAATAACTATTGAAGGGTTAAATGAGATGTGGTTTGCCTACCTAAAGATTAAGTATGTGTATTCATGACCTTAGGGCACCCACAGCGTGTAGCCAAAAATAGTTCCAAATTTGCTTTTTGATATTTAGAACTAATTCCCTACATTGTGAGCCTTGTTCCAAAAGCTACAAAAATGAGAACCGGAGCAACTCCGTGCTCCGATGCCAAATTTCTTCCTATCAATAAATTACTACTCCTCCGTATCAAAATATAAGACTTTCTAACTACTTTATACACATGAATGTTGCACTAAAACATGTCTATGTGCAGAAAGTAGCTAAAAAGTCTTATATTTTTATACGGAGGGAGTATATTCCTCTCAACTGCCAACGCAATAGCATTCGGATTTCAACCCAAGAGACTGAGGCAGTGAGAGAGAATGCGCTTTATCTATGGTGTTTTATTTGCTGCTGGGACCTACTGTACAGTTATTTGGCAATGGCAACATTGTGGAGGTCTTGCCATATATCACTCTGATGCCAAATTACCCATTGTGTCAGATTTGGCAACATGCTCGTTGTGGCTGCCCTTACACATCACTTCTGCGTAAATGGCTTTTCAAACTGCTTACTGAGATGGGGATATGGCAAGTTCTTTATAGAAAGATATATATTGATTGAAAGGCAGTGTCCCAGGTATTGTCCAAACCCGGTGACTCTTACTTGGGCTGGTCTAATAGTGACGGAAAGGTATTTTTTTCTGCATTGGATAATTGAATATTACGAATGGTCTTGGAATTAAATTCTGAGAGGATAAATGGTCAGAAAATACCACTCTCTAGGAGCAATACCCAGTGTATGATAGTATCCGTCATAAGAGCGATACAATTGCTACAGGGTTGGAGTCATACTTTTAGAAGAGATTTAATTGGTACTTGCGCCACGGAATGTCCTAATTGGTGTCTTGCTATGATCCAACTGTCGCAATGGAGCGATAATTTACTTGAGAGCTGAAAATTCTCAGTAAACTCTATATATAGAGCGTTGATTCATTCTTAAGTGCCAGTTGATAACAATAAGAAAAAAATAGAAAAAATGATACTACTCTGAAATTAAAAACTTTGTGGTATATCCACAAAGTAGTCATCTAATCAAAGACCGGAAATTCACTTTGGCACCCGGGTGCATATGCACCCGGTATTTGAAAAACATATTTCAAATTGTCAAAAAAATCTGAACTAAAATTTCGCGGATACATTTTCATATTATATGTGTTCACGAAGTTGTTTCACCAAAAACTGATAAATTTTGTGTCTTGTGTAAAAAGACAAAAAAAAGTGTCGTGAAAAGCCTTATTTTAGTACCAATTTTTTTTCTTTTTATAGAAGCCACAAAAATGTCGGTTTTTCGTTAAACGACTTTGTGTACACATAACATGTTAAGATTTATGCGTAAACATTTTTTCTCATTTTTTAACATTTTAAAATATGTGCAAAATGTATTTTAAATAAAGGCATCAAAGACGAACTTGTTAAACAACTTGCATGGAAGTACAACTTTTGTATTTTGTCATCATGAGGAGACGACAACACACTTAGCTTCCTAGACAAGTTTGCTCATTTTATAAGGTGAGTCTTCCAAGTAGGTTCAAACTTGTATCCGCCCCACGTACCATTACAAATATTTTTGGCAGGTTAGATGAAATCGATCGCAAGTTTAAAATTCTTGTTACGGCGGCAGCGCTGGCCGTAATATGACCTCTTTGACTATGCGCAAATGACATGTTTTTTAATGATTAAAATTCTTTTCTCATGCAGATTGTCGACGGAAGTAATAGTTTGCTCCAAATCGCCGTGTTTTAGTTAAACATTCGCTAGTCTGCGTGGCTGGGTACATCTTAATTATACATAAGCCAGATGTAATACATTTTGAATAATAAAGCGTACATCCATGGCACAGATTACTTTTCTCATGTGATTCTACAGTTTTGCTGTTTTGCCTCAAACTGTTGGAGCCTACCACGGCACGGTGAGTGCAGAACTGTCGCCGCTCCCACTGGCCAAAATTAGCGATCAAATATGCGATTTTTCTACAGCTGAACTATGAAGTATCAAGAATGCTGTAAGTTAACACCTTCTGTAAAAATAACAACAGAAACAATGTCGGACATTGTAGTTTACTACAATGCGTCGTATTAATGCTATATATAGTACTTACAGGCGGACCCAGGTACAAGCTTGTGGGGGCCTTGGCCCCCACTCAAAAATTTAAACTCCAATAGTATTTGTTCAAATTTTAGAGAAAATTCTTCAAATTTTGTGAAGTTAAACAAGAAACGCCCCCAGTCAAATCGTCTGCCCCTCTCAAAATATTGTCTGGGTCCGCCCCAATACACTGTACTAGTGGTCCAAGGATGAATGAGCATCCGTGATTTTGTTGACGCTAACGACACAAATTTGCAGGCTCCCGTGCCATTCTCCATGCCAGTCTTTCTTATCTCTCAACTTCCGTGCCTTCTCCAGAGAAACAAAAATCCGTAACCATTCAAGTCCAGTCTCCGTCTGCCGTTTGAAAAATATGAACAGCGGTCGATGCTCGATGCCAGCTCTCGTCAGCAGAAGTCTGAAATTGTAATCTCGAATCTCGGTAGGGTGTCACCAAACTCGTCAGATTGTACTGGATCATGCTCGGTTTTCGTAGTGATACGTACTGTCAGACTGAGGTGCAAAACCCTAGGCTCGTTTGATTTATAGGATAGGAAAAACGTAGAAATAGGAAACCCATAGGAATGGAATGTCAAGTCTAGTTGAATCCTATAGAAAGAATATTTTGTGTTTGATGATAAAGGAAAAGCAAAGGAGTTGTAAAAAGAGGTTGGAGTGAATGTTAGAATTCCTATGGGATGTAGTACAAAGATTCTCATGGAAAAAATTCTTATAGAAACTAATCCTCTGATTCAAACGACTAACATAAGAAAATTTTCTATAGGATAAAATCCTCCAAAAATCCTATAAAGTTCGTTTTAATCAAACGAGCCCTAGTGTTTTCTACAGACAAAGAAAGGCGATGCACCAAGCGAAAACTCCTAGAGAGCCCGGGCTCGCTTGGTCCTGCCATTTTGCACTACGGCAACCACCCAGAGCATTGATTGAGCTACATAGCAGGGCACGTATGTACTGAGACAATGTGATCGTATGAAATACATGTACCAGTCTGGGTTAGGTGGAGCAGCCTTGTTTTTAATGTTGTACGACCAGTTTGGAGTGAGGCTTCTCCCGCACGGCTCAGGTAAAAACATGTACCGACTGAACATTGTTGTTTTAGCCCACGAATGTAATTGAACCCATCAATTTTTTTGACCCCTAGAATATTTTAAAAACATCACAATTTCCTTGTAACATGTGAACGTTTTCTGAATCCTGTACAACTATTTTTGTGAACCATGAACAAATTAATATTTTAGAAACCATGAACCTTTTTTACCCTTAACATATATATACTTCTTATAAGACAAAACCCCACTAACATGCATTAAATTAGTCTATCTCTACATGTAAGGTGTCCACATCATACACTATTTAAGCCATTCATTTGTCCATGTCATCCCACATTTAGTGTCCACATCACACACTATTTTAACCATTCATTTATCCATGTCATCCCACATTTAATAAAAATGTATCATACATGCAATCTATTCACATTATTAATTCTTTTAGCCATACAATTTCCACATAGCCAATTTTTAGCTGTAAAATATACAAACGTTTTATGGTGATTAAATTTAGATTCTCAACTATTGTGTCAAATCAAATCCCCTATATATTCCAGAAAAAATTCAATTTCATGTTTCAAGTATCCTTTGTTTACAATTTTTTAATAAAAATCCTCGCTGCAATATACAGGAATTTGCATATTCTTATAGATAACTTAAAATTTGAAGTGTTGTATTAGATTCTTAAGGAGATACCCGCTGCAACGCGCAGGGTATGGTTCTAGTTTAGTAACAGGTGAACATTTTCTTGGTACCGTGAAAATATTTTCTAACCTGTGGATTTTTTCTGAATCCCGTGGAAGTATTTTCTTACCCGTGAATATTTTGTACCATATTCTGTAAAAAAATGTTTTGTACCATGACAAGTTTTTTAAAAAATATGAACATATTTTTGAACCGTGAATATATTTTTTAACCCTGTGAATATTTATTTTTAGGTTCACTTTTCACCGTGAATATATTCATTGACCTACTGACCGCCGCACGAGACATAGTGCTCCCAGCCGCGCACAGCCACGGTAAAAAAGAGTCATTTAAGACGGTAGGTCCGGCCCCGACCCCTGCCCCATGGTTGCTAATAAATGCAACCACATTAACTCGGCACAAACCTTCTCAGTACAGGTACCGTATATCATACGTACATGTACGAGTCGCATGCAGATTTTCCTGTACCTGCTCACCTCCGCGGGCCAGACTTCCCATCCATTACCAGCGCGACACGTCGTCCAAGTTCAAGCGAGCTCGGGTGCACAAAATCCGCGTCCAGCAGCTTATGCCGAGTTAAATGCGGCCTGCTTTTCGTGCATGGTGCTAGTACTAGTCTACTGGAGTAGCAGTGTTAGTAATTAATTTGCTTGACGACTTCTGCAGACTACACCTATATGAAAACACTTGGGGCTATTTGCAGGTTTAGGCCTCCTTTGATTCACAGAATTTTTATAGGAAAAGTGTAGGATTCATTTTCCTATAGGAATTTGCACTGTAGCAGCGTTTGATTCACAGGAATACACCAATGGAAACTTGAAGGAATTTTTCCCTTGCAATCAGATTCCTACGGTGAACAAAGGAAACAAACAATTCAGCTGGACCTCTTTTTTCCATTCCTTTGCAAGCAACAAGGCAGCTAAGGGAAACATTCCTATGGTCTTAGTTTTCCAATTGCATTTCTATCTAATTCCTATTCCTATTCCTATTCCTATTCCTACGTTTTAAAATCCTACGAATCAAAGAAGGCCTTAAATGATGCGGGCGTCTTGTTTGTCTTCAATCACAAGCGACCTGCCTCTGTGAATGATGGTTTGTACGCTCGGAGCCCTGATAACTTCTGACTTTTGTTCGTAGTCCGGTTTGCCAATTCAATTGGTATATTGTACGATCATATATGTTTTACTGCCTCTACCTTTATCACTCTTCGGGGTTTAGGAGCAAGACATTGACAAGAGACATATATTTGAATCACAAAGAACTTTAAAAAATAATATCCCATTGGTTATATTGCACATACTTTGCGAGGTTAGTCCTCCGCCCCCAACCTGAGTGGACTATGATGTGTGTAAATCATGCACATCTTTATCCATGTCTAAACCGTATATTTGTCATGCAAATGACGATATATCACTCTATACATGCCACTAATCATTAATATCAAATATCCTTTGCGAATCTCTTTGTGAATTATTTTATAGCTGTTATACATGAATGGAATTTTCGCTAATATCAAGCATTTATTAGGAGAATTATCTCATGGTGAGTTGCCAAAAATATTGAAGATCCAAACCCTGGCGAAACAAAGACTTAATGAGAACCGTACTATCGCAGGTGACCGTACCCACCGCCGTACCGATGTCGGTTGGATCAACCCCGTCAATCAAGGCAAACTTCTCGAAGTCGCCCAGGTGCAATTCGCAACAAAAGACCCTCAAAACCCTAGTTTCGTCCGCTGCAACTATAAGAACGAGAGGGTACAAGTACAACAACAAGAGAGAGCCTCCATTAAGCAATCCCCTCAAGAAGTGCCATATTCGTCTGATTTCCCCTCCGGTAGGGTGCTGGAACAGACATTCAGGACCCCGAATTATTAGGGTTTCTGCGACGGTGGCGGCTCGGTGTCTTGTTTCGCAAAATATTATCCGTCCCCGCATTTTGTAGGGTTGCAAGGATATAATGGCGAAGATGCCACGCGAGGCGATGCTCGAGGTGGGCTCGTGGGTGGGGCCCACGGCCTTCTTCTGACCCGTGAGTGTGACCCACGACGGAGCTGTGGGCCCCCAGGGTGCCCATCTTTGGCCGTCGGTCTGCTTTATTGATAAAATAAATCCCTATAAATTGGAGTCCTTTCCGATGATATTTCTGTAATAAATTTTCTGAAATAGAAAAACAGCAGAAAACAAAAACTAACACTTGGCATCTCGTTAATAGGTTAATCCAAGAAAATATCATAACATAATATTAAATCATAGTAAAATATGCAACAATAAGCATGAAACAAAAAATAATAGATACATATTGTACATATCAACTCCTAATGGCCGTCTCAACACCGGGGAGCAGATTAGGGAGGAGGGGATTTCGAAGAGCCAAAGGAAGAAGATTGATCTGGTGTGTGGGTCCTATGTCCACTAGTGGGGATGTGTCTTTTTAACGGCTCAGTTTAATGGTGTGAAATTTTGGTGCATTTGATTTGTTTAATTTATCACGTAGACTGGATAAGTGGGGCTGAAATGTCAGAACCAGTTCAAGCCGACTAAACCGTGGAATGAGCGCTAGGTGTTACAGAACTGCCACGATTCGCGATGGTTTCTGACGTTTTACTCAAATGATGGTGGTTTCCTAATCCTGATGTGGTGTTTTTTGCAGAATGTGATAGTTGCACATGAGCACCAGTGCTCTCGGTTGTTTTTCAAAAATTCAAAACTATATTTCTAGGTCTCCAATTAATCAACGAAAAAAATGCACAAGTAGGTATGCACATCCACTATGGATGCTAAGAGTTTCGTAAAAAAATACGTTGTATTTTTTGCTACAGAAAAAAGACAATTTTTGTTCAAAAGTAAGAGATTTTTTATTCCTATATACAACCACAAATTTGTCTTTTTCCTATAGGCCAAAATAAAGCGAATTTTTTACCAAAACTTCTCAGAGATATACAACATACATGTAGACATCCGCGGAATTTTTTGTGTAATTTTTAAAACTCAAAACTTCAATTTTCGGATCTTTCGAAATCTGGGAGCACTGACACCCGGGTGCTACAAATCCTCACTCTTTTTTTGCGGAAAGTGATAGTTGCACATGAGCACCAGTGCTCTCGGTTGTTTTTTGTCATTTCTTTCGAACGGTAGGGGCGAGTCATTGGACTGTGAAGCACAAGAGAGATGGGCCTCCGGTACGCACCCCTGAAGCAGGTGAAATCGTGGGCCGCCAGCGGCCTCGCCATTCCTCGGCCCTTGTGGCCCATAGTTGAAATGGTTTATGCTATTGCTGGCTAATGGCCGTGTTAGTTCACTTGTCCAACAACACGGTGAAAGTTTCGGACAGACTAGTTTTTTTTTTACGGTACCAATTATCTCATCCGAGACGGTGTCTCAACACAAAATCTAAACACGCGATACAGTGGACGGTAACAGGGAAGTAACATCTGACGGCCTCGTGGGCCCGTGGCCTAATCGAACCGCCCTTAACTCACAGAGCCATTATCGCAAACCAAAGAGCTGCTAGCCCCAGCGTGGCGTCGCCCCACTTTGCATGGCACGCGGCTACAGCGTCCGACGACATCGGCGGAGGCGGAGGAGTCGACGACATTGGCGCAAGGGACGCGACTGGGAGAAACCCCTCCGCTGACTGCACCACGGGAGGCATTGTCGGCGCAGGCGTGGGTGGGGAGTGCGACTTCTTGTGCTTCTTGTGCCCTGCATGTCTTGGTGGTTCAGCCGCGGGTGCCGGAGCTGGCGTAGGTGCGGGTGGCAGCGGTGGCGGCTGAGGCGGTGAGCTGGGCGCCGTGGGCGCAGGTCGGTCAGCGACGTCCACCTCCACCTTCATCCCGTTCTGGCAGTGGCCCGGCCCGCCGCAGATGAAGTAGCGCTTCCCCGGCGCGGTGAGCGCGACGGTGGTGAGGCCGCTGTTGTCGAACATAACAGGGTTGGCCGTGGAGCACGCCTCGTAGTCGTCGGCGGTCACTTCGACGACGTCGTGGTACGAGCTGTACCTGAATGCTGCGTAGCGTTTGCACGCAGGAAAATGTGTTAGCAGGATCAGTGTAGCATTGATAGGCTTTGTTTAGAACAACCACACGTGTGCTTATGTGAGTCCGGCCGGTACTGATGACTTACTTAGGGTGTCTCCAGGAGCAAAGGTTTGGGCTGAAGCCCAGGACTTGTAGTCCGTCTTCCCCTGCCAGCCACCGGTTGGGTCGCCGACAATGATATCGGCAGCGGTCACGACATGGATCAGTGTCACTACTGCGGCGACGCAAATCGCCGCCATGTTCGTCGCAGAAGGCATGTTCTGGTGTTCGAGGTTATCGTAAAGGTGTACTCTGTGCCGCTATATATAGCGGAATTCTGGCCTCCCTAGAACTTCGTCCAGGCAGTCAGGCAGACCGAACCAGGCATGCAATGAGTTGGTACGTGCCACAGAACAGAACAGAACAACCGGTAGAGCAGATCCACCTTTTGGAACATGCATCGGCACCGTTTATAGACGTCCGTTTCTCCACTGAGCCAGCAGGTCATGCGCGGGTGTTCATCAGGTCCAGCTGAACAATGCATCTCTTACGCAGATACAGGTTTCTGCAACGCGCTCGGCCGCTCGTCGACAAACGACTCCGGCCACCATGGCCTGCCCACTGGCAACGGAGGCAGCAGCACGTCCCGGGCGGTGTAAAGAAAAGGAATGTTAAAATGATCCACACTCCGCGCGTGCACCAGCCGCGAGGCGTGGCTCCTTTCCACCGCTGAACATTCCCCCCGGGACGAGCAACGCTACAGTGCACGCCGGAATCTGCTCGGCGGAGGATACGGCCGGATGGACCGTCCAAGAGCGTAGGCCCTCGACCGAACACTCGAGAAAACCGGACGATGGACCGGTCCAGCTCGCACATGTGCGAGCTGCCGCAATGGCGGCCATCAGAACGAACTCGATGGAGATGGCGCCAATTGATACGTCCCAAAGTATGCACGTTACAGTTCTTCAGGGTGCCAACTGTGTCCAGAAATTCAGAGTTCAGATTCATTCTTGTTTACTCTGACGCAAAAATTTAGTACATCATAGCAGCAAACTGGCAGCCTGAGGACGTCCTCTGTAGTCTGTTTCCTTCAGCAGGGGAGCTTGAAGCCCATGTACTGCCCGCCCGTGTACTGCGCCCAGACGCGAACCGCATCGGAGCAGGCGATGACGACGGCGCTGAGGGCCAAGACGGCAGCGACCATGAGGACGATGAGCGAGACCCTGCCCGACTTCCTGATGGCGCCCTCGATCACCACCAGCCCGACGATCGAGGCTACGAAGCAGGCGACGGCGTAGACCAACGCGGCCACGATCCCGTCGACTCCCAGGATTATGAACTGGACCATCGACATGGACGCGCAGAAAAGGACCATGAACATCGTCGTCGCTGACGCTGTCTGAAGGAAAAAAAAGTTCAGAACCAGAGCATCAGCTAGCGAATTGCTACTACTGAGCTTGCGTTTACTTCCTGATATTAACAAGACATTGACATCAAGGAGATACTGCTTACTTTTGGAGGTACTCCAATTAGGAGTAGAGTGGGGTTGAGAAGCAGGCCTCCTCCAATGCCAAAGAGACCGCTCATGACGCCGGTCAGCAGAGCGGCCACCGGGAAGACGTACACCGGCAAAGCATCCAGCCTGCTCTTCCCTGCAACTGCCTACGCGTTTCATCATCAAACCATAAAACAAATCACACCTCAAGTTAATTAACTGAACAATCCTTGCAAAAAAGTTAACTGAACAAAAGTTATCTGTCCGGAAGTTTGTGCTTTTGTTGTGGCGTACCAGTTCAACCACTTGGCTGTTTCGAGATTGTGATTTTCTTTTCTGGTGCGCAATACACGCTGTGAAAGCCACTGCGACAGGGATTTGGGCTACGGTAATGATCCAGTACGCAGCTCCGCATGGCTTCATGTCAAACGCCCCCTGAAGAAAAGGATGTGTCCACACAATCTTCAGTTACGATTTTGGTATAATTTCTTGCATTAGTTTTGCTCCATTCAAGAAAAGTAACTGTGTAATGAAGAATGAAATCATCAGTCAAGGCCAGAAGGGAGATTATCATACCTTGGCGCCTTCACCTCCTATGAACAGATGCACGACAAAGAAGCAAAGCCAGACCGTGACAAGCACCAGCAAGTCCACCCAGTGACACCCGTGGCCACCTCCTCCCCCCTTCAATTTCCGGTCAATAAGCGGCTCCTCCGTGCCCTCTCCGGCGCTCGCACCCTCCAGCACCCTCCTCGCCGACGCCGTCTCACTGCGCCACCGCCTCATCCCGGTGCCGTACGTCTTGAACGTCGCCAAGGACAAGAAGGCGGCGAAGAGCGTGGTGACGAGCCACTCGGGGAACATGACGTTGCACACCACCCCGACACTGACACCCAGGAGGAGGCACGGCTGCGAGACCACCGCGATGTCGTAGTCGATCAGCGGCTCACCGTCCGCCCCGGGGCCGCGCGCTAGCAGGGTGTAGAGCACGTTGGACAGCGTGCCGCCGGTGACCATGAAGGTCGAGAACGCCGTGGACGTCTTGACGCTGAGCCCGGCCACGATGTTGAGGATCGGCACGTACAGTGAGCCGCCGCCGACGCCCCCGGCGCTGGAGATCATCGCGGCCAAGAAGGCGAGGATGCATGCCAGGATCGAACGGAGGTTGCTCTGCGACTGTAAGGAGGATTCCATGTCCATCAGATGTGATCTCCATGGAGACAGGTGGATTGTTGAGTTGACCGCTCCTGCAGCCGTGAGCAATTGCGAGGAATTCATCTGGTCGGTGTTTTCAGAGATGATCGAGTTCTAGATTGTGGTGTTGCCTTCTTCCAAGTCTAACACAACTAAATAAACACCAATCTTGAGTTGTGTTTCTCCACTCAGATGATTTTGCGATGTCTATTGGCAAAATGTCAACGCAGTGTAGTGTGTGCTATAACAAAAAATAATCGTGCACTTGTCTCTGCATAATGTCGACAGAAAAAAAAATCGTGCACTTGGCTCTGCATAGATGCGAATGGACGCAAGGAGTTGAATCTGCCTATAATAAAATCCACTACCTCGTTACTGTGTTTTGTTTTGAGCAAGAATTTAATTAGGTATATTTATCGTTTCGGACGAACACAAACAAACATTATTACCAGCAGAGTACACGAAGTGGTTAGGAAACGGCAACCATGTGGCTGTGAGAAATATAATGTAAACATAACTATGACACTACCAGACTACCTAGAAACGATGGTTTAGGGTTTCCAACCTTTTTTCGACAAGAGGAGCAAGAGCTCCAAACATCATTTCACCACGTATGGTGAAATCCCATTGCACCAAGAAACTTGACACATATGTAGAACACTTGTATATGTTCAATACCATTTTTAAAGTATTTTTTGTAATGTTTTACTATTTTTTATTTGGGCAGGAGCATCTAAGCACGGGATCCATTGTGAATTTCTAATACACAGTGTAGTATTTTAACAAAGTCTATTTTGTTGTGTCAGGATGGTATTGTTTTTGACAAGAAAAAAGACTTTCATCATACTTTGCAGGCAATTTTCTCATTGATTTGTTGGTTATGATTATGTTCTTTGCTACAACGACTTAACATATGCTGATATGTTACATAGGACACAAATTTGATGTGTACGACTCACAATATGATACTCCCTCCGTCTGCAAATAGGCGACATATAAATTTAGTAAACAAAAGTCAATTCATTGTAATTTTGACCAAATTTAAATAACATAATATCAACAACTATAATATTAAATAAATACATTATGAAAATATACCTTATTATGGGTCTACCCGATATTGATTTAGCATTGTAAAGCTTCATATTTTCATTTATATACTTGATAAAACTAAGAAATCATTTATTTATTATTTAATTCATACTTCACCTATTTAGGGACACGTGAGTAGAGGCATAACTAGCTTCAGAATTAGTCTTTTTTGTGAAATATTTTCAGAATTTGTCTGTTACGGTCGTGTGGCTTTGCCATCATCAGTAGTGCAAAGTTTGCAACAACAAAAAAAGTAATGCAAACTTCGTTCTAGATATAGAATTGTTCTTATAAGAAACCGTGAGCTTTATTACTTAGACAAGGATGTTCATACAATCATGTGTGATTAATATATGTTTACAATAAGATTCACTTGCTACTTAGTCCTTGCGGGTCTGAAACGTTCGTTCATCCGTAGTTTAGAGACACGAGCTGCACTTTTATATGTTGCTCATTAACTTTTTTTGACGAAAACAGCCAGCGCTGATTTCTATTAATTAAGCAAGGAGAAAGAACAGTGTCCAGGTTACACGTTACAAGTTAGAGGACTGAAGAAAGAAAGAATGAAAGAATAGCTATGTTAACAAGTTAGAGCTAAGGCCCAGAGCTAGTCAGGCGGCATCCACATGGCTCCAGGCAGGTGAGCACGCCTCCATTCGCGAAGCGTGTCGAAGATGGCATCAGAGACTCTAGTAGCAGTAGTGGCTTTGGATTTGAAGATCCTATTATTGCGTTCCTTCCAGATGTGCCACCAGGTGCAGAGAATGGTGGCATTGACCTTCTTTACTGAGAGATGTGGCTGGCGGTGGATGCAGCTGAGCCACCAGGCTTCAAGAGTGTCTTCTTGCGAGGTTGGGGGTTGAGCGGTGATGCCTAGACGATGGAAGACAGAACTGAAGACCTGTCCAGCAAAGGAGCAGACAGCAAGCAGGTGGAGAGCTGTTTCATGGTGGATGCGGCACAAGGAACAGATTGGGTTGTGTGTGATTCCCTTCTTCTGCAAGATGTCAGCGGTGGAGCATTTGCCTCTGATGGCCAGCCATGCGAAGAATTGGTATTTAGGCTCGACTTTGGGCTTCCAGATCAGCTCGGAAAGATTGGATTTGATGATGCCTTCAAATTGAATCTGATACGCCGATTTGGCGCTGTATACCCCATCAGCAGTCCACTTCCACCTAATGGAGTCCTCCACATCAGGGTCTAGATGAACATCTTGAATTATGGCAGCTAGGGATAGGTATTCAGTGAGCACAGCTTCGTCAGGGTTTGGCTTGATGCATCTGATCCACTTCTGGTTCAGCAGGGCGGCCGAGACAGTCAACTTGGAGCCGGTGCTATGGCAGAACAACTTCGGGAATTTTTTCTTAAGAGTGATCCCATCATGCCAGTGAGAATGCCAGAAGGAGAAGGAGTTGCCGTTCCCAATAGAGATGGTTGTGCTAGCAACAAAAAGAGCCAACGTAGCTGGGTCCGAAGGGAACGCCAGCCCTTGCCATGGCTTTTCAGGATTGGTGCATTGCTGCCATAACCATCTCACGCGCAGAGCACGACATTGAAACTGAAGAACTGGAATCCCAAGCCCTCCAAGCTCAAGAGGACGGCAACAAGTAGACCATCTGACTAGACACTTGCCTCCATGAGCCACAAGTTTGCCAGCCCATAAGAACCCTCTTCTAAACTTGTCAATAATTTTGTCAAGCCATTTAGGGTGAGCTATAACCATCATCTGGAAAGTAGGCATTGCTGAGAGCACAGCACGGATCAGGGTTAGCCTTCCCACTGTTGATAGCCAGGCAATCTTCCAACCGGAGAGCTTAGCAATGATTTTGTCAATAATGAGCTGGAAGTCAATTCTCCTGAGACGGGTGTCAGACAAGGGCATGCCAAGGTAGGTGCAGGGGAATGCTTGGATTGGGCAGCCAAGCTCTGATTTTAGACGCTTTGTAGTTGTAGGGGGGTTTTGTTGCCCAAACTAAAATGGAGATAACTTTAAGAAGTACTGACAGTTGGTAGTACGCTGGTGTAGCTAGTTCCGACACTGTTGCGCGTGTCAAAGGGTACCAGACATGCAAGCCTCTATTCAGAAGTACAGATTTATTTCATACAAAATTATGTTAATCCTAAAGCCCCAAAACAGCCATAGCATCATCAATAACATAAAAACTTCCTTCAGAATGAAATCAACGCCAAGCCAAAAAATACCCATAAAAAAGCACCTCTCCACACTCATGCTTCCAATAGTACACATACGTATACTATACACCAGTCAAGATGGCATGCCACTCAGCAAGGTAACTTGAATCCCATATAAGATCCACCAGTGTACTGCGCCCAAACATCTACAGCGCCGAAAGCAGTGACGACCACGGTGCTGAGCGCCATGATCACAGTCACCAGGAACACGATCATGGAGGCCCGCCCGGACTTCTTGACGGCCCGTGCGATCAGAACCACTCCGGTGACCGAACCAACGAAGCATATCCCGGCGTAGACCGCCGCCCCTCCGATCCCGCTCATGCCCAGCAGAATGAACTGGACCATCGACATGGACGCGCAGAACAGGACCATGAACGAAGAAGTCGCCGCTGCCGTCTTCACATCAAAAAATAGAAATATGCAGTAGTATTATGCCTCGGGAAATTTCAGAGCATCGATTAATTATCTAGACAATGTTGAAAATACCTGCGGGGGTATTCCGATCTGAAGGAGGACAGGGTTCAGGAGTAGGCCTCCCCCGATGCCGAAGAGGCCACTCAGAGAACCAGTCACGAAGGCCGCCAGAGGTAGTGCGATCGGCGGCAGGGTTTCCGTCTTGGTGACGAAAGAATTCGGCACCTACAAGAGTACACGAATGGCCATGGAAAGACTCAGTCCCATTTGGCCCCAAGAAGAATGAGAACATGAGGGATTGGCCCACGTACCTTGCCATCTTCGTGGTCGTCCACAAGGTGCTTGTTTCTCTTTGCGTATATGATATAGGCTGTGAAAACCACGGCGAAAGGCACCTGGGATATGCTGATAAGCCAGTATGCTATTCCACAGGGCTTTATCCCGATCATTCCCTGGACAGTGTGACAAGATCACATTAAAAATCATATATGCGTTCTGTATGATCGATTGGTGTAAATATCTGAACTCTGAACTGCCACTTCCCACTAACACAAAGGTCTTCCATCGGTTGAATTCATGTACAATGAACCTGGACAGTCACACAGTGACCCGGCCGGTTCTAATAAGCACAAAAAAGACAACTTCCGACCAACTGGCTCTCTTTTAATTTAGTAGTAATAGATCCTCAGAGGGGAAATAAACAGCCCTAATAAACTTAATATACTTGGTGTTGTCCTTTCGTTGGATAACTGAATAGATATAAGTTTGACAGCTATATCCATGCATGGCAACTACTACTCCAGTTTAATTTTAAAATTAGAAGACAAATGGCTAGTTGAATTGTACTAGAATGAACCTAGACGCCTAAACGGCTTGCTAGACTATTTGATCTTTTCCGTACCGATCGACCTACGTGAATGGTGCCACCATCGAGTGAGCTAGAAGGGCGCGTGGCGAGTGCAATAAGGCGTTAAGGATCTCTGCTACTCCTACATGATTTTGAACCGCTGTCAAGCTAATGAATTTATTTAGACGAGATGGATGCCGACAATCTTGCTACAAACCAAATAATACAGAGTATATAATATCAACTGAAATACATGTTACTGTTAGTTAGTGTCGCCACGCCGGTGGACAACCTGGTGGTTTGTGACGACATGGTTGTGTTGGGCCAAGGAGAAATAAGTTGCCGGCCGTTGTTTTCAAAGGTTTGAACTGATATTTCTGAAAAGATAATAAATAAGTACTCCTTATGTCACAATTACATGGCGTTTTTATTTTACGTGTTTTAATATTGACCACTATTTGACAAATAATATGTGTGAGAATGTGGGCGAAGAGGGTAGTCCCTCTGTTCCTTTTTACTCCCCATTTTAGTTTTGTCTTAAGTCAAACTCGCTAAAGTTTGTCCAATTTTAAATGAAAAATATCAACATTTGTAGCATCAAACCAATATCTCGATTCACCATGGAATATATTTCCATATTATATCAATTTGGTATTATAAATATTGCTATTTTGTTCTATAAATTTGGTCAAACTTTAAAACGTTTGACTTAAGACAATCCTAATATGCGGAGTAAAAAGGAATGGAGGGAGTATTGCTAAGTCGTCTGAGCCAATCAAACAAAAGAATGTTACAACTTTTAGTGTATTTTCGGAACCCGCCCCATGCAGGTGCACCTTCTATTTGGGTCCTCTAGTTTTGCATTGAGATATGTCGTCGCTCAGTTGCACCCTTTTTAGTTTTTCCTAAACAACAGAACATATAAACTTGAAACTTTGTAGGTCAACAACATGTTGATACTACAAGTGTGTAGAACCTTCGTAAACACTTTAAAATGATATAGCTTAATCGGATAATTCTCATTTTAGATATTTATGGTGTACCAAAAAAGATGTATACATATTGCAGTACAAGTGTGTTGTTAACATGAAAGTATCAAATTTATATGTTATGGCGTTTGAAAGAAACTGAAAAAAAGAGAGAAATTTCCATAGACAGACCTCACACAACAAACATATGACAAGACGGAAAGATGTACTCCCTCCGATCCATATTAATGGTCTCAACATTGTCTAGATACAGATGCATCTAGTCTAAACACTTAACTAGATACATCCGTATCTAGATAAAGTTGAGGCCATTAATATGGATCGGAGGTAGTACCTAGATTATCATGCAAGTGTAAAACATAAGTAATCTTTTTTTTCCTTTTTGACGGAAGGCCATTATGGGTAGCTTTATTAATATCAAATACAGAGTAGTAGTTACATCCTCCACTGAAAGTTTGTAGAATGAAACTAGGGGGTTCATAAGGATTAGAAAATATTGGTCTAGGAACTATCAACATTTGACTGAAAAAACTATTTCTAAGTCGATTGAACCATATATAATCACCACATTATAAACATGAGAATTTTCTTTGTCAGAAATTGACAAGGTGAGTACTAACAAAACTAGCGCTATTTTTCTAAGTCGGAGCGTACTTTAGAGAGAACGTGCTACAAAGGCTGAGAAGAAAATCAAACCTAACGCCCGAGTGACATGGCAGTGTCAATTCGCTATGAAAAAAGTGGATTTCACGCTAGCTAGCCACAGCTTTGCGCTGCATCAGAAAAGGAGAGCATAATGCCAATGAAATATGACAAGCGAATCGACGTGTGATTACGAGTGCGCGCTATCTTGGCTTTTGGCAACTCATATATTGTCTTACTGCCGACCTGATATCTATCCAATTTTATGTGCCTGTGCTGTGTGCTCCTATCCTATTCCTATGTACACAGTGGCGCGCACGCCGCAATAGATTCTACCGTGATCTCTGCGTCACAATCGTGTCTCAGACGGCGGCGCAGTTGTACTGTAACGGCAGCACCAGCCAAATCAAAAAGCTTAAGCGGAGAAGGGAACGTAGGCCATACCTTGCCGTGCTTATCTCCAATGAAGACATGGAGCAAGAAGAAGCAGAGCCAGACCACGACGAGCACCGCCACGTCCTTCCACGGGAACCTCGGGCGGACCGCGCCGACGCTGGAGCCTCCATTGACAGACCCGCCTTCACCCATCGACCCTAGGCTTTCGATCGAGCCAGGCAGCGGGAGGCCGCCGCCGACCAGCAGCGGCACCTTGTGGTCGTGATATTGCGCGGCGGCGCTCTCGGTCCGCCAGATCTTGACCCCGGCGCCGAACGTCTTGACGGTGCAGAAGGCGAGGAAGAGCGCGAAGAGCGCGGTGATGAGCCACTCCGGGAACATGACGTTGCACACCACCCCGATGCTGACGCCCAGCAGCAGGCACGGCTGGAAGAGCAGCGCGATGTCGTAGTCGATCAGGCCCTTCCTGGAGAAGAGGTTGTAGAGCACGTTGGAGACGGCGCCGCCGGTGACCATGAAGGAGGAGTAGGCGGTGGCCTGCTTCAGGCTGAGCCCCGCCACGAGGTTAATGATCGGGAGGAACAGCGACCCGCCTCCCACGCCGCCGGCGCTCGACACGGCCGCGGCCAGGAAGGCGAGGATCCACGCCAGGACGGTGCCCCGACTCACGCTCCCGGTGCCGACCTGTGAGGCCGCGTCGGACAGGTAGTTTTCCCGCCATTGTGAAAGCTGCGCGAGGAGGTGGCCGGGGTGCTGCGAGGTGGAATTGGGCGACGCAGCAGCTGCTGCGGCGGCGGAGAGCAAGGAGATGGAGGTTGCGGCGACGAGGACGAGAGGGATGACTTGAGCAGTCCACGACATGTTTGGTCACTGCTTCAGTTCTTTGAGGAATGTCGTTGCAGTTCTGTGTGGAGGTGGGAGGCAAACCTGCAGGTTTTATATGCAGGTTTTGATGTGCGTGACACGAAAGACTGGGTTATCAAAATTTGTTTGAAACCTTCACAAATACAGAAAGAGACGAGTTTTAGTGTCAGATTCTTAGAAAGAGGTAGTATTGCCGCTTCAAATGGCAAATGTCCACTCGGTTTACATGAAATATATTTCCGTACGAGTCGATACTACAATATAGTAGCTGCCATTATCTCCAATATCCAACTCTGCTAAAGCTTCCAAATGCCCCTTCTCTTTCTCAGTTGATAATTTCTTTGAGATGAACGACCGCATCAGTAGTGTCTTATTATAAGATCTTCGCCAAACAGGGTTGCGCACCTGTACCAACTTGTCAACGCTTTAAATCTTTTCTCTCGTTTAGAACAAGGGATAGAAAAAGATTTATCAACCCTGAACTTGAAGCAAAGGCACATTCATGGTTTCGTGGATGAGATCAAGCACGACGGAAGTACGTGGACAGAATCTGGAGCGGAATGTACCACCCATCTGATGTGGCATCTTTCTAGTGTCTACTGACAACAGACAAAAATATACACCACCCACCAGTGAAAAAAAAGAGCAACTCTTCCACACACACAAAAAAGAGATGAACCTTTTGTTCAGGGAAAGATAACTTTTCTTTAAACATGGAACGAGAAAAGGAAGGGAAGATACTAGCATTCTCTTGCATGTATAATCACCATTATTAGCTGGGCTAATCACCAACGCAAAAACAACACTTCATTGGCTGCCTGTACGGAAATTCAGTTTATCAGAAACTAATCCTTCCTTGTTTGTCTTGGCGAGTACTGACAGCACGACATATATATGGTACGGAATAACCTGTGCTGTTTGTCCAGTACTCCAGTTGCAACATGAAAAGACTCGCAACTGATGGGAAATCTCTAGTTGCTGCCAATAGTATAGACCCTCATGCGCATTGAAATATTCACAAATTAAGAGCTGTTATTGAAAATGTTGTGAACAATATCGTTATGTACAGATTCTTGTAAGATAGAAACCCAAACTTTACATCACTAGAGCTTCCATATCCCTAGGGCCATAATTCGACCTCCCTTCATCCTTTCATCGGTAAACTCATCATGAATGCATATAAATAGCAGTATACAAGAGAGGCCAAGAACTCCGGATGGAGATATGAAAGAATAACAGTTACACAAGCATAAGGAAGAATTCAGCGATTCAAGCAGCTCCTCCATCGCAACCATGACCAGTGACCATCTGCAAGGCATGCCATGAGCCCATGACCATGATTAACAAATGAAATAGTTCAAGCAATTTCAGTACCCACAAAATAACAGCGACAAATTTAGCATGTCAGCCCTACATAGTGGTGCAGAATAAAGACTGCATGTGCTGAGAATTGACAAGATCTAAACCAGCACCCAAGCTAAGGGTAGTTAAATACTTATTTGCAAGGTACGATGTTCAGATGCAATGGATTCACTGCTTCATAAGTTTCAACATAATATGAATGTCCATGCCTGAAAAAAATAGTGGCTATTACCTTTGATGACGGTCACTATCACAGGTCTGGGAGTAGCTCTCTATCAACGCAATCCTCTTTGCTATTTACAACTCCGAGTTGGGCCTCCGTGTTCAGGCTCTCAGTGTTATTTACAAGCTCGGCTTGGTGGTTAAGAATTGAGTTCTTATTTACAGCAGCAGCACTATCTTCTACTAAATATTGACCCAAACTGTTATCATCAGAGCTATTCGGGACTTCAGACATGCAGTCCAAAGAACTGGAGCTGCTTCTGCGAGAGAGTCTACCATCTGCTGAAAATCCGGACTTCTGTCGCTGCAGCAATCCACCTCTGTTACTATCAGGTGTGTTCACCCTAAAGGGATAAAAGAAAACAAGTTAGCACAAAAGAGATTTAATACAAATTAAAAATGTCAACGAGCCATTATAATTACAATGATGAAGATTTCAATTATATACCGAAAATTGGTTATCATTCCAACAGAGAAACAACATGACTAACTTAATACAACTCACTAACGTAAACCACCCAGCACAAATGCAAGCTTAGAGCATACCTTGTCTGTTGATACCTAGATGTGTGAAGAGAGTCAAAGACCGGTATGAGATTCTTTGACCTTGATTCGATGTTACGAGTCCAGACTTTTTCTATTTCGGTTTCCCCTGAAATATCATCAGTGCCTGCTTCTAAAGTTCCGCCCCCTATTACTTGAAAGTGTACCTGGCCACCAATTAATACACAGATGTTACATGGAAGTCAAACAAAAAAGAGAAATTTGGTACTGAATGAGAACAGTTAAGCAAAATACCCCAGATCTTGACCAGACCGGAATTTGCACAACATGTGTTTGCAGTTCACTCTCAGAAATATAATAATTATGTTTTTCATCAGCACTAAGCTTCAGCCTTTCAGCAGCAGCACAATTGGATGGGTAGATACTATTTCCTTTCCTGACCACTTTCTGGAAAAGTTTATTACTTTCCCCACCATCATAATCATTATATAAATTACTCTCAGCAGTGTCCCTTCGATTTCTCTTTTGGCAAACATCCCACTTCTGAAGAGCTTCAATAACAAACTTTGTATCAATTTCCCTTTGGGATCCGTAAGAAATAGCATCTGAAGGAAAATCAATTCCGGAATCCTGTTCAGCCGAGTGATGGAGAACATACTGTATGATACTTCCAGATGGGGAAAACACTAGCAAATAATACTTCATGCCAGGTGAACTGCCATCTGACTGAACACCACCCTTGCAGTTGTGAAATGTTGAAGCAATAGCACCAGAAATTGGACTGGAAACACCTGTCGCAAATGCTGCAGCACCATGGACAGCACCCTTTAACAAGTTATTCCCATTTCTTATTCTACTAACAACAGACAATGCGATAGGGGGCCCCGATAGGAAAAGCATCTTCTGACTGAGGCTCAGAGAGGGAGTTGCATTTTGTGACCAATGAGCGGCATGGTTGACTGCTGAATCCACATAATTATTTTCTGCAGGGTTGCCTTCACTATAGTGAAAGCTTGTGGATTCACTATATGGAGATATTGCAAAGAAATGACTTGTTCCCCTTGACGAGCTAATCAGTATCCATTCACTGTCGTCACTAAAGCTGATATCTTTTATTACCTATCACAAAGGTATACTGTTACAAGTCATCAAAGATTAAAAAATGGTTAAGAAATGTGAACGAGTTTATCTAAACAGAAGGTATATGAATGCCAGCTTACCGCATTGGTGATGCCTCTTTGCAACTTATACAAATGTACATAGGTACCACTTGGACCATCTTCTGATGCACTCCCATCCAAAGAAGGCATAATGCGAAAAACATTGATGTTTCGGCCATGAATAGAAGCTGTTACGAGCAAAGTTCCACTGGGATCAAAACAGAGTGCTGAAATGGGACTAGTATGTGCCCTGAACTGAACTATTATTGCCTTGGAGACAATATCGCGAACGATGACCTGCCATTAGAAGGGAGCAGCTTCTATGTCACATTTTATGAAGTACACAAGACAAACAGAGCACATATGAGATGGTGTTATAATTAACCAAAAGAATACATGTTTGCAGTTAAGCAAAACAAGTAATTCAACATAATCAGAGGGGTAAGTTTTTCCATCCATCACTCATCCGACTATTATATTTGAAACCCAAACAGACCCAAGACAGGAGGGATTTACTTTCAACATGTCCTGCTAAACCAACAACTTTTTTTAGATTTTAGCAAAAAAGACTTCTGACAATCCTTTGGATATACCAGATTAACAAAGACGCAAGCTTTTACATGGAAGGAAGCAACCAAAAAATGGTCTTGTTTGTAAAATGAAATTGTAAATAGTCTGCCAATAGCCAGTATTACACGGCATTAACACACGATAGAATTGAGCTGAGAACACTCTTTACACTCTTGAATTGAGCTGAGAACACATGATGAGGTTGGTACTTAGGTCCCTAACGGTCTTAAAATTTGTTGCTGTACATGCGATTACCATAATGAAACACCATAATAGAGTAGCCCAAATGTCGTGACCAATTGTTCAACCACCTTTGGGATAACAGAGCTAATAAAAGATATATGTGCTGTGACAAATTACGTACCATTCCAGCATATTCACTGTCAATAGTATGTCCATTTGTTACTCCATTTGTTTTGAATCCCGAATTCCCCTGCTTCATAGTACCACTACCATTTGGAAGCAAGTCTGAATAATACCTGGAAAGCTTCTTATATCCAACATCACTGAGCGTTACAATGCCAGCCGCCAAATGCTTGCTTGATTCTTTTGCATAGTATGCCACCACACTACCGTTTGAACCAGGAGGTGGGACTAAGGGAGACAGGCTAAGAAGCTGAGGGGTAACACGGCCTGTATTTGGAACTGGAACTGGACTCCCAGAATATGCGATCCATCTAGGACCTAATCCAAGCGGGCCATAACCTGAAACCGGTGAAACTATAGGGCTAGTAAGAAGTGTATATTCCAGCTCCAATGTTGCAGCATCAAAACAATGTATCTGCAAAAGGTATTGTTCCATTAAGATCATTCATGAACCAAACATCGAGTTAGAACTGTGAAGCATGCATACCTGAGTAGCCTGAGAAACAGCTACAACTCTAGAACTGCACCTAATGGAATAGACAGCTGATCTGAACTTCATTGAATGAACATAACCATGGTCCTTCAGTGAATAAAAGTGAAGGATGGTAGGCAGTTTTTCACCGCCAATATTATGGTGAGTGCCATTTGTTCCATTGAACACAGGGCCATTGGCATCATTGCTGTTTGCACTTCCTGAGCTAGTTCCACCACCAGCAAGAGCTAGCAATGGCCGTGCATCTACAAATCTGTCTTCGCCTTTCTTCGAGGCAATTGGTTTCTTTAGCAGTTGCATGAAAGTAACCGCACCATCGTGCCTAGATTCTAGCTGTCTTACATCATCGGCATGTTCAACATCCCAAACTTGGAAGCCAGATCTGTACGATAGCAGCAAAACCTGCCGCAGCACATCACCTCCACATTCAAGTTTGTCAAACCCGGCCCATTGTACCTGTAAATCATATGAGAAATGGGACATGTATCAGCACATTTTTACATGGAGATATTACTTACAAAGTTTATTAGAATCGTGTACTCAAAAGGATTACAATCCTATGCACTATACATGGAAATGTTAAAGGATCTAAAATACCGTCAGTATTCTCACTAAAATGCTGAACATTTAACATATAGATAGTCTTATCTTTTTTCCTAGCCAAATGGAACACTAATCATCAGTCTCAAGATCACGAGCAACACTTTTGCTTACATACAATATATTTGCTATGCAAATTACAGTGAAGTTCATGGTTAATATACTTAGCTTATGGAATCCGAGTTCAACTCGCATGACCTTATCTTCTAATTATAGTACTAGATTCATTGTGCATAATGTACAATTACAAGGACTAGAAATGATTTGTAACATGGATTGCCATCATGTCCTGACCTGGCTAATCAGGAACATTTTCCGATCCAGATAATTGCAACCAGGACTGAAAGCTAGCTTGTACATTCATGATAACTCTACGGTTCCAAATCTGCCGCTTGTCTTGACAACTTTGCATTACTGCTAGATATTAGCTAGTATGACAATAACACACCAGAAGAGCAGTACTGCACAGACATCAGCAGTTGGGTATATGATGCTCAGTATAGATGTATGGTTACCAACAATAAATACAAACATTGCCACATACGGCGAGCCTGTGTTGAAGACGGAACAAAATTGGCAGTGCCATACGGCCACAATTAATTCGTTGCTCATTTTGCATCAGTTACCATTAATGCGCACACGTGGAAGAACTAAAAGCGTGCATAGTATCCAATAACTAACAATCTAATAATGGTAACTATGCTAGTAGAAAATTCAAAAAGGGGGAAATCAAAAGAGGGACATAACAACCTGGTCGCGGCTCCCATCGTCCTCGTGGCTGGCGATCGAGTTGACGAGCGAGGCGCCGGCCGACCGCAGGGAGGAGGCGGCCGTGGAGGCCCCGGAAGACATGATCCGCATGTAGCTGGAGAGCGACCTCGCGGAGAAGAGGCCGAGGCCGCCGCCCCCGCCGCCGCGAGGAGGAGCCTGCCCCGCGCCGTTGTTCCGCATCAGGGCAGGCAGCCAGAAGCACTAGCCGTGCACGCCACCAGCACCACCAAACTCTTCCTCAGATGCGGAACCGAGGATTGGGATGGAAGCTAAACCAAACCTAGACGGAAGCGTGCGGCGGTTGCTTGGGTTGGGAGGGAGGCGCGAGGAGGGGATCGATTGATCGGATGAGCAACGCAACGCCCCCGGGCTGTTTCTCTTGGGACTCGGGGGAGACTCTTGCAAGAAACAGCCCACCGACCGTATCCTCAGGTGAGCGACATGGCCGACCTCGGAGGCGTGGGGAGGGGGAGGAAGGAATCGGGGCGGGGAGAGAGGCCTGGATGAGCCGGCGCGGGAAGGGGAGGGGACTGGTGGTGGGGAGGCCGGCGGGCGTACTGGTGGTGGTGCTCGGGCGAGCAATTCGATCGGAGAAAGCGAGGGTTTGCGGGTTTGGGCCCCTGTCCTGTTCTTTTTTTGTTTCCTCCCTTGGGCGAGATGAGATGGGATTGATTAGGTGAAATAGAAATAGGCGGAGAGAGGTTAGAGAAGGAGTAATATTCTCCGTGGAAGAAAGAATATAAAATCGGCTTGAATTTTATGAAAAAAAAAATTAGGACACGGAACCGGTTGGTGTTCCGTAGTTTTGCTTCGCTTCGTGTGTTGGAGTTTTAATGCGGCAAGGAAACGAATACGAGGCGGCCAAGCAAGGAAGGAAGCCGAGCCGAGGTTAAGATCATCTCCTACCGGAGACCCAAAATTCGGCCCTAAAGTGTCCTCGAAACACGTTTAATCGAGCAACCCTAAAAACTATGTGGTCCTCCAAGTGTAATCCTTAAATCAGCCATCTCAAATAAGCCATCTCAAATCCATATTGACATGCAAGGTAGATCGTATGGATAAATTGTTCAAACATAGTTCCACGTAAATCATACAGATCATCATAGTTCAACATTTCATCAAGCACAGACATAGTTCAACACAGACAATAATCGGACATAGTTCAACACAAATAGATACAAATTCGGAGGACAGACAAATTGGCCAGATCGGAGCTTACCATCACGACGGCAGAATTGGGACGTTCTCCGCATTCGCCAATGCATCGAATTCCCTTTGGCGAGTGCTAGAGTATACGTGTACGGTTCGTTATGGTAGTCTAGGATAGAGTTAGGATCTGTTTCCATCTATTACCTAACTTGACTTGTACTCCAATATACCTTTGTATGCCTATATATACTCGCTCATGAGGCTCAATAATACATCCAACATATTCCGCCAATCTCATAATTCTACAGCGAGCGCGTCGAGCCTGCCGCTCCTGGCTCTGCCTTTCCCTTGCCTCCCTTGCCATTGCTTCGCGGATCCTTTACCGAGAGCATCGTTCCGTCCGAGTCTAGATCTCCGCTTGGCGCACCCTATCCCTCTTCTCCGAGTCCGGCGTGTAGTTCACGAACGGACTATCCTTCAGTATTTCCCAACAATGGCCGAGCTGTCATTCCGTCGTGGTCAGCTTCCCTGAAATTGCATTGAACATTGGGATGGCATCCTTCATCTACGAAGTAGAATAAATAGTCAACACAACGAAGCTAATTGAGTTGAGCAACATAATGAAGCACAAGAAACCCACAAGTGGAGACGACGGAGAGTAGAGTGGAGTGGAAAGGGGATCGGAGGAGAGTGAGCTAGGTTTGATCCGGGGTGGGGATGGAGTGGATATATGTGGGTCGGAGTGGGCAGAATCCGACTTGGTCCGGACCGCGCTAAACTCTCTCCACATATGGGCTGGCTTGGAGTTTTGCCGGACAGTCCGGATTGAGCTGACTTTGGGAGGCCGGTTGGGTGCGTGTTTTTCAGCCGGGCTGTCTATCCGGATGTTTGAGGAGGTTTGAGGGAGTTCTAACGAAAAAAATAAGGGAATACCTAATCTCGCTGTCTACGCTTCGCTGCTCGTCGGGCTCTCGTATCGTGTGGTCCTCTCCCTTCCGGTCGCTTCTGCTTTATGGCTCGTGCACACCAGATCTGGGTCGATTCACCGCACCGGGCCGAGGACTGGTCTTTTTTGCTCCTCGGTGGATTGCCTGGCCCGTCGTGCATACCACTCAAAAGCCAAATTTATTGATTGTTTTATTTAACGCCAGTATCATTTGTCGAACATTGTAGGTAGTACCGTTCACCGAACATTGTACTACTACTACATCGTTGAAAAAGTTTAGCCAACGGAGATCCTACATGTTGCTATGATTTAAGAGAGCGGGTTATTGATAAGTGAGTGTTATGGAGATACTTGTGTAACAAACTGGATTCCACGGAAAAGTTGTAAAAGGTTGGCAAGTCATTGTGATGAAATAGAGTACTAATGGCGAGACGTATGATGGTAAATTTATAGATAATATAAGAAAGATGATCAGAGTACACGATAGAAAATTTATGCACGTAGAATAGAATCATTGGCGCGATGGAATGTTAAATTAGTTAAAGCAGGATTTCACGAGACTAACAACAAATATGGCAACCGAACAAACCGAAACGCTGATGAATAGAACGAACGGTGCAGTGTGTTTCTAGTTCATCCGTTGCAGCTTTCTTGGTATCCAAGACACCTTCAGGAAAACTAAAATACGCGAGACACAAATAAAATACGGAAGCATACGACTAGACACTATGCTTATTCGGGCTAGATGGCACAAAAGTCCGATGACCCGCATTATTTTTCTCCTGACCAACCAACAACCGAAATAACACGACCCACAAATGGACCCTGTGCGTCCTTTTCATGACACCGTGGTTTATCATAATACACAAACAAGATCATTCCAATTAAATTTTAGATCCAGGACAAGTTTAAATATAATTCTACTAAATTTTTATACTTTAAAAAAAATCATGGTAGTTTTAACAAATATAAGTAGCATTGTTAACCAAACAATATTTTCTCAATTGTTTAATTTATATAGTTCCATATATATCAAGGTTGCGCATTTTTTAAAACCTTTTTAGGTAGTATCCCTAAACACTAAACACTTAACCACCTTAAAGGTTAAAAAGGTATAAACACACGCCTCCTTAATTTTTTTTACAATTGATGAATATACTGGTAGAAATTTCAAAACATACAGCCTAACAAAATATTAACAGAAGTGTGTAGTGTATGGTTTATGTAAACAAATATCTGGTGTATATTAAACTATTGGTGTGATCAATTTTTCCGTAGTCAAATGTGTCTTAAAACATATAATTGTTTTAATAATAAGCTATACTATGTTGAATATATGTAGCAAAACTTTAATACTATAAGGGTGTGTTTGGTTGAGGGGGTATCCCTCAAGTGGTAGGGGTAACCACTTTTTTAGTGGTTGCCACCTGTTTGGTTTAGAGGCAGAGATGGTAGGGATAACCAGAATTTAGGAATATGCTTCCGAAAAACTGGTTGAGCTTGTCCCGTGAAAAGTGCTGGATAAGGCTAACCACTTGTGGCTCGCGCGCTAGACTCACCCGCCGAAACGTTTTCGTCGCTCACCTCACCGAAGAAACACAGCCGCCTCACCTTATCCTCTGCATCTCTCATTCTCGTTGCTAGTGGCGGCGCCGGCGATGGTGACAGATCGAGCAACCGCCCCTCAGCCCCTCGCGCTCTCTCCTACCTAGCTCCCTAGCTCAGCCCCTCGCGCCGCCGGCCGCTCCGGCCGCGGCAGTCGCAGCCCCCACGCCGCTCGTCACCACGGCTGCGGCGTCCACAGACCTCCGCGCCGCAGGCCACTCCGGCCGCGGCGCCCACCAACCCTGCCCACCACCTCCGCTCGCCCATGCGACGGCCGCCCACCACGGCCGGGTTCGCCGACCCATCTCCGCGGAGTCCGCGTCGAGCCTCGGATTCGATGGAGAAGGAGATTCCACATCGACAGCGCCCGGCGACCCACCACCGACTCCGCCCGGCCCGGCGCACCGGCTCGATTTGCTCGCCGAGGTAGGGGCCGAGCGGCTCGATTTGCTGTCTCGGTAACCAGGGGCGGCGGCGGCTCCAAGAAATTCCTCGCTGTAATCTCACCATCTGAATAAATAAGGTCACCACAACCACTCAGCCACTCACCATCCTTTCAACCAAACAAAAATATGGCTACCACTAACCGCCTCTCATCCAACCTAACCAAACAAGAAAAGTGGTTATCCTTAACCAACTGGTTGGTGGTACCCTTATCCACAAAACCTATCCCCTAAACCAAACACACCCTAACATGTGTAAGGCATCCAAGGAAGAGACTAGCAGGCAAACTAAACTTGTCACTACCGATAAAGTTGGTTTGTTCTCGTGTGGTACATTGTATTGATTTGTTGTGTGCAAATAATATTATAAAATTTATAAGCATACTTTAGATTTGAGGCCCTCCCTCTCTCAGGGCACGGGGTGGTTGCCCTGTTTTGCCCTGCCTATGGACCGGCCTTGTTCATATCATCACACGCGAGAAAAATACTAGTGTTACAGAAACACACCAAATTCTCGAAAGTCAGGTTAGTCTAAAATCCATTTACCACAAGGGTGGAGTTTTTAACCTGGTTGTCATGAATCCCAAGACTACTCAGATCTTTGGACGACCAACCACGTTCCATCTAGCTATTCGATACTTTTTTCTCACTATCGCCTTGCCAAAAATCTCGACCAAAAGTAATTCAATCCTCTCACAGCAGGAAGAACATATCATATAAAATACCATATTACTTCGTATTGTGTTGATGAGAACCAATATTCCGCTGACCAATAGTATTTTTCCTTTCCTTTTCAAATGTTTAGTCTCTTTTCAAGGCACTGCTCGACATTTTTACATTGGTCATTTGTGAGTCTCTGATAATGTATCAGTATCCCTTATACCTAACTAGAAATTGACCCTGTTCACATCCATATAATTTGGCATATTGAGTGGCCGCATCTTGGGCCTCCCCGAAATAGAACTATTTACTCTTATGAAAATTAATTTTAAGCTGTGATAGCTGCTGAAAAGTTGAAAGTGTTAACATCGTGTTCTTAGCCTTTTCGAGGTTGTGGTTCATAAAAGAATCGTGCCATCGATATGTTTAAGTAGAGAAAGTCTTCCATTCATAGGGTATGGAACCACCCACTCAATCTTGCCTTAATACTTTGCACGTGCAATCTTTACGGCGAACATATCATCCCTAATATTATATAATATGGGTGATAATGGGCCACTTTTCTCAACCCTTTTCTTTTTTGAAAGTAATGACCAAAATCAGCATAGACCTTAATTGCCACACTACCTCGAGTGACAAAATTATGGGTTCAAGCACGCCATACTTCCATATCTTTCCATTCACATAGTTTTTTGAAAAAAGATCATTGGACCTTGTCATTTTCATTTTCAAAGTTAATTTTAAATATCACCCCATTCCCTTTTCCGGTGAAGTTTGTGGACCGTCTCATTTAGGATCACCACGCCATCCATGATGTTTTACCTTGCATAAAAGATGTCTGAGTAAGTCAAACCACATGGACAACCACCGAATTCAGCCTGATAGTGGCGGACTTTGTGAATATTTTGAAACTAAGATTAAGTAGACATATCGTTCTCTACTTTTGGATATGTTTCGCGTCATTAATTTGGGAGACAAAAAAGCGTACCGAAATTAGGCCTAAACAAGTCTAGTTTTTTTTTTTTAATTTTGGCTTTTCTAAATCATAAAGGAACAATTCGGTTACAATCACGATTGATCACTCCATCCACGCAGGGAGGATATGAACCAATCAACACATCCCCACTCAACACAGAACTACCTAGTTTTGCTAGAATGTGAGCAGCGTGATTACCAGTTCTGTTAATTTTAGACACTTTCACATTTTGCAAAGTCTCGAGCAGCCTTTTGATATCAGCAACAATTCCAGAAAATTGCCGATTTATTTTCTCCTTCACAATTAATCTGAGCAACGAGAGAAGCACAATCACTCTCCAAATGTACTTGTCCTGAGAAAACCGAAGCACGGCTCTTATGCTTTCCAAACCGCCAAGGCTTCAGCCTGTTCCGCATCAGTACAATGAGGGATTGGACCCCAAGCTGACAACATTAATTTTCCATCACAGTCTCTTAAAAGACCACCCATGCACCTGATTGATTATCCATGGAGTAGCTAGCGTCAAAGTTCAACTTAGCCCACCCATTAACAGGTTTATTCCGTATACATGGCAGTTCTTTTCTCAGTATCTTACACCTAGCATCAGATTGGGCAGCAGGGAATTTACCTTTTGGGTCAACTAATTCTTCAATCTCTCTTTTATCCTGGAAGTTTGACAAATAAGATTGCAAGAAAACAGAGAATGTTCAATTGTGCACTTACCATCTCCAAAAATGAGGTTATTTCGGAGATGCCAAGTTCTCCACCACAACATCAACACTTTGGCACACATGTCCTCACTGATATGGCTAAGTAGAATTAGTACCCAATTGTTACCAGTTTCGGAGAGAAGGTGGTCAGGGGGAAGTTCCCAAATTTTCCTAATGCATTGGCGAAGCGCAACAACTTTTGTGCAATTCACCATCGCATGATGGCTAGTCTCCGGTTCCATACCACAAATATGGCAAGTAGAAATATGATCCGTCTTCCTCCTGCACCTCAAAGCCTGAACCCCCAAAGAATCAGTAGCTAATTTCCAACCAAAAATCTTGACTTTAGGCGGAATATTAGCTTTCCAAATTAGATTCCAAAGGTCTCTTTCCCCAGCTGGTTTAGTACTTGATCCTTCTTGAACTAATTTTGACTGAAGAGAAGCAGCTAGCTTGTATGCACTCCTCACCGAAAAAATTCCATTTCTTTCATGGTGCCAAGCTAGCTGGTCTAGTTGTTCGGGCTGAAGAAGCCAAACAACTATACAAGGTCCGACTGAATGATACCAAAAGTTTTGGTTAAATTCAGCTGGAAAACCATCCGTACATCGGTCTTTGTTGTGTTCCATTTGACATACCGTCTTTCATACTTAATCCTCAGGGTTCCATAGTTCTCCTCATTGGAAACATGAGCGATATCATCTGATTTGGGACTCATCCATGATAAAGAGAAGCTCAATGTATTTGTTTTCTATCATAGTCTCTACTGGCTACAATGTGCTTTTTTGCAGCTTTCATTAGTCAACAATGTGTACAATTGTGCATACTATATGTACATGACTAGTTAAGGAAAAAAAATTACAGCTCGCCTTATCTCAAACGCCACACGGTCAAGACTCAAGAACAATCTAAAAAAAAGACTCATCAAGAACAAAGATATGATTTCTTACATATACAACCGAGTATTTACCGGTGGTAAAGAAAATTTCGCCGCGTGGCGATGTCAGTAACCTAACCACCTCGACAGAATAATGCACAGTGCCGTGCGGCTGGTTCATAGTATGACACGAGACATGACGATCCATCGAAGCACTTGCCCAGTCAACATCAAAACCAACCACGCGCTATAGCTGGCTTTTAATTAGTCAACGTACGCGCTGCAGATTTTCCTGATCTCCCCGTTGTCGCCGGTGAGCACCTCCATCCTTCCCATGTTGATCATGGCGGCGGCGTAGTCCTCGAAGAACTGCTCCGTCGACTCCGCGGCCGCCATCGTCGCCACGTAATCATGCGTCCACTTGTCGTCGAGCAGCGCCTGGTCCGAGACGAAGAGGCTCTTGTTGCTGTACAGGTCCCGGTAGTAGCTCAGGTCGAACTCGTAGGGGCTCCGGGGGTCCATGAACCTTCGTGTCGTCCCTCTCGTTGCCCGGCTCGCACAGCTCCCGCAGGTGCGGCGCGTACGCCTTGTCCAGCGTCGGGTCCTGCACCCCTTTCCCGCGTTGTTGTACAGCCGGCTCTCCGCGAAGGCGGCGCAGTTCGCCCTCCCGATCGTGTGGCTCCCTGACAGCACGACGAGGTCCTTCCACGACAGGCTCTTCACGCTGAAGTAGGTCTTGAGATCCACGATGTTGGCGTCCGGTGGCGCCAGGTCGTTCTCGGCGTCGACTGATAAGGACACCCTGCCGTCCCGGCGTCCGGTCTCCACCGGGAACCGTGGCCCGTTGGTCTGGAACAGGGGAAGCCGGCCATTTGATCAGATAGGCGTCTTAAGCTTCAGAAAATCCATGGTGCTAGACTGCTACGTAGTTGACAAATTAAAGGGCGAATTACTTACCAGGTACACGGCGTCCCGCGCGGCCATGATGATGATGTCCGCGCACGACACGGTCAGCGGGCACTCGCCTCCAGCCTCGCCTTGATCCTCTCGACCTCGTCGAAGCCGCGGAGGCTGTAGCTCATGGGCTTGGCGTCCCTCTCCCCCTTCTTGCTCTTCGATTTCAGCATGATCGATCCGTCACACCCCTGCAAACCAAACCACGCATCCAGTTATTAAGCAGAACAGAACCAGGCTCTCGTCCCAACCACCGCGATCGACAACTAGCGCGCGCCATGAGAATTGAGAAGAAGCAACGCACCCTGACGAAGCAGTCGTGGAAGAGAAGCCGCAGCAGAGCCGGGCCGAGGGTCCTGTCTTTGTGCACGATGTCGCGCATCTCCTCGAGCACCAGGTCCTCCGCTCTCGGGCACGTCTTGTTGTAGAACCCGATGGCGAGCCCGGCGCAGGCATCCGCGCGGCCCGGCACCGGCAGGACGCTCGCGACGGCGGCGACGACCAGCAACCGGACGATCACGTCCAATGTCATCCAAGCTGGATGGGGAGAGAAGAGCCGACCCGAATCGAATCGAATCGCCCCAGTCGTCGACGAGCGAGGTTGCTTGATCAGGACGAGAGGAAGCAGCTCAAGAACGTTGAAACTATCTCTGGTCAGCCGGGAAGAGGAGAAAGGTTGCGGCGTACTGGACTATAAAATTGCCGGGATCGACCTCCTGTAAATAATACTAGAAAGGAATTGCGAGAAATGATGATGAGAAATCTCTGCCGCGTGGTACAGATCCACGGTAGGTTGGGCGATCGCTGTCGAGAAGCTCTGAATTCGTCTGGTAAGTTAAAAACTGTGGCTGCCAAAGCCTAGCCTAGCTGCAAGTGTGAATTGGTCGGAGGCTACGCGGAAAGGGTGGGAGGGAATAGGCCGAACGGAACAAAAATCCCCATTTCGCGCGGGACAGGAGACTGGAGCAGGAGGCGCGAGTGCGCGAGAAGATATAGGTGTGTGGACGGCGGTGGTGGAGCTGGTCAACGCCTGATTTTTCACACACCTCGGCCGACTACAAGAGAGGAGCCTTTCCATCTACGAGAGCCTTTGAAAATGGCACACCAGTTCGAGTCTTCCACCTTTTCTCTTCTTACGCAAACGTGGAGTTCATGAAGGTCGCTGGTATTCCTACAGTTTGAAGCAGGCGGTCAACTCTTCTCCATTATAGTGCAGACAGCAGCACCCCCAGCGTCATCTGTCCTCCAGGTCCAGAGCGGCCGAAGCTACATCGATGCAGTTAGCAGGCCAACTCTCACAGGTTTTGCAGATTGTAGACCAACTTTCCTCACTGACAGCCAGGTGCCTGCAAGGGTAGCTGCAAGTAGGAAGCTTGATCATCCAGTTTTGCAGTGGGATTCAAGACGTGCATTGGCCAGCTTTTTCAACTCCACCAACAGATTGCAAACACAGGTGTTCCTTATAAGAAGAGATACAAATATGGCGATTTTGGGTATTTTGTATGGAAAAAAAAAATCACGGTTTGTAACATGTTTACGCAGAACCCATAATGTCATGAGAGCACCAACCAACCCCACAGTGTTTGAGAACTTGCCTGTGGCAAGATGGTTAGGAGGGTGGTTGTATCCCCAGCCCACCAGAGTTCAAACCTCAGGTTTGACGCTGGTGTTTCTCATTTAAGGCGGAATATTCTTCAGGGAGGCGACGTTCCCGTCAACAGCGAGGCGCCCGTGGTGACTTCGTCAATCTCAAGACTCGACCCGCCGACTCGGTCTCTCGGAGGTGCTCATAGGGGTAGGGTGTGCGTGCGTGCGTTTATAGGGGTGAGTGTGTGGGCGTGTATATGAGCGCTTGCGTTGTACTGTGTTTAGCAAAAAAAAAAAAAAAACCCACAGTGTTTGATAGCCAGTTGTTCACCGTTTTATCCTCTTCAGTGCTAATGCATGCCGTTTGGTTATACACTACAGGAACGAAGCTCTATGCTGACGGCATTTTCCCGTTGGCACATGCCCGTATGCCGTCGGCACAACCTAGCCGTCGGCATAGGGCCGTCAGCGTAGGTGCCCGTAGGCACAGGTCATGCGGCCGTCGGCATAGACCAAAGCCGTTGGCATAGAGCCCGTCGACATTTTGTTTTCCAAAATTATTTTTTCCAATTTTTTTTAAAAATAAAAATTAAACTTTTTTATTTTTTTTCAATTCTACTCATATTAATCTCAGGTCAAATTTTGAATTTTGTTTTCCAACTTTTGTTTTTTTTTCAAATTTCGAATTTCCTACTTAGCCACACACTTAATCTCAGCTCAAAGTACTTAGGGCGTGTTCGGCAACGTCCCAGCTTCTCTAAATCCTCAAATTCTCACTCCCAACTCCATCGCCAGGATTCTCTAATCGTTAGGAGAAGCCAAAATACGTTCGGCACAGCTTCTTTTTCGTCCATGGGCTGAAAGTCCATTTGCGGCCAATTCGACCAGAGAAAAAATGTTGGCCTGGTGGGCTTGTTCGCGTGCTGGGTTGCACGTACAGCTGGAGGAGGTCGGGGCGGCCGGAGACGGGCGGCGGTGCGGACGGAGATGGACGGGATGGCGCGGGGCGGCCGGGCGGCCGGAGGAGGGCGGGATGGCAGAGCGGACGGAGATGGCCGGGATGCCGCGGGGCGGCCTGAGGCGCTGGAGCGGGGCGGCACCGGGTGGCGGCGTCGGCAGCCTAGGCTGCTGTTCCCTTCGCGGTAGAGGAATAGGAAGAAGACGATGGAGGAATAGGAAGAAAACGCTTCGATGGATTTCACTTCGCGGTGGCATGTCCCCGTAATTTCCAACCAACGCTAGCTTCTCTGATTTCCCAGCGGACCGATTTGCTAGCTCTACGTTTTGTACGTGAGATTTGCTCAGCTTCTCGAAGCTAGCTTCTCGGATCTGAAACGTTCGGGACAACTTCTCGCTGAAATTTTAGGAAGCTGGCTGTTGGAGCGTTACCGAACACGCCCTTACTTTACTCAAACTTCCCGTTCGGTCACCCATCTTCAAATTGCTCCACCCCAAGCACGCTTAACTTTTGAGTTCCTTCCAAATTAGTTTCCAAATGAGATGTTATAACTTACTGATATTAGTATCTTATCAACCATATTAACCCATGGCTCATGATGTTACACTTTTTATTGTTTAAATTTTGAAAATTTATTTGAATAAATAACAATAATTATATAATAATATTTTTTAATAAATAACAATAAAATTTATTTTACTTTATTTTCTCCTTTTTACATTATTATGGAATAATTCATATCTTTAAATCCGTAAATCGAAATTTAACAAATAAATATCTAAATTGATTAGAAAAATGAGAGGAATCCAAATATGACATCCATATCATCTTTTTCATCATGTATATGACTTTTTGCAACATATTTTAGAAAAATGACTTTATGCCTATTTTCCAAAAATAATTGATTTTTATATAAAAAATAGTCAAAAAATGAAATCCTTTGGCATGGAGTACTTTTATGTGTACTAGTTGTTAGGATAAATGATAAACTTGAGTTTTGGCAAAGTTTACAGAAAACTTCTTCACAAAAAGGTCAATCATCTATAAACATGTATAACTTTCGGGTCAAATGACCAACTTATGGTTATCCCCGTGCCATAGTTTGTGATAATGTGCCCATATTTGACACATAGGTGTATCTTGGTATGACAAACAATGTTGCAGAACTGAGGTTTTTCAAATTAGTTTTATAAATATCATTTTTCATTTTTTAATTGTCAAAAATGACATTTTTTGTGAAGCAAGTATAAAAAATATGGTGGAAAAATGGCACCCATTCAATTATCACATAAAGTAGACCATATTTTATGGACAATCCAGCAATATTAGGAATTTTCTCGGTTTTATCTAATTTCGCCTATTTAAATGACTTTATGCCTATTTTTCGAAAGTAATTGAATTTTGAACTACAAGTGTGTGATAGTTTGCTCTGAAATTTTAACAAAATTCATTTTAAGATACACCAGTAGTGGTTATATCACAGAACCATTGATAGTTTTGAAAAATGCAGCCCCTTTTGATGAATAGGCACGGTGGTCATTTTGACCTTTTTTCAACAAAATAAAAAAAAGTGAAAAAATAGTCAAAAAGTGAAATCCTTTGGCATGGAGTACTTTCATGTGTACTAGGTTCTAGGATAAATGATAAATTTGAGTTTTGACAAAGTTTACAAAAAACTTTTTCACAAAAAGGTCAATTATTTATAAACATGTATAAGTTTCGGGTCAAATGACCAAGTTATGGTCATCCCCGTGCCATAGTTTGTGATAATGTGCCCATATTTGACACATAGGTGTGTCTTTTTATGTCAAACAATGTTGCCAATTTTTTTTAAATATTATTATAAATATCATTTTCCATTTTTTAAGTGCCAAAATGACTTTTTTATTAAGCAAGTACCAAAAATATGTTGCAAAATGTCATATACATGATGAAAAAGATGATATGGATGTCATATTTGGATTCCTCTCATTTTTCTAATCGATTTAGACATTTTATTTGTTAAATTTCGATTTACGAATTTAAAGATATGAATTATTCCATATTAGACGAAAAACAGAAGAAAAAAAACATAGCTATGCCGTCGGCATAGAGGTTGGCCGTCGGCATAGACTCTCATTCCTGTAGTGATATGGAAAGCCCGTGATATGGTAATCTTCTCGCTGAGTGGTGAACTTACCCATCACTCAACCAAGAGTGTCAACACAGATAGCATATCCGAAAAACAATTAATTAAACATAACTACTTAAGCTAAACCGTTCACTAAACTATGTTAGTGGTGATGTGCAACACAAATTTATCATCTGAGGGGTTTAGTATACACCAACCGGCAAAATATACAAACTTTACACCAATTTTCATCAAGTCACTAGATGAGGACGTAACACAAAACACATCACCGTCAACACCATCAGCTCCTCACGGGTAGTAGTGCTTGCTAAAAAAAAGAAGCGAACCACGGTTTTTTGAGATGATGGGCCATCACAAGATAGCTGATACATTCCGCGATTCGTTCTCAACGAGGTAGCTGAGGGTGAGGTGCCGCGTCTCAAACCATAGATTAGTGATGGGATGAGGAGTCTTGCTAAAGATGATCTTCATCTGATCATAGTTCGAAATTGGCATGTTGATGTAATCTATGTCCCTATGGTGATTCTGAAATGACGGTAGAGTTAGTTAGTCCTGGGACATACCAAGTAGTAAATAAACTGAATCAATGGAGCTATATATAATTTCCGCGATATGCACTAGAACGCCTCCTCCTCTAGGAAAAAAGTTTGTGTGTCCTTTTGCCATTCCAATCCTTTAACTTGCGTGAGTTTTCACAGCATCTGCCACCTCCCTCTCCACTTTCTTACATGGTTGTACACCTGAGTAATGTCGACTTTACGACCATAGAAAAGGAAAATACCGGTGGCAATATATTGCAAGTAATGCTCTCTAAATCCCTTTTCAACATTGATCCCCTTTCTAACGAGCTCATGGACCCTAGTGAGGACGAAGGTGTATATAATAGGTGACCAATGCATCGATCTATCTCTAGCTCTTTGCACTGCGAGGCACTTATCAGACGCCGGTATGTATCGAAACGACTTCTGAGACGATCCCTCCATCATTTCATCGGGATGCAGCATTGAGATAGCCGAAAGATCTGGGGAGTTAGGCATGTCCTATACATGTTATCATTATACGAATGCATCACAAGGGGGATAAAACAAAGAAATTATGTCAATGCTAAGCATGTATCATGACAAACAATATTACGGATCCATGATCTTCACTACGTGATGTCATGTACAACTGCATATCTTGTCACAAAACACATAATCATACAACATTTTGATTAGTGTAGTGCACATTGAGCACATAAACACATTACAAAATTCAATGAACAACCACACGGACAAACAAACATACATTATCTTCGTTGCATATTGTCTTGTACGAGTGAAATAGCGGTACATGAATTAAAACTACACTGTTTATAACCAACCATCGTACCACGATTTTCCTCATACACGAACTGCATAATAATGAATCTTGTGCTGGTCAACACACTAATCAAGATCATCGATCTAGCACAATAACATCAACATGGTCACTGCCAACAAGCAAACATAACATACTAACTAGCTAGCGTATAATTTACAACAGCCTACACAACTAAAGCCGACAAAGCTAACATAAAACCTTTAGATCTAATCAGATCTACCATATGCCCATAGATCTAGTCTATAAGTTCGAGTGTTTCATGTTAGTTACAGCCATGCAAGCAGCAGGGGAGGAAAAGGACATCTCGGATTTGAGGAGGAAGAAGGGTTGCATCCAACGACAACCGTTGACCGGAGGAGGACATAGTGACGGTTTCTGGCTCTCCGGTGAAGAAACCTGCCGGGGGGGGAGGAGGGGGTAGCTCGAAGGGGGTAAATGGTGGCGGGATTTGTGGAGTGAGCAAATGGCGTAAAATAGGGGAGCCCACGTCAGCTCCAAACTTGCACGAGCTCAGTGCCACGTTCCCCATTTTGCATGCGAAGATGGTGACTTTACAGAATTAGCGATTTAGCCATTTCTATAGGGCCTGACTAAGGATGATTTAACTTCCGTGCGGACCAAAAACACGGTGCAGGACACACAAGCAAACATTCCAAGTTTGCACTCCCAAAACCGCTTGGAGAGCTCGCGACCAACCAAACACACGCATGGCCGGCCCGAAGGAGGGCAGGAGGGGTGTCCGCCCTGGGCCCCCGAAATCAGGGGGGCCATATCTTGGTACGACAAATGCAGGTGTTCGTTTCAAGAGGCCATTACAACAGCTCAGGAATAATTTTCTCTCGTACGTTCATGGAGAAGAAGAATAGACAAAGTGTTACATTGGGCTGAGACTTAGGCTTTATTTCCCCTTTCGTTAGCCTGAGTTGTGTAACTCTTTGGTTTAGCGAGGAGACGATTAAATGGGTGGGGCAATACTGGCACATGACTTGTTGGTTAGGAACATCCATATTGCATCAGATTGCAAGTCTGTGATTGAAGATATACTAAGGGTTTGTTTGGTAGTCCGGTTTACCCTAGCTTGGCTTTCCATTTGATACAAACTGGGCATGTACAGGTTGTGTTGAGATTATGTTGGGTGTTTGGTAGCTCGTATGAGTTGAGACGCTGTTTGGTAGCACGTATAAGTATCGACATTCTACATGAATATGAAATTACAAATAGGTCCAAAGTTTTACAAAAAGGACCATGAAGAGAAACAAAAAAGCAGTCAGGTCCTCCTCCTCTCCATGCGCTAGCCGGAGCAGCTGGCCGGAGCTCCTCTCCTCCTCCACGCGCCGCCGCCAGGGAGAGCTCCCGTCGAGGGCTCTTCCTTCTCCTCCACGCGCCAGCGAAGGGCGAACCACGCGCCGGCTATGGCGGAGCAGAGGGCAGAGCGGCGGCCGGCGGAGGGCAGAGCGAGGTTGAGTGCGTGGCGAGGAGGGAGGTTGACGGCTGGGTGATGGCGCCGGGCGGCGGGGCGAGGTGTAGGCGGTGATACGTCTCAAACGTATCTATAATTTTTTGATGTTCCATGCATATTTTATACCAATTGCTACATGTTTTATATACACTTCATATCATTTTTATGTATTTTCTGAGACTAACCTATTAACAAGATGCCATAGTGCCAGTTCCTGTTTTCTGCTGTCTTTTTGTTTCAGAAAAGCTAGTCAGGAAATATTCTCGGAATTGGACGAAAATCAACGGGGATGAGTTTTACACCGACACGATGACGAAGTCCGAAGGCGAACGAAGAGGCCCCCCAGGGGGCCCAGACGCCACCTGGGCGCGGCCCCACCTGGAGGCGCGCCGGGGGGTTGTCTGGCGCCCTCGGGTGCCTCATCGCGCCGCCCTTTCGCCTATATATTCATCTCCTTCCGAAAACCCTAAATACCCGAGCATTATTCCACGAAAAGTTCCGTCGCCGCCGCCGTCGTCAACCCTAGTTCGGGAGGGTTCTGAAACTCTTCCCGGCACCCTGTCGGAGGAGAAGATCATCGTCGGAGGGCTCTACACCACCATGCCCGCCTCCGGACAGATGCGTGAGTAGTTCATCCTTGGACTACGGGTCCATAGCAGTAGCTAGATGGTTGTCTCTCTAGTTTGTGCTATCATGTTTAGATCTTGTGAGCTGCCTAACATGATCAAGATCATCTTATTGTAATGCTACATGTTGTGTTTGCTGAGATCCGATGAATTGTGAAGTTATGATCAAGTTGCTTATCTATTTATCTACTGTTTTATTTATGTTCTTACATGCTCTCCGATGCTAGTAGATGCTTTGGCCAAGTAGATGCTAGTATCTCCAAAAGGGAGTATTTATGCTAGATAGTGTGTTCATGCCTCCAGTAATCTAGACTCGAGAGACAGAAACGGCTAAGGTTGTGGATGTGCTATTGCCACTGGGGAGAAAATACTTTGCTTTGCTTATATGCATTGTTTATATGTCTCATGCATTGTTTACATTACTCACCATGCTTAATGCAATTATCCGTTGCTTGCAACTTAATACTCGCGGGAGACACGGATGTTATCTCGGGAGTGGATTATTACTCGTAGATGCAGCTGGTAAGCGGTCTATGTAAAATGTTGTAATACCTAATAAATACTACATTAAACATCTCGTCATAATATGCATTGTCATGCGTTTACCATTTGTCAATTATCCAGCTGTAATTTGTTTACCCAACAAGCATGCTATCTTTTATGGAGAGACACCACTAGTGAACTGTAGACCCCGGTCCATTCTTTTACACTGATAAAACAACCGTTTTCACTACGGTCTACAATCACTTGTTCGCTGTTCCTTTTAGCATTTATATTTATTCTCCACACCATACGTTTAATCTTTTGTATTCAGCAAGCCGGGGAGATTGACAACCTTTTTGTTTCGTTGGGGCAAAGTACTTTGATTGTGTTGTGTGTAGGTCCACGTCAATAATCGTAAACGGCGCCATTGACACCGTGTTGAAGCTCTTCCACCTCTTACTGGATTCGATAACCTTGGTAGATTTCAAGGAAAAATTGCTGCTGCACTACTTCATACCTTTCTCTTGGGGTTTCCCAACGAACGTGTGTTTTCACGTCGTCAGGCGGCGCTGGGGAGGACAAGCGCGTGACTCGTGGGAGGGAAAATGACCAGGGTTTCCTAGAGGGGCTAGCGTGACAGCTCGCCCATGGGGCCCACACGTGGGATTTTTCGTATGGACTCAGCCTAGCTCACTTGCAAAGCTCGATTTGAATTTTTCAACCGGGCAGGGCTGAGAGCCTTTTTCGGTATGAGGTGGGCATGACCCAAGTAGCTCACCCGGGCTACCAAACACCTAAAAACGGGGTGAGGTAGGAATATCTGGATTGGACCAGACTACCAAACTCGTCCTAAGTTGCTTGCTTGGAAAGCATAGTACTGTGATGAAAGAGATTTAAAGACTTTGACTCACGTGTGTTTGCTCATGAAGGAAGAAAATGAAATTGTGAAGCTCATTGTAACAACCCTGAAATTTCAGTAAAATAAAAATCATTTTTGCAACTTCAAAGTTTTATTTTATTTTCTTGCTCTACTTTTTTTTTTTGAAAACTTTCTTGCTTTTTTCTTGCTCTACTTCTATTCCAGTCCATTCCTCTCTTTAGGCCTTTTTCATCCATCTCTTTCCTTCGGCCGAGCAGCCAGCAGCCCATGACTAAACTGAACAAGTCCCCAATCGACCACAGTTCCAGCAGCTGTTGTCCCAGTGCGCCGCCGCCGCCGTCGCACACCTCGGGCACCACGCCGCCGACCTGTAAAAGAGAGCTGCAGAGCCACCCGTCGCTGCAGCCTCGCGCCGTCATGCACATTCACGTGAACCGCCTCGCCTTTCTCTCAGCATCGCGCTGCACAGGCACGCGCACCTTGTCGCCGTGAAGCCCGATGCCGCCACGACAATGCTGCGCTGGGGAGATGCGTCAGGAGGCTCGTCTACATCCACTGGAACCGCCTCAAGGAACCGACGTCCGGGAGAACCGACCATGAGCTGAACCCCCTCTACCATTCTTTAAATTCATGCTTCAGTGCATCCTTTGCACAGTTCTCCTGAGGTCAGTCTACTCCAATGACTTCCAAAATTCCAAATGCAATCGTCTTGATCCTTGTTGATCTGTAGCAAGTGCCAGCATAATCTTTCTGTACCAGGTAGGACTCAGAGCAGCCATTGACTCTGTCATGGCCGACTTTGTCACCTGTAGCATATGTTGCTTTCTTCACAAAAATGGAACCCTCTCTCTCTGCTGATCATGTCCATACTCTCGGTTGTTGCTGGCGAGTCTCGCCGGCGACGCAATCGTCGAATTTGGTAGCAGCCAGAGTATTCTGTTTTACTGAACCTGAGCTGAACCTTGAACTCGTTTTGAGATTGATGACACACGATGCTTTGTGTCAATTGTATTCAGTTAGCTCATCTAGTTGTGTTCTCCTAGCCCAGTCCAAGGAAAGACAAGCCCAACCTTCTATAGCATTTTCTGAACATTCCAATGCTCTTGCTGTACTATAGTATTCCATGGGTCTGCAATGGCCTATCTCTTAACCTGTAGCATGTACTACGGAGTACTTTTCTTCTAAAAAATGGAACCTACATGTTCTCTTTATGGCGCCCATATCCTTGTTGCTGCTGGCGAGTCTTGCCCGCGACGCAATCTTCGTTTTCTAGCAGCCAATGTAGTCTGTTTTGCCTGAAACTGAATCGAACTGAACTTTCTGTTCGTTCTGGGCATGAAGGGCACTACCACATTCAGTTAACCAGCACTGATTGCTTTTTCCTTTGAGCCCAATCCAATGAAATACCACATGAAAATGAAACCTAGCCCAACTAATCCGAACATTCTGCTAGTTTCAGCCCAATACCATGAAATCATATTTCCACATCCTTTGTACCAAAACCTGAATTCTGTTCCTTCTTCTTTTAGTTTAAGTTTCAGAATTACGTACATTGTTTCTTGCTTGAATTGTGTGAGCTATAAATTTATTTGTGTTTGAATCTTTTGCTATAGGACATGCTAACGACGAGTACGTATGCGAGGAGGGAGTACAAGGTGAAGACGGCTCTCAACCAGAAGACCGAAACGACTGCAGCGTAGTAGGCAAGTCACAGTTCCTTGATCATGTTCAATCCACTTGCCACATATGATAAATACTACTAGCTTAGTATTTATTTTATTGCATGATATTTAAATACCATCATATTTTTGAATGACATGCAATTTAGTTATTGCCTAACACCAAAAAGCCTGATTGCTTCCATTGACCATGTTGTTAGATATAATGTATAGGTGTGTGCGTGGGTCTGGTATTGTGATACGGTGTAGTACACCGCTCACGTATATCTTTCTGTACATGCCTTCGGAGGCTTTCCGGTTCTATATAACAAGTAACACGAGCCCCCATCAGGGTATCATTTCCCGCAACTCTGATATGGTATCAGAGCATCCTCTTCCATGACCTAGCTGCGATATCGCCGCCGCCGCCGCCTCAAACACAAACCAATACTGCCGCCGCCGCCGCCGCACCATACACAACCCAATACCCAATATCCTGCCGCTGCTGCTGCTTCCCAGCCGTAGCCGCCATATACAATCTGAAAACCTAAAACCCAATATCCTGCCGCCGCTTTGCAGCCGCCGCCGCCGCCGCCATATACAATCAAAACAACATTCAATACCTCTCTGTAGTCGCCGCCATGAGTTCTTCTTCGTCGATTGCTACTCTGGCCGCTGCCCTAGGGACACCTCCTACTCAACATCTCACCCGGGGAAATTTTCTTCTCTGGAAGGCTCTTGTGTTTCCTGCGTTCTGCGGAGCAAATGTCATGGGCTTGCTTGAAGTCACCGATCGTGCGCCACCCAAAACCATTGAGGTAGAAGATGCGGAGAAAAAGAAGATCACGGTGGAGAATCCTGCTTACCTTGTCTGGATTGCACGGGATCAGCAAGTCCTGCGATTCTTGTTGAACTCCCTGTCGCCCGACATTCTCTCTCATGTCCTTGGGATGAACTCAACCGCTGAAGCTTGGGCCGTCATCACCTCTATGTTCTCCACTGCATCAAGGACAAAGGTACAACATCTCAGATCTTCTCTCAATGACACAAAGAAAGCCAACATGTCTGTAGATCAATACTTTACCAAAATGAAAGGTTTCGCATCTGAAGTCGCTGCTGCTGGTAAACCGCTTGAGGACGATGAGCTGCTAGGATATTTACTGCATGGTCTTGATGGGTCATATAATGCTCTTGTTACTGTTGTTGATCTCAACCCTGCCACTACTCCTGATGATTTATTTGGGTTGATGTCCTCTTATGATATGCGCAATGACAATACTGATGAACCTCCTGAAGTTTTTTCTTCATCTGCAAATGCTGCTTGTCGTGGCCGTGATTCTGGCCGCAATCGTGACCGTGACAATCGCCCACGTGATCGCCGTGATAACAACAATGACCGTGGCCGTGGAGATCAGCGCACAGGGGGCGCCGTGATGGTGATCGAGGTGGATCTCGAGACTACCGTGATCGTCGTGATGCTCGTGATCGGCGTGATCGCCGTGATGGTGGTGATCGCCGTTATGATGGGCGTCGAGGGGATGGAGGACAGGGTCGCTCCCTGCAGTACCGCAGTCGGGCTCCAACTCCTTACGTTGATATCACATGTCAGATCTGCCAAATACACGGTCATTCAGCTAGCGACTGTTGGTGGCGAAATCAAGGTGACTCTGATGATGATAGTGACCATGGTGATCGTGGCGAGAAGGGCGCCAATGCTGCATTATATGGGGTGGACACGAACTGGTATTCTGACTCGGGTGCTACAGATCATATCACTGGAGAATTGAACAAGCTCTCTACTCGTGACAAGTACCAGGGGCGTGATCGCGTCCAGACAGCTGAAGGTAATGGCATGTCTATTAGTCCTGTTGGTAATTCAATATTGCATACCCCACATGATTCCTTACATCTTAATGATATCTTATATGTTCCTAGTGCATCGAAAAATCTCATCTCTGTTCATAAGCTTACCTTTGACAACAATGTTTTTCTTAAGTTTCACCCCTTCTTCTTTTTGATAAAGGATCGGGCAACAAGACACTAGTATAGAACGACACATCGGAAACGGGCCAAAAACCCCTTCGGCAACGGAAAAAGGGTCCGTGTCCCCGACCCTGTCACTGATGTGAAGGCTCTCATCCGCAACAGACAAGAAAAACCGTCACCGATGAGGCTTGATTTTGGCTACGGTTGCTATCCAGTCTCCGTTGCCGATGTATCTGGACATCAGAAACGGAGATTCTGTTTTACTCGTTTGCATTGAGGTTTTTCATAAGCCTACAACAGCAATACAGTTGCCAATTGACATTCAAAATATCACAGCAGAAGCACAAAGTTGCTAGCAAAACCGTTCATAACTTTTATAACAATTGTCACCATTACATAGCATCAAAAGATGAGTTACACATGCTTCGCTAATCCTATCATTCTCATGCCTCCCTAAACTGCAGCTAAGGCTTGCTCTCTAAACACACATCCACAAAATAGCCGGAGAAACTAAAAAAAACAGAAACTACACCAAGTCAAATTGCCAAATTCTTCGTACTGAGGCTTGCTCCATCTTGGACGGTGTCGCCGAAATATAATCCCACTTTATAAGTAGCACATTTAAAGTTTGTTCGGATCAGCTTTGTGCTTCTGGATAAAAATACATGGATTGATAGTTAGAGAAGAGCCAAAATATGATGCTACATGACATAGATATAATTTAATGTGAAAACAGTTCACACCTTTAAGCGCCTATATCCGTGTGCTTGCAGTCCGATCAAACGATTTGGAGGCATAACTTGAAGGTGATGTTTCCTTCAAGAGCCTCACCATTTTTTATACAGTGTCGCCGAAATACTATTACTTCATACACTAGCTACACAAAACAATAACGAGAATTAGCACATTGACAAAAAGTTGTGACTGGATCTATTCATCATCGGTAGTACTACAAAGAGTTGAAATTAATTCACCCTACTAGACTTTAAAATAGTGCAAGATACTAGACAAGTTTTCTATATACTAGACACGTTTTCTATGCTAGACTAGAAAACTAGACAGAAACAATAAAGTGCAAGATACTAGACGAGTTTTCTATATACTAGACAAGTTCTATATACTAGACAAGTTCTATATAAAACCAATTGATGAACTAGTTCATGAGCTGAACGATTTAGACCTCACATTTTCTTCTCCGTGGACGGCGCCTCGAGATCGGCCACCTCCTCCTCCGTGGACGGCGCCTCCAGATCGGCCACCTCCTCCACCGTGGACGGCGCCTCCAGATCGGCCACCTCCTCCACCGTGGACGCCACCTCCTCCACCGGGGACGTCGCCTCCAGATCGGCCACCTCCTCCTCCGTCGACGGCAACCTCCAGATCGGCCACCTCCTCCTCCGTGGACGGCGCCTCCACATCGGCCACCTCCTCCACCGTGGACGCCACCTCCAGATCGGCCACCTCCTCCTCCGTGGACGACGCCTCCACATCGGCCACCTCCTCCACCGGGGATGTCGCCTCCAGATCGGCCACCTCCTCCTCCGTGGACGGCGGCCTCTAGATCGGCCTCCGTTGACGGCGGATCCGCCACAACTGCTGCATCACCACCCGATGAATGATCTGATCCAGCTCCGCGTGGCCCAGAGGACGCGGGGCATCACCGGAGGTGATGAGCCTGACGCGCTCCCACACCTGCCGCATCACAGCCGCCTCCAGATCTGCCCTATCACGAACAGATGCAGCTAGATCGATGCGGCCGCTAGAGCCGCGGCTGCGATGGCGAGATCTAGAAGCGCCGGCAGAGGAAGCCATGAGAGAGTGAGAAGAGTAAAAAGCTACAATGTGCGGCGGCTAGGGTTGAAAGATGGACAGTGAGGGATTGAGAATGAGACTGATGGGGCTTGCTTCGCCAGTACATTTATAGGCACCCAATTGGCAACGGATATTTTATATAACCGTTTCCATTGGATACAAGTTCACAACTACTATGTGCTACTGATTTCCGTAGCTGCATACGAACATAATACATTCTAGTGATTTTCAAAGTGCATACGAACCTAATACATTGTACTGATTTGCATAGCTCCATACGAACCTAATACATTCTACTGATTTTCATTGCTGCATACAAGTTCACACCTAACAGCAGCACACAAACACACAAAATCATTCTAGCAATGCTCACAAGAACATTTAACTGAGCTATTTCTGTTCCTTTATGCCGCTCCTTGCGCACAGCAACAATATGGTCAGAATTAGTCGAAGTGTTTGTTGGGCTCCATGCCAAACCAGCTAGAGCTGCTGCAGTGTGCGGCTTCATCTCCATGTTCGCCTTCTTGACTATCAAGGCTACATTTTCCAGCTCTGCAGCTTCCACTTCAACGCCATTAGCAAGCAGCATCTCAACATAATCTTCAATCCAAAAAAAATAATCACAGCTCCCAGAATACTCTTCGCCCCTCCCCTGCCAAATGGTAAATCGAATCCAGAGGCAAATCAGCATCACACATAGAATAGAATCAATCAAAACTGGTCGAAGCGTCGAACTAACCCTGTGATTTGGACACTTGAAGTAGATCCGGCCTGGGTTCAGATCCAAACGCGACACTCGACGAATCGCGTTCCGACAGCGGCAGCAAACGCACTTCACAAGCGGCAGATCTGACCCGGCCCCGGCGGCGCAGGTGGAGGACGCATTCGATCTCCCCGACGAGCTCATGCTCTTGGCCATGGAGGACACGAGTGCGGAGTAAAAACAAGCTGGAGCGGAGGAACAAGGGCGAATCGACAGTCTTTTATAATATCCAAGATAGTGCTAAAAAAAGGAATTTTATATAAGCAACCTCGCCAACGGTTGTATACAAATGTCCGATGCCATTGAAGAACATATCGCAAACGGAGTCGAAAGAAACTCCGTTACCAACATATCGGCAGCGGTTAATAATTCGCGACCGTTGCCTATGAAGGCGGGACGCGGGCCAACTTGCCTAGCGGGGCGGGTTTTCTCACGCGGAAAGCGCGATTCTCCGTCGCCTAACTCGTGCCGTTTCCATAGAGGGGTATCGGATGTGTCGTTCTGTACTAGTGAGAAGAACTCTGTTTAAAGGTCCATATCGGGGTGGCCTCTATCCTCTTGTGCCCTTCTGATGTCTACGCACGCTTCTATTCTTGTAGACAATGTTGGGCCTCCAAGTGCAGAGGTTTGTAGAACAACATCAAGTTTCCCTTAAGTGAATCACCCAAGGTTTATCGAACTCAAGGAGGTAGAGGTCAAAGATATCCCTCTCAAGCAACCCTGCAATTAAGATACAAGAAGCCTCTTGTGTCCCCAACACACCTAATACACTTGTCAGATGTATAGGTGCACTAGTTCGGCGAAGAGATATTAAAATACGAGTGATATGGATGATTATAAGTAGTAATTGCAATCTGAAATAAAAATGGCAGCAAGCAAACATGAGACAAAATGAGAGTAAATCAATGCTTCGAAATAAGGCCTAGGGATCATACTTTCACAAGTGGACACTCTCAACAATAATAATATAATTGAATACATAAATATATCCTCTTCACTATGCTACTCTGAATTATTCTCTCGTTGGATAACGAACACCAATCCACTGCGTAGGGCTATAAAAGCACACCTTAAAGTCGCATTCCACATCTAGGGAACCCCACACTGTCAACTTGAGCGCCCTAAAATAGTACTAGACAAACACCACAATTTCATGGAGACATCCAACACAAATAATAACTCATGATAAGTATTACTGTAATCTTTAGCCTAAGAGCCACACACGGTGCGCACACTTTCAACTTCGCACCGTGGGACAAAGGTGACTCCGGAGTTTCCATTAATAAAACCACTCAAGTAGCATATAAGATAATGAAGAGTAACATCTATGGATTCAACTAGATTACAAAGCTCATGATCACATAAAGATCACACCATGGAGAGAGAGATAAACCACATAGCTATCGTACGAGCCCTCAGCCCCGAGGGAAACTACTCATGCATGGTCATGGCGATGAGGAGATTGATGGAGAAGTGCAGCCCGGAGTGGAGGCCCTTGGAGATGGTGCTGCTATGGAGGAGGTTCTCCACCCCAAGACGGCTGCCTGGGAGGAGGAAAATTCGTGGTATGGGGGGCCTCTCCACGAGTTAAGTTTCCTCTCCTTATATATGCTCTCGGATTCCCGTCATCTCCTTTAGGGTTTCGGTAGAGCGGCGATATCTGGAGCGTCCGAACTCGGAATTAGGCGAATTTTAAGTCCAGATCAATTGGCAGAAAATTCCCCGCAACTTCGGGACTAGACTTTTTCTGTTTGACGTCGTCTTCTGTCCGGTACGTGACAATCTCCGAAAAATGTTTTCAGACAGATTTCAGGAAGGTCCCGATTCGACTCCAACAAGGTTTCCTTTGCCCAATTTTGATAATTCCTACACATTAAAGTGTAAAACAAGAACATTGTGCACTTTGGCAACTATTAGTAGGTTAGTCCAATAAATGTCATAATATGATATAAAGTGTATATAAAACATGTAGCAATTAATATAAAACATGCATGGAACATCAAAAATTATAGATACGTTTGAGACGTATCAAGCATCCCCAAGCTTAGTTCCTGCTCGTCCTCGAGTAGGTAAACGATAAAACAAAATAAGTTTTGAGGTGACATGCTACCATCATAATCTTGATCATATAGTATTGTAAAGCACATATGAATGAATAAAGTGATCCAAGTCAATGGTCTATAGTTTGTTACCAAATAGATAATGAGTAAACAACTGAATCATACAAGCTAAACTTTTCATGAATAGTACTTTGGAGACATTGTATCCACAGGTCTACATAAGAGTTAACTCATAAAGCAATAGATTCTAGTAAAAGGTATTTAACCAACACAAAGGAAGATTTAAGGTTCAGCATTTGCTTCAAGTTTCAACATATTTATCTCATGGATATTGTCAACACAAAGCAATATAATAAGTTCAATATCTACCATATAACAATTGTTGTACCAAAGTTGACACTAGTGTTTGCTTGTGGAAGATAGAAGAAGTAGGAAAACCGACTCAACATAAAAGTAAAAGAAAGGCCCTTCGCAGAGGGAACCAGGGATTAAATCATGTGCTAGAGCTTTTTAAGTTTTTGAAATCATATAGAGAGTAAAAATATAAGTTTTGAGAGGTGTATGTTAATTGTCAACGAATCAGAAAATGGAAAGTACAATATGACCCCTGCCAACCAGACTTTTAAGAGCGGCTCCCATGAAGGACGTTATTTCTACCAGCAAGGCAGATCATCCCTCTTTCTCTTTTGTTTACACATGCAGATATTTCACAGGTTGTCATTGCTTGACTGATAAATCAGGGCAAAAACGTAAAGAGAATTAAGCGGTTAAAGTTGTAATTAATTGGGACTGGGCACCCCGCTGCCAGCTCTTTTTGCAAAATTAATGGATAAGCAGATGTATATGCCGCAATCCGGTGGTAAAGTCTGTTTGACAGGTGACATAAAGTCATCCACCCCGTCCTCATGAGCTTGGTAAACATTGACACAAAAAGGAGTAATAACAGTTTTGAATAGTTTAAAGGTAGCACATGAAAAATTTAGTTGGAGTGGCAAGGAAATGCCGCATATAGGTAGTTATGGTGGACACAAATGACATGGATTTTGGCTCAAGGATTTGGATGCACGAGAAGCATTTCCTCTCAGTACAGAGTTTAGCCTAGCAAGGTTATATAAGAAAACACAGACTATCAACCGGTACACCAAGACTTATATGACAACATATTGTAAAGATTATAAGACTCCACACTGTCTTGCTTGTTAACCAAACCCTTTTACTAGAAAATATCTAGACCTTAGAATTACCACTCATGCAAACCAAATTTCAACAAGTTTTACGGTAGTTCTTCACTAATGGGCTTTACTTACATAATGCAAAAGTTTAATCATGACCTACCTGTTAACTCAAAATAATTGATAAGTATCAAATTATCCAAGTTAGTGATCTACAAGAGTATGTAAGTCTTTTCCATTATACCATTTACCACATGCAGCATTTTCTGTTCCAACCAAACACCAATCAATTTATTTCAATAACTCTCCAAACAAGTATAAGTGAAGCAAGAGAGTACTTTCTTTAAAAGAACTAACAGCTCTGAATAAGAGATGCATGAAAAACAGGAGCTAAAAGCATAGCAATAGCTAGATAAGAATACTCAACAAGTATAAGTGAAGAATAGGAGTATTCTAATGAAAAAGCGGAGCGTGTCTCTCTCCCAATCAAGAATGCTAGGATCCAATCAAGTTGATCTCAAAATAAAAATAACATATTGAAAATAAAAGCACACAAACGCTCCAAGAACAGCACATATGATGTGAAATAATTAAAATATAGTTTCACTAGAGATGACCTGATAATTTTGACGATAAAGAAGGGGATGCCTTAACATACTGAAAATAAAAGCACACAGACGCTCCAAGAACAGCACATATGATGTGAAAGAATTAAAATATAGTTTCACTAGAGATGACCTGATAATTTTGACGATGAAGAAGGGGATGCCTTGGGCATCCCCAAGCTTAGACGCTTGAGTCTTCTTGAAATATGCTGGGGTGATCCATGGGAGCATCCCCAATTTTAAGCTCTTCACTCTTCTTAATCACATTATATCATCCTTCTCTCTTGACCCTTGAAAACTTCCGCCACACCAAACTCAGAATAATTCTCATTAGAGGGTTAGTGCACAATCAAAAACTCACATGTTCTATAAGGACACAAACATGACAATTACTTTTTAAACATTAGCTACTGCTACTGATGTTATGTGAACCTCTTCCACCTCAAAAAAAATTCCACTCAACACTAGTAAAAGAGAGAATGCGAAAAATAAAAGACAAAATCTGTCTAAACAGAACAGTCCGTAAAGACGAATTTTTTCGAGGCACTTACGTTGCTCAGATCGAAAAACTCAAAACTAACGAAAGATGCGTACATATCTGAGGATCACGCACAAATTTTTTCAGATTTAAATAATTTTTCTGTGATTTTACAGAAGCAAAACGGTGAACAGCAGAAATCCAAATCTAGCATCATCTTCCTATTAGAGGCAATACTTGTCACAACAATGCAAGAAAATAAAGATACAAAGGCAATGTTACAGAAGTAAACATCACCTTGACTCAAAAAAAGAAAATTGCAAAAAAAATAAAACAATGGGTTGTCTCCCACAAGCGCTTTTCTTTAAGGCCTTTTAGCTAGGCATGATAATTTTAACGATACTCTCATATGTATAAGAGTTGAACATACAAAAATGCATCAAGAAGCAAATATAAAGCACATTTAGGCCTAACACACTTCCTATGCAAGGGAATCTTGTAAGAAAATAAATCAATAAATCACAAAGTGACTAGCATAGAAAGGCAAAACAAGTGCAACTTCAAAAATTTCAACATAAAGAGAGTAGACTTAATATTATTGAGATATATGAAACCGTGTCTCCCTCTCTCATAAGGACCAGTAGGTCTTAAAGTACCCAGCAAATAAAAGCAAATCAAGAGAAAGCTCAAAACCTTCATCATAAAGAGAAGAAATTTAGTAACATGAAGATTTCTATAACCATACTTTCCTCTCTCAAAATAATTTTCAGTGGCATCATGAATAAACTCAACAATATAGCTATCACTTAAAGCATTCTTATCATGATCCACATGCATATAAGTATCATTACTCTCCACATAAGCATAAACCGTTTCATTAGTAATAGTGGGAGTAAAATTATCACATCCATCATTGTAATCATCATAAATTGGAGGCATAGAATAATCATAATGAATTTTATCCTCAATAGTAGATGGACTGAAAATATCATATTCATCATTGTAAAGATCATATATAGGAGGCATATCATAATCAACATAAACTATATCCTCAATAGTAGGTGGAGTGAAAATATCACAATCATTATAAACATCATATATTGGAGGCAAAGTATCATCAAAGCAAATTTTCTCCTCCAAAACCGGGGAATTAAAAAGATCATTTTCATCAAAACCGACCTCCCCAAGCTTAAATTCTTCCATAGCATTAGCAATAATGGTGTTCAAAGAATTTATAGTAATAACATTGCTACCATCATGCAAATAATTTTCCATAGGTTTTTTAATTTTCTCTTCAAACACGTCATGTCGTAACTCAAGATAAATTTTATAGAGCTCTCTAATTTTTTTTTGTTTTCCATTAAGCCTAACTAGTGAAATAAAAAACAAGAAACAAAAAGATATAACTGTAGGATCTAAAGGAGATAGCTTCGAGCACTCACACGCCGGCAACAGTGCTAGAAAATAGCTTAGTAGACGGAGGATGTGAGTACCTTTTACCTTACCTCCCCGGCAACGGCGCCAGAAAATAGCTTCATGTCTACGCACGCTTCTATTCTTGTAGATAGTGTTGGGCCTCCAAGTGCAGAGGTTTGTAGAACAGCAGCAAGTTTCCCTTAAGTGAATCACCCAAGGTTTATCAAACTCAGGGAGGTGGTCAAAGATATCCCTCTCAAGCAACCCTGCAATTAAGATACAAGAAGTCTCTTGTGTCCCCAACACACCTAATACACTTGTCAGATGTATAGGTGCACTAGTTCGGCGAAGAGATATTAAAATACGAGTGATATGGATGATTATAAGTAGTAATTGCAATCTGAAAAAAAATGGCAGCAAGCAAACATGAGACAAAATGAGAGTAAACGGTGTTTCAATGCTTCGAAATAAGGCCTAGGGATCATACTTTCACTTGTGGAAACTCTCAACAATAATAATATAATTGAATACATAAATATTTCCTCTTCACTATGCTACTCTGAATTATTCTCTCGTTGGATAACGAACACCAATCCACTGCGTAGGGCTATAAAAGCACACCTTAAAGTCGCATTCCACATCTAGGGAACCCCACACTGTCAACTTGAGCGCCCTAAAATAGTACTAGACAAACACCACAATTTCATAGAGACATCCAACACAAATAATAACTCATGATAAGTATTCCTGTAATCTTTAGCCTAAGAGCCACACACGGTGCGCACACTGTCAACTTCGCACCGTGGGACAAAGGTGACTCCGGAGTTTACATTAATAAAATCACTCAAGTAGCATATAAGATAATGAAGAGTAACATCTATGCATTCAACTAGATTACAAAGCTCATGATCACATAAAGATCACACCATGGGAGAGAGAGATAAACCACATAGCTACCGTACGAGCCCTCAGCCCCGAGGGAAACTACTCACGCATGGTCATGGTGATGAGGAGCTTGATGGAGAGGTGCAGCCCGGAGTGGAGGCCCTTGGAGATGGTGCTGCTATGGAGGAGGTTCTCCACCCCAAGACGGCTGCCTGGGAGGAGGAAAATTCGTGGTATGGGGGCCTCTCCACGAGTTAGGTTTCCTCTCCTTATATATGCTCTCGGATTCCCGTCATCTCCTTTAGGGTTTCGGTAGAGCGGCGATATCTGTAGCGTTTGAACTCGGAATTAGGCGAATTTTAAGTCCAGATCGATTGGCAGAAAATTCCCCGCAGCTTTCGCGACTAGACTTTTTCTGTTTGACGTCGTCTTCTGTCCGGTACGTGACAATCTCCGAAAAACATTTTCAGACAGATTTCAGGAAGGTCCCGATTCGACTCCAACAAGGTTTCCTTTGCCCAATTTTGATAATTCCTACACATTAAAGTGTAAAACAAGAACATTGTGCACTTTGGCAACTATTAGTAGGTTAGTCCAATAAATGTCATAATATGATATAAAGTGTATATAAAACATGTAACAATTAATATAAAACATGCATGGAACATAAAAAATTATACATACATTTGAAACATATCACCTTCTCCACCGGGTGTGTCTGTTTCTGAGGAAGCAAATGACAGCTCCGGATCTGCTGCACCACCTGACCCTGCGTCACATGCTGCGCGTACACGACTCCAAAAGGGGATTACACACTCGAAACAATTCAAAGATGGTACAGTCAGGTATGAAACAAAGAAAGGTGGTGCTGTTAAATATAGCATGCTGTCATCAACAGGTGAACCAAACAATCTCAATGAGGCTCTACATGATAAAGACTGGAATATAGCAATGAAGGAAGAACATGATGCCTTGATGAAAAACAAAACATGGCGCCTTGTTCATCCATGCACAAGTAAAAACTTGATTGATAGCAAGTGGGTATATCGTATAAAGAAACGTGCGGATGGTACTATTGATAGATACAAAGCCAGACTTGTTGCAAAAGGGTTCAAACAAAGATATGACATCGATTATGAGGAAACATTCAGTCCAGTTGTCAAAGCAGCAACTATCAGAATTTTCTTAGCTATTTCAGTCTCTCGAGGTTGGAGTCTAAGGCAGCTAGATGTCAAGAACGTGTTCTTACATGGTGTTCTGGAAGAGGAGGTTTATATGAAACAACCCCCAGGCTTTGAAGATCCACATGTTCCTCACTATGTTTGCAAACTTGACAAATCCCTGTATGGACTGAAGCAAGCTCCACGAGCATGGTATTCTCGCCTCACTTCAAAATTATATGGTCTCGGTTTTGCTGCTTCCAAGGCTGACACATCCTTGTTCCTCTACAACAAGTCAGGAGTCACTATATTTGTGCTAATTTATGTTGATGACATTATAGTGACAAGCTCATCCAATGACGCCATCTCTACATTTCTTCAAGATCTTAATGATAATTTTGCTATCAAGGACCTTGGTAATCCACATTTCTTCCTAGGGATTGAAGTAAAAAGATACCGAATTGTTTGCTCTTGACACAAGAGAAATATGCTCGTGATCTCCTTAATAGAGTTGGTATGAAAGAATGTAAGCCGGCTCCTACACCTCTGTCTCCAACCGACAAATTGTCCTTACATGAAGCTATTTCTCTTGATGCTGAAGATAGCACACGGTATAGGAAAATTGTTGGTGCACTACAATACTTAACATTGACCCGTCCTGATTTGTCCTTTTTGGTCAACAAAATCTGCCAATATCTTCATGCACCCACCACAGTTCACTGGACATCTGCAAAGAGGATTCTTCGCTATGTCCAAAATACTATTCAGGTTGGTCTCACTTTTGTACAGTCACCTTCTACATTACTTAGTGCCTTTTTTGATGCTGATTGGGGAGGTTGTATTGATGATAGACGCTCCACGGGAGGATTTGCAATATTTATTGGATCTAATCTTGTTTCTTGGAGTGCTCGAAAGCAAGCTACGGTGTCCAGGTTAAGCACCGAGGCCGAGTATAAATCGGTGGCAAATGCTACAGCTGAGCTCATTTGGGTTGAGGCCCTTCTTACTGAACTTGGTGTAATGTTAAAGGAAAGGCCGTGCCTATGGTGTGACAACATAGGTGCCAATTATTTATCGGCAAACCCAATATTTCATGCAAGGACGAAGCACATTGAGATTGATTACCACTTTGTGAGAGAAAGGGTGGCAAATAAACTCCTGGATATAAAATTTATTTCAAGCAAAGATCAAGTAGCTGATGGATTCACAAAAGCTCTTCCTGTTCGAGATTTAAATGAGTTTAAGCGTAATCTAAACCTTTCACAAGGTTTTGATTAAGGGAGGGTGTTAGATATAATGTATAGGTGTGTGCGTGGGTCTGGTATTGTGATATGGTGTAGTACACCGCTCACGTATCGCTTTCTGTACACGCCTTTGGAGGCTTTCCGGTTCTATATAACACGTAACACGAGCCTCCATCAGGGTATCGTTTCCCGCAACTCTGATACATGTTTCCTTGAAACTTAGGAGTAATATCATTTGCGAGTGGTTTAAAGTAATGAGGGTTGTGCTATAAGTAATGTTGCTAGATTAAATATTGGAGCATGAAGTTTTAAAATAAGATATGTGCTGATGGTTGGGGATAGAGATTATGGAGCCTTTCATGTATTGATCGTGTCTCCATACCCCAATCCATAGAGTAAGGGTAATATGATGGATTGCCTTACTCGTGGAAGCATAGGGCTAAGGGCATGTTTGTTTCCGCTTCAGCTTTTAGTGTGGAGAATCGGAAGCGCAAACAAACATCCGAAGTTAGAGAAGCTCTGGGCAAAAGCGCGGCAGCGAAATGCACTGTCTCGGCGGGTGAGAGTGAAAGCAGCGCGAGAGGTGCTTCCCGAGCTTCTCCCCTGCTTTCCGAGTTGCTGTGGACCGAAATGCCCTCCATAGTTCGGACTAATTACAGAAAACCTGCCACCGCAATATATATCGTACTCCACCGTGCAAATCGATCGATCCAACAGCCCCCGACCTCATTTTCCCCTTTTCTGTGTCCCACAGGCATGGTGAGCTAGGGTTAGGCTTCCCGCCGCCGCCGTTCCGGCCGCCATCGCCGCCGTGCAAGGTCTCGTCGCCGTCAGTCGTCGTCCTCCGAATCGCCACCGTGCAAGGTCTCGTCGCCGTCAGTCGCAACCCCTCAAGCTTTGCTCCGACCCGCCGTCGTCAAGCCCGCCATGGCCCTCCGCCGTTTGAATCGGTGGTACAGGCACCGAGCTTGAATCGGTGGTGGGTTTCGGAACGAGCAGCAGGTAGGAGGAAGGAGGATTTGGGGATTTTTTGGAACGTGCTTCCTAGGGATTAGAGAATACTTCTATGAGGTGAGACAGATCGAGAGAATAGAGCGATGGATGAGGATGAGAAGCAGCATGAGAAGCTAGATTTGGGGAGGAATTGGAAGGTAATATTCAGGAGGAAGAGGGGATCGGCAAATCGCCAGTCAACGGCATGAAGCCATACGCCCATACGCCACTCGGGACAATTTTAGGAATATTGGCTTACCAATATTTAATCTTTTTTCAAATGATCAAAATTATTTTGTTAAATATGTGTTTACAATTATTTGAGGAAAAATAGATAAACAGAGGTAATTCAGCTCTTAAACATCGTAATTAATCTTCACCGCAGCCGTTCTCCGTGCCGCCGTCGTACAAGATCTCCCCGCCTCCTCGTGCCGCCGCCTCGCCGTTCCTCGTCCGCCACCATCCACGTGAGCTTCTCGGAAGGTTCGGTGAATATATTCCTATACAAAACACTCCAAAAAATTATTTCAATACAAAGCTTGTGTTAAAAATAATTTTAGCTAACTGGGTAAATTGAGAATTCCGCTCTTAAAACACTCAGAAATAACTAATTCGTATCAAATCAGTATTTATACAACATCTTCAGCACTCAGGGACATTCCAGACATTTCACCCTGAAATCCACAGCAGCAGCCATGCTTGCCAAACATCAAATCTCTGCTTTCAACAACTGCTTCCCATAGCTGTTTTTTCACAGCCCACTGATGCATGTAAAATGCATACTTGAACTTTACATTTTATTACTTGATATTTCAACTTATTTGGATCATATATGGGTTATATTTATATTTTATAATGATTTTAGGGGATAATTCACAGTTTCCCCATTTATTTGGAATTAACCCTGCAGAACCAGAAAACCCTTTTTTCCATGTTTTTGACTTTCAGGGACCAAACGACGTCCAAATGACCTAATATTTTACGGGGCCCAATATTTGGAAATAAGAAGACGTACGAGCCAAGGATCCGCGAAAAAGGAAGTCTGAGAAAGAAAATAGATGGTCCCACGCGGCCAGATTCCTTGGCCGTGTGGGACCACCTCTTTTATTCCTCGTGGCTCCGATGCCGTCCGTTTTCGTCTCCGTGGCTTCGTCTTGACCTAAAAACGTCTATAAAAATAGTCCCCCGAGGAGTTTCGGAAGAGGCGGCGGAGAAACACAAAACCACGAAACAGAGAGTCAGAAGGCTGCCGCCGGAGAAGATCGGAGGGGGGAAATGCTGCCGGAATCACCTCCGGAGGGCTCCACCCCCCTCCGGCGTGTTCATCAACAACATCTACAGCAAGATCATCTCCATCTCTCCACTGTAAACTCTTGGCAAACATGATATATGATGCAATATATATTCCCTTGATCTATTGTGTCTCCCCATCTATGTTTGAGAAGTGATTTGTTCATGGCAATAGTGAAATAGTTCGTTGATTGGTTGCATACAAGTTTTGTTATCTTTTATGATTGTCTTGATGTACAATGTATGAGTGCACGCATATATTGGGGAATGCATGTAAGGTGATCACCGTAGTGTAATGGATTGAGTAGGACGGGTCGGAGTACTAAGACAGAAACCGTGGTCTGAGACTTGAAGTTACATTATGGGGGATATATATGGGGGACCCTAGAACTTAAGGCTATGGTGGGACAATTATGTCTTAATAATTCTTGTGCTGCACATTTACTTGGCCATGAGATCCATCATAAGAGTTGTGTAATTTGCTCATTTACTTGGCTACACCTATTTATGGCTCCTTCCTAGAAGAAACAATTAAGACTGAAACATGTGCTTCACTAATTGTGACAACCACACGAATGAAATAACAATTGCTAGAACATTTGCTCCCTTGAGATATTTGCTACTTGAGATATTTGATACTTGCTACTTTGAGAAACTTGCTTGAGAAAACTGCTGAGAGAAACTTGCTCTAAGAAACTTGCGTTTGAAACTTGATTGAGAAACTTGTTACTAGATAAACCCATTCCACATCACTTGCTTCCATTAGTTAGTTCCTTTCATATTTAAATTTATTGCTTTGCATAAAAGGCCATATAAGAGGGTTATAGGGCTTTAGAGAATAGATAGTTTACCTTCAGCTCCTCGTGGGTTCGACACTCAAATACTTATCGAATTGTGCTACAGTGATTCCTTGCTCTTGGGGATTATCAAGCACTTTTCTGGCGCCGTTGCCGGGGAGCGTTGTGCTAAGCTTTTATTCTTGTTTGCATTGCATACTAACATATAAATCTAAAAAATTATAAAATGGAAAACAACCAAACAATTATAGAATTGTATAATATCTATCTTGAGTTAGGACATGAAGTGTTTGAGGAGAAAATTAAATTTTATTTGCATAACAATCATGTTTGTGGTAGTACTAATTCTTTGAACACCTTTATTGCTAATGCTAAGGAAAACCTTAAGCTTGGGGAAGTTTGTTTTGATGAATATGGTATTTTTAGTCCCCCTACTATTGAGGATGAAAGTGATTTAATTGAGTTTGATGATCCATTATGCTCATTAGATGATAAGTCTTTATGTGGTGATTCTATTCAAAACTATGTGGTTATGTTTAACTTTAATGCTTGCAACTATTATGAGAGAGGGAGAGATAAGAATCCCCTTTATGTTTCTATGTTATTTAAAATGCAAGCTATTGATTATTATATGCATTGGTTACCTCAAATTTGTTGTTATTTATTCATATATAAAATTCCAATGCATAGGAAGAGAGTTAGACTTAAAAGTAAATTGTTTAATATTCTGTGGTGTGTTCCTTATGCTTTAACTTCCTATTCGGTTTGAACACACCTTTATATCTTTACAACATGTAAAATATCTTTACCTACTGTTTTGTGACAATTAGTTTAAGATTTTCATTTTATATAAAATTTGGGAAAGTAAATGAGAAGGATGAGTAATGGAGAAGTTGGGGTCGACCTTGAACATGTGTTGTTCATGCCAATGGAACCGTTGCAAAGTCTCTATCATTAAAACTTTTCCCAAAGCTAAAACCAAATAAAAAGAGTGTTTATGTTGTATATATTTGCTTCTTCTTTTGCCTTTTTGCTAAATCAAAAACAACAAAAATATTTTCTTTCTTCTTTGTTTGTTTCTCTTGAACCTTTCTTGGTTTTGCTTCTTTTTGATTTCTTCAGTTTGATTTTCGGTTTTTGAGTCAAGGTGCTTGTTTACTACTGTAACATCACCTTTGTATCTTATTTTTCATATTTATGGAAAGAATAACCTCTTTTGAGAGGTAGGATCAAACAATAGTAATTTGCTGTCCAGAAAACAGATTCCTAAGCTTTACTGCGAAAAATGTTAAAAATCACAGAAAAGGAATTTTGACCTGAAATTTCACGTCAGCAATATTCAGTTATTATTACACATTTCATTAGTTCAAAGTTTTCTGATTTGAGCAACGTAAGTGCCTCTGAAAATTCACTCTTTACGGGCTGTCCAGTTTTTGACAGATTCTGTCTTTATTTTGCATTACTCTCATTACTTGTGTTTTGTGTGGTTCTTTGGATCAAAGAACAATACACAACCATAGTAACATTAGTTAATGTTTAGAATCAACTCATGATATGTCTTTTCTGTACTTATGTGGATTTAATTTATGGAGACACTAACCCCTCTAATCAAGTTTTATGATGAGTTTTGTGTAAAGAGAATTTTCAAGTGGAAGAGTTGAGGGTGATGAACAAATATCAAGAGGGACAAACACTCAAGCTTGGGGATGTTACCCCTAGGCTCACCCTACATATATCAAATAAGTACAAGAATTTAAGCTTGGGGATGCCAAGCCACCTCACTCCAACCATCTTGATACCAAGTAAGAAGCCTAGCTATATGGCTATAAAGAAAGCGCTTTACGGGAGGCAACCCGGTTGTTTTTATTTGTGATTTTCTTTGTGTCCTCTTGCTGTAACAAGAGACTTAGTTTTTAGTTTAGTTTCTGGAATTTTTAATAAAGTGCCAAGTTTTACCCATTTTGGTTTGAAAAAGTTGCTTATAGCATTCGGAGATTTTATTCCTGCACGAATCTGTGCACGGTATGATTTTTAATTCTTATTCTGTAACTCCGAATGAGCTGATATTTGAACTGTAGTTGCAACTTTTCATCCTCTGTATGCATGAATTTTTCGGAATTTTTCGACAAAGTTAAGTAGGGTAGAAAAATACGTTTTGCTGCTGCTGTTTTTCTGGACAGATTCTGTCCCATTTTGTTTGATGCATTTTTTGAACTTTTAACTTGAATCTTTTTTATCCAATTGAGTTTATAAGTAGGCATACAACATTATACACTTTCTGGACATTCATATGAATTTTTGTCTAAGGATTATATGCAGCAAGAAATCTATTTGTCTATCACTACTAATGTCACCCCACAGAAAAGAAATGGGAGAAACGGTGTTTTGAAGTTTTTTCACAGGGATTAGAGGAGATGCACCAAGAGCTATCCAAGGATGGTGAAGACCATAAGCTTGGGGATGTGAAGACAACCCCACTGGACCTACACACTCTCGGTTTGCACACGTCTAACTTCTGTTTTTCGATCAATGCACCTTATCGCATAAACTTGGAGCGTCTTTTGTTTGCTTTTTATTTTGGTTTGATTTTTATTTTGTGAGACCACCACCATCATTTATATATGAAAGAGGTACTGGAAATTTGGGTTGAATTAAGTTGGATGCTATTAAAAGATTGGGAAAGGGATGTTTAAGTTGATTCAAAAAGATACATATAGTTGCATGATTCATATGCTTTGTTAATGAGTGTTAATATGCAAGTGTTTTATCAAGAGCTATCTTTTATTCATGTTTTGATGCTGAATGTTACTTTACTTTGTTTAACATGGATTGGTTAGTTCTATGGACACTCATGCATGCATTTAGACGGTCAACTTTCTCCCTCTTGCTAGCCCAAAAATTCCAACAAGTAAAAACTTGTTTCCAACACCTTCAACCAAAGTTTTTCCAGTGAGTCCACCATATCTACCTATTAGCTTTATGCTATTCCGAGTATGATTATCATGATATTTGTGTTATCTATACCTCTGAATGAAAATGCTTATGTTGTTGATTGTCATGGGAAAAGTTGGTTATAGAGCTCTCACGAACTTGATGCACACTTTACTTTTATTGCATTAAATAAACATGACCCATTGTGATTAAAATTATGATGTTGTGGGCTTGACAAATGTCTTGGGTTGAGAGTTAGCTCATATGTGCTGTCACATGGCAAGCTTTCAACATGCTCTTCATTTTATTTAGTTGATATCATGTACTTTTGTTTATGGATGCTTATCATGGGTGAAATAAATGTGGAGACAAAGCAAGTTTAAATGAGTTTGTATAAATGGTTAGAGAGACGCCTGGGCCGCTAATCTAAGCCATGCATCATTCATGGTGGAAATTTACTTACATACTATGGTGAACCGTCAGTGATACACCTTATAATAAAAAGCTATCCCAATGGTAAATAAAAAGGGTGTTGAGATTGTTCATTTTGTTTGTTTGTCTTGTCATTTTGATATGGGCTTGTTCCATATCCTGGGACAAGAGGTACCCCAGTTGACGCTCTTAATGATGCTATTATTACTTACAATGATATTTAACTTGAACTTACTTTGTTTCCCAAGTTGAGTAACACCATGGTGTAGGTACTTGTATTCAAGGGGCATGAGACATTCAACCTATACTTTGTCAAGCACACTACTCATATTTGCTTTCACTTTAAACTTTAATCATTCAAGATGCTATGATAGGGGTAATGAGAGCTTGACACCAAGGATTACCACCTTGCAATCATTAACTTAAGTAGAAGAGTTTGGAAGTTAGATGAAACTTATTCATGCTTTACCCTACTCATTTATATATCTTTCCAAAGTGTCCACCTTTTATATTCAGATTTTCATGAATACTCTATGACCATTATAGGATGTTCTTACTTTTCATTATGCATACATGTGGTCCATAGTACTTTCTTTCATGTTACACTTTGTGAATTATCATTGAACATCGTTGCATTAAATACTTGATATCACTTCATAATCTATCTTGCATATTGCTACTCCTTTGAAGAATGAATCATTTGACTCTATGTAGCAATAGTAATCATCTTTGATATCCATTGATGGTATTAAAATGCAAAGTCCATGTTAGTTTTATCACCTTCATACTCGAGGACGAGTATTGGTTAAGCTTGGGGATGTTGATGCATGTAAAATGCATACATGAACTTTACATTTTATTACTTGATATTCCAACTTATTTGCATCATATATGGGTTATATTTATGTTTTATAATGATTTTAGGGGATAATTCACAGTTTCCCCATTTATTTGGAATTAACCCTGCAGAACCAGAAAACCCCTTTTTCCATGTTTTTGACTTTCAGGGACCAAACGACGTCCAAATGACCTAATATTTTACGGGGCCCAATATTTGGAAATAAGAAGACGTACGAGCCAAGGATCCGGAAAAAGGAAGTCCGAGGAAGAAAATAGATGGTCCCACGCGGCCAGATTCCTTGGCCGTGTGGGACCACCTCTTTTATTCCTCGTGGCTCCGATGCCGTCCGTTTTCGTCTCCGTGGCTTCGTCTTGACCTAAAAACGTCTATAAAAATAGTCCCCCGAGGAGTTTCGGGAGAGGCGGCGGAGAAACACAAAACCACGAAACAGAGAGTCAGAAGGCTGCCGCCGGAGAAGATCGGAGGGGGGAAACGCCGCCGGAATCACCTCCGGAGGGCTCCACCCCCCTCCGGCGTGTTCATCATCAACATCTACAGCAAGATCATCTCCATCTCTCCACTGTAAACTCTTGGCAAACATGATATATGATGCAATATACTATTCCCTTGATCTATTGTGTCTCCCCATCTATGTTTGAGAAGTGATTTGTTCATGGCAATAGTGAAATAGTTCGTTGATTGGTTGCATACAAGTTTTGTTATCTTTTATGATTGTCTTGATGTACAATGTATGAGTGCACGCATATATTGGGGAATGCATGTAAGGTGATCACCGTAGTGTAATGGATTGAGTAGGACGGGTCGGAGTACTAAGACAGAAACCGTGGTCTGAGACTTGAAGTTACATTATGGGGGATATATATGGGGGACCCTAGAACTTAAGGCTATGGTGGGACAATTATGTCTTAATAATTCTTGTGCTGCACATTTACTTGGCCATGAGATCCATCATAAGAGTTGTGTAATTTGCTCATTTACTTGGCTACACCTATTTATGGCTCCTTCCTAGAAGAAACAATTAAGACTGAAACATGTGCTTCACTAATTGTGACAACCACACGAATGAAATAACAATTGCTAGAACATTTGCTCCCTTGAGATATTTGATAGTTGCTACTTTGAGAAACTTGCTTGAGAAAACTGCTGAGAGAAACTTGCTCTAAGAAACTTGCGTTTGAAACTTGATTGAGAAACTTGTTACTAGATAAACCCATTCCACATCACTTGCTTCCATTAGTTAGTTCCTTTCATATTTAAATTTATTGCTTTGCATAAAAGGCCATATAAGAGGGTTATAGGGCTTTAGAGAATAGATAGTTTACCTTCAGCTCCTCGTGGGTTCGACACTCAAATACTTATCGAATTGTGCTACAGTGATTCCTTGCTCTTGGGGATTATCACCCACCAGCTACAACTGCTTCTCAACCGCTGCAGCCCAAACAAACAGACCCTACGACCCTCATGCCAAGTGAAAAACATAAAATCCGCTCAACCACTTGTTTGCCTTATCAGACCTAGCCTAATAGTCTCTATCCGGTGGACAACTACTGTCGTGGTGGGATCACGGCAGATGCCATAGGTATGGCTAAGATGGGGCCGAATGGTCGTTGGGGGAATCCGGGGAGGGTTTATGCACTCAAGAAGTGCACACGCAAGAACACGCAAGAACACGAACGAAGAAACAAGAAACCAAGAACACAAAGCACACCACGATGTACCCTGCTTTGGGGCCCTCTTGCGGAGGTAACACCCCTACTGCAGCACTATCCTACTCAGTGTATAGCTCAAAGTGACAAGTACAAGCTGCTCCTCGAGCTGTATGATGATACAATGGTGAGAACTTGAGGTAAAGGATGGCGCTACACGGGAGGAAGAAGGCACTCCGAGCTAGAACCGAGGTGTTTCCGGGGTGTTCCGAGGTTCCTTTCTCTCTTTCTTTCTCTGTTGATCGATCTGTCCGTCCGGGGGTTCAAACAGGAGGGGGTGAAGCCCACTATATAGGCCAGCCGAGTTACCTTTGTGCCCCTCGCTGAACACTGTTGCCATGCCTCTGCACCGGTCACCACCGTACCTCTGTCAGGGACAAGACGTGGCCCGCCCATCTCCTGTTGCCTAACGGCAGAACTAGCATGTCTCCTCTGACAGAGACAGGACGTGGCCTGGCAGAGCTACCTCGTAGCCTTTTCCCAGATCCCGCGTGGTCAGCGGTCAGAGACGTGCAGCCCCGCCGAACCCGGGGCACGCCTCTGCCAGGCTCCGTGACAGACGCTCCCACGTCAGGCGCTCTTGTACCAGGCAGGAAGTGACAGGAGCATTGACTCCTGCCCGACCTACAGCTCACAACCTCGGTTAGCTCGGCACGGATGTGACGGGCTCCGTACCTCGGGTCTTGCACTTAAGCTCTTTACCAGCTCGGATCTTACTTCCTTCCAACAGCTTCTCCTGCTCTCACAATACAAAACATAGCACCGAGGTGTTAGGCCGGCTGAACATAGCTCGGACAGTGAACCTCGGCCCAAGCCAACGGGATACCTTGGATCCCTCTGGGCCAAGATAGGTCGGCCTTTAAACTCTCCAGGTCAAGATGAGGCTCGGATTCTCCCAGGCCGAAGCAGGTCGGCCCTTTCCGTACCTCGGCATATTCTTAAACTCTTCTTATGCCAAGCCTTGACCCTACCCGGGGGTAGCCCCCCGACATTAGTCCCCGAAGCTGGTGCGGTCCTACGACCTCGGATGGAGGGCCGTAGCAGGTTCAAAATAAGCAAGGCACCACCTCTAAAACCGACCTTAAACATAGCTCCGCCGAGGTACTTCCCACAGACCATAATTTTATCCGAGGTAGATATGCAATCTGAACTTTCCGAGCTGTTTGACTCAGCACAATCTTGCCCCAAGATCTTCCGAGGCACGTGGCGAAGAATCTCTGCCCGGACCTCGAAATCCGGACCTCTGAAAGACAGGTCCTGACCACACGCCGCCCTCGTCAGCCGGACCCACCAACAGCGCACCTGTGCACTCAAGTGCGAGGCCAACTTGACCGCCCATGACTCCTCGATTCTCGCGCTGACCAGCACAGGAATCCGAAGCTGGCGGTTGCCACTCTGCGGCCCACGATGTGGCCGATCGTGCGGCCACCAACCGCGCAACCGTGCGCTCGCCCGCACACGATCCCGCGCCCTCCCGGTAACCGCGCGGTAGTGCGCAGTTACCGCACGCCGTTACCGCACGCGGCTTATAAATAGGGGCCCAGGGGTAACTTCATCTTCTTCTTCCCCACTTCACCGCTTCATGCCCTCTGCCTCCAGCGCCGCCGTCGAGCACCTCGCCGCACCGGAGTACGCGCCGCCGTTCTGCAGCATCGTTTTGCACCGCCGTCGAGCGCCTCGCCACACCGGAGTACGCGCGCTGCGCCTGGCGCCATCGACTCGCCGCCGATCCCTCGCGTTCCTCCACGGTGAGTTCTTCGCTTCCCCTCCATTGCCACGGATGAGTTCATCCTCCGATGAACTCGAGGATCCTGATGAACCCTAAGATCTTGATGAACTAGATGATCCCCTCGAGCCCTTTTAGTACATTTTAGATCTCATCTAGATTTGTTTCAGATGCACCCGTGCTGTCCTCTTAGGTTTGCCCTTGATGAACTCGAATTTATTTCCCCTTTTAGCTCGTCGGTAGATCTTTGCTAGTATCTCGCAGCGGTAGAAACATGTTTCCCGCCTAAATCCTTTAGCCCGGCTGTCTTGAATGATCCGAGGTATTTACCCCGGCTATCCTGAACTGTCCGAGGTACTTACCCCGGTTGAACCTCCCTCTTCTGCAGGAAAGCTTCAACATGTCTTCTGCCTCGGATCCCGCCGAGGAAGGAGCATCTGCAGAACGAGGTAGCTGGGAGGGATCCGATGTCACGGAGGTCGACATCAAATGGCTCCGAGATTCACGGCGGATCCCGGCTAAACTCATCTGCCGGATTCCGAAGAAAGGAGACATCGAACCCGAGGTGGAATCCGGGGAGAGGGTCGTCTTCCTGGACCACTTTGAACGTGGCTTCGGGCTCCCGGCCGGGAAATTCTTCCGGGATTTCTTGAACAAGTTTGGCTACAGCCACACCACCTGCCCGCCAACGCCATCCTCCAACTATCGGCCTACGCGACCTTTTCCGAGGGTTACCTCGGATTATGGCCAAGCATCGAGTCCTGGGCCAAGTACTTCCAGCTGAAGAAGCAAAGCATCCCGAACAAGAAGGTCGTGGACAAGGAGATGACTGCTTGCGGGGCGGCCTCGATTTCACCTCGGCGCCTTTCTGAGTTTCCTCGGATCCAGGGCCTGGACTCCTACCGCAAATGGCAGCGGTCCTTCTTCTATGTGAAGAACCCGGGCAACGAAGATCTCATCAACTTGCCGGAGTTCACCATTGGAACCCCGCTGCCCAACTCAACTGGGATTACGAGCCTGCACCCGACGCTCCCGAGGTTCTTCTGATCCACCAAACTATGATGTCCCTCCAGGAGAAAAGCTGGGGGGCAGATGACATCTTGCGCACCATGATCACCCGCCGAGTTAGCCCTTTACAAGAGCGGGCCCATAAGATCTGCCATATGAGTGGCCGCTACGACCCCACTCGCCACAGCACCTTTGAACTTGATGACTCCGAGGTGAAGAGGCGCATCCGGCCATCGCCAAGACCACCATGCCCGACAAGTGGAAATGGGGTGTCAGGCCCTGACCGAGATCACCTTCCAGCTCAAGTAAGTGTACTTTACCCGACGTAAAATATTCCACGGTTTCATTTTCACCCCGACCTTGTGTTAACCGGTTTTACCTTGCCACCTCTGCAGAAGTTCACTCGACAGGAAATCGAGGATGGCCCCCTTTCTTCTAAGGAGTGGACTCCCGACCTGCCTGTCCCGGCCGCCGCCGAGGTTGAAGATCCGGACAATGAGGATCACCTCCCCATTCCCAAGGCCACCTCGGGTAAGACTCGTGGTTTCACCTCGCACCGCCCACCAGTTCGTCGTCCATCCAGGATGGCCCGATGATGACGATGACGATTGCCAAATTTGGAACCTGTCAACGTTATTCCCATTTCATATGCTCCTCCAACATATAAGAACTTTCATCCAGCGTCTGCAGCTTCCCGGAAGCGCTCAGGACCTGGTACCTCGGATGCCGAGGCTTCCAAGACCTCGGGAGCGGCGCCCAAAGCCAAGCGTGCCAAGAAGACCTCGGCGAGGCACAAGAAGCGAGGCCCCGTGGAGAAGATGCGTAAGTCACCTTGCTCCTTTTTACCTTTCACGCTGTTCCGAGGTTAATTTTTTACACTCTAACTTAATCTTTTCTTTTTCGTCTAGCCCGGCTCGGCAGATCAACAGAGCCACAGCTCGATACACTCACCACTGCCTCCAGTGGTTGAAGCTCAGACAACCGAGGTCGAGGTTAACCTCGGCAGCCCCGCCAGAGCCTCTCCTCCAGAACGGTCCATTGACCTCAGCAGCCCGGAGAAGACCATCTCCTCCCCGGTGCGTGTCTCCTCCGCCGAACTTCCACCGCCGAGCTCTGACTCCGGCCTGGGGCACTCTGCTCCCCGCCGAGATCAGACTCCTCCGCCTCCTCAGAAGGATGCGGAGACAGATCGCGCCAAGACTCCGGCTAAGACCGTGCAGGAGCCTCGGCTCTCCCCCAAGTCTCAAGCTGCGCGCAACCAGCAGCAACAGCAGCAGAAGAAGCAGAAGAAAGATTCAGCTCCAGTTGTTGAGCCCCCCAAACAGCCACAGCAAACTCCAATGCCGCCACCGCCACCGGGCCCCAAGGCTGCGAGCACCCAACTGGTGCCGCATGTTCCCGCTTCTGCGCCGAGGTCCACCTGACCAAGACCGCGCCCTCGAGCTCTCAGGTCGCCACCTCCCGAGCTCTTTTTGCTGCTACCATCCAGCCGAACATCAGCAGCTGGGAGGTCGGGCAACTCCGGACCAAGAGCGGGAACAGCTTAGGCTCGGAGAAGCACTACATGGACTGGAACTCGGCTGACACTGCCGAGGTCTCCTCTAACCCGAGCTCTGAGCATCCAGTTGGACCTAGCGCCGTGCTCCAGTCCATCTACAACATGCAGACTGCGGTCCTTGATTGCAGCAAGAAGGCCTCGGTAAGTTTCTTTACGCAACTCTCTTTCTTCCTTTGAAACCAAATGACAAACATACACTATTCCCAGTCCCCGAGATTCGGGTTGAGCAATTGACACTCCACCGAGTTAAAATTGCTCGGCTTGAATCTCAAAAACTTGTCATTTCTCCCATGCTGAGTCCCCGAGGTCAATGCCAAGTCCCCGGGCCTCGGGTGCTAAAAAGACCTCGGATTTCTTCGAACTGATCTCTCTATTTTTTCAGGAGTGCAACAATGCTCGGACAAAGATCTTCAAGAACCTCCTGCTGGATCACAACAGACTGAAGAAGTCTCACCGGACTCTTCTATCCGAAGGAGCAGAGCGACAAAGATTACGCCTCCAAGTTGAAGACAGCCGAAGATGAAATAGCTCGGCTGCAACAAGAGCTGAACCGGGCTAACGAAGCCAAAACTGCTGTGGAGGACGCTATGAAGGTCAAGACCAGGCCGCCGAACAGCAGCAAGAGCTTGCCAAGACCCTGGAGAGCCGCGCCACCTCGGCCGAAGCCGAACTTATCGCCCTCCGAGCTATATCGAAAAGCTGGTTGTCCGAGCTCGCTCGGATTAATCACCAAATGGACAGTAAGTTTCTTTTCCCCTTTTCCTTATTTTCTGCCGACCTACACCCCGTGCCACCGTATGCCTTATTTCAGCGACAGCCTTTTTGTCTTCTTCAGAGAACTTCGAGCACTCCAAGGACAAGGCTATCCGCGAAGTTCAAGCAGCTCGGGCAAAGAGGGCTGAGACAGAAACCCTCAGCGAAAGCTGGGATATCCAGGACCACCTTGTTGCCCTTAATGCTCGGATCAGGCCGCCGGGCCATTGGAACCAAGCTGGTTGATGCTGCCATCGAGGTCCACCGTGCCCTCTGGCCCAAGGTCAAGACTCCCACTTGCATGACGAGCTCGCCACGAAGCTGAAAGGAGCCGAGGCTAGACTTCGGGAGTGGAGATGCTCATCAGCTCGGGCTGGAGCGGACAAGGCCCTGGTGTTCGTGCTGTCTGGTATGAAGATGTTGAGATCCACACGGTTACCTCCCTGCGCAGGGGCTCTCCTTGGAACTCCACCCCTGATGGCATTGCGAAACGCCAAGCAGCAGCCGACCGCTTTGCTAGTTATGCAAACACCCGGACCTTTGATGACGGGCGCCTCTATCTGAGGATGAAGAGAGCTCGGACGAGGAAGCAGAGTCCGGTGAAGAAGTTCTGACGGCGAGGAAATTGACTTTGACGAGCCTGAGAGCTCCAAGGGCAAGGCCGGCAAAACAACCGAGGTGGCTGAAGGCTCTGATGATGACTTCAGCTTCGACGAACCTCCGAACTCCAAGGGCAAGTCCGGCAAAGCCGTAGCCACCGAGGTGATCTCCCCCGACGTGACGGACACCCCGGCATCCACTCCAACAACCGAGGTTGCTTCCGCGACCGAGGTGGTTCCTGCGCCCGAGGTTGTTCCTGCCCGAGGCTCCTGCTTCCGAGGTCCCGCTACCACAACTCCGGCGACCGAGGTCTCTGGTTCCGAGGCCTGAACTTGTCTCAAAAAACATTAAATCCCCGGTATGCCGGGTGCAGATGTAATATACACTTAAGTAGTTTGCCTTGCTACCAGTACTATTATCTTGCTATCCGAACCATGCTTTTCTAAGAATTTATGCCGAACCCTTTTGGAACGAGTCCCCGAGTTCACTTTCGTGTTTACTATACTTGGCATTCTTTGCTCTTGTCTACCATTTTGGCGTTCGACAGTCGAGTCACAAGATTGTTGTTTATAGCATACAGTACTTAGCAAATGTCGAGGTGTGTTTCAAAATCATCCGACATAAACGAAAGGTAAAGACAGGGGTTAGTAAACGACACATGCCGAACTATATTTTTGGACCGAGTCCCCGAGTCCATTTTCATGTTTCCCACGTTTTTTCATCTTTGCTCTTGACTACCATTTCGGCGTTCGTCAGTCGAGTCACAAGATTAGTTACACAGCATACATTACTTGAAGTTTGAGACGAGGTTCAAAATAGTTCGGCATATGAACGAAATTGACAAACAGAAATAAAACACAAGCACAAGAGCGAGGCAGTCCCCGAGCTTCAACCTCGGAGTGCCGACATTTCATTAAGGATTAACCGAGGCACATACATTGCGCCCTTCATGAGTAGAAAGGTCGGAGTAGAGCTATATTCCATGGTCGCCTGACCTCTGATCCGGGTTGTCCAGCCCATCTTCCCTTGGTTCCTGCGCATCTATTAGATAGTAGGAATCATTGAGCAGAGCTCGGTCACAATGAACGGTCCCTCCCATGGAGGTGACAACTTGTGCCGACCTTTCTTGCGCTGCAAGCCTCAGCACCAAATCTCCCTCGTGAAACACACGAGGGTTGATACTCCGGCTATGATAACGTCGGAGACCTTGTGGTATATTGCTGACCGAGATGAGGCCAACTCTCTAGCTTCCTCAAGCAGATCTACTGCATCCTCCCGAGCCTCTTTTGCCTCGGCTTCAGTGTACATTGCCACTCTGGGCGCATCATATTCGATGTCAGTGGGTAGCATAGCTTCTGCCCCATAGACCATAAAAAATGGCGTATAGCCAGTTGATCGATTTGGCGTGGTCCTTAGACCCCACAGTACTGCTGGTATCTCATCTATCCAACACCCCGGCGTTTTCAGCAGTGGTTCAATGAGCCGAGCCTTGATGCCGGCCAACACTAGAGCATTTGATCTTTCCACTTGTCCATTAGACTCCGGGTGTGCCACCGAGGCTATGTCCAGCCGGATTCCCTTGTTCATGCAAAACCGAGCAAATTCTCCAACAGCAAAGTTCGTGCCGTTGTCCGAGATAATGCTATGGGGGTACCCATATCGCAGAATGATCTCCTTCAAAAAAGTCACTGCTGAATGACCATCCAACTTCCGGATTGGTTTCACCTCGATCCACTTGGTGAACTTGTCCACCATCACCAGTATGTGCGTCATGTTACCTCGGGCTGGTTTGAACTCTCCCACCATATCCAAACACCATACCGCAAACGGCCAAGTGATAGGAATTGTTTTGAGCGCCGAGGCTGGCATATGCGTTTGCTTGGCAAACCTTTGGCATCCTTCACATCTCCGGACTATGGCCTCTGCATCAGCAAGAGCAGTGGGCCAATAGAACCCATGCCTGAACACCTTGGCCACCAGAGCTCTTGTGCTGCAATGATGACCACACTCTCCTTGGTGGATCTCCAAAAGCATCTCCTTGCCTTCAGCTGGCTCGACACACCGTTGCAACACCTCGGTTACGCTTCTTTTATAGAGCTCCTTGTTGATGATGGTGTACGCCTTGCCCTCCTTTGGATTCTCCTAGCCTCGGTTGTGTCACTTGGCAAGCTTCCCTCCGTTATGAACTTCATGATTTGCTCCGCCCACTCCGGCACTGGGTGCAAAGGAAAAAATTCTCGTCCACCTCCATTGGTTCGGCCACCATAATCTCCTCCATTATTTCCTCCACCATCCTGCGACCAGTCCCCGAGTCTTGATGAGCAGTCCCCGAGGTTCGGTGCGCAGTCCCCGAGCTCTGCGCAGTCGAGGTTCGGTGCGCAGTCCCCGAGCTCTGCCACGCAGTCCCCGGGTCCGACCAAACGCACCCGACGTCTACCTCCATTGGAACAGGTCCGGGCTCTTGCTCCGCCGGGATGAAAATAGATTCGGATTCAGGAGAAGGTTTGATTGAAGGAGTTCTCAAGTGATTCAGGGCTCCTGGTGGTACTGCCTCTTTAGATGAACCGAGCTTTGACAACACGTCGGCAGCATCATTTTCTGCCCGAGGTATATGCCTGTACTCACACCCTTCAAAGAACCCGGATATCTTTTGCACATGGAACCGATATAACGCCATGTTGGCATCCAGAGCATCCCAAGTTCCAGAAGATTGTTGCACCACCAGGTCGGAATCGCCGAAGCACTCTACACGCCGGATACCGATCTCCTTCGCCACATTGAGGCCATGGATTAAGGCCTCATACTCCGCCACATTGTTTGATGCTGAGAAATGAATCTGCAGCACGTACTTCAGCTGATCTCGCTTTGGCGAGGTGAGGACTATTCCAGCCCCCAGCCCGATCTTTGTCTTGGACCCATCAAAATGCATTTTCCAATAATTATAGTCCGGCCTGGGTGGCTCATACTGCATCTCGGCCCAATCACAAAAGAAGTCCGGCAACGCCTGGGATTTAATTGCATCTCTTCTCTCATAATGTGGTGCATATGGAGACACCTCAATCGCCCATTTGGCAACTCGGCCAGTTGCATCTTTGCACCCGATGATCTCCGAGATTGGAGCTTCGCACACCACCGTCATGGGATGCTCCTGGAAATAATGCTTCAACTTCTTGACCGCCAGGTAGACACCATACGTCATCTTCTGGTAGTGAGGGTAATTCTGCTTCGAGGTAGAGATCACCTCGCTCAAGTAATACACCGGTCTCTGCACCGACCTGCCACCTTCTTCGCGCTCCACCACCACTGCCACACTTACAACTCGGTTTGTGGCCGCAATGTAAAGTAACATCGGCTCATTGTGCAATGGTGACGCCAACACCGGGGCAGTGGACAACATCTTTTTCAGCTCGAACGCCACGTCGGCCTGCGGGGTCCATGTAAACCCGGTACTTTTCTTCATGAGCTGGTACAAAGGTAAGGCTTTTTCTCCTAGCCGAGCTACAAATCGGCTCAACGAGGCTAGGCACCCTGTGAACTTCTGCACATCTTTCAAACACTTCGGTAACTTCATGTTCTCAATAGCTCGGATCTTGGCCGGGTTAACCTCGATACCTCGGCTAGACACCAGGAATCCGAGCAACTTTCCAGCCGGGACACCAAAGGTGCACTTGTCCGGGTTAAGCTTCAACCGATATTTTCTCAAATTCACAAATGTCTCCTCGAGATCCTCGAGGAGAGTACGTTTCTCCTTAGTTTTGATGACGATATCATCGACATACACTTGCACATTTTTGCCCATTGAGAGTGCAGGCATTTCTGCATACACCTCTGATAAGTTGCCCCGGCATTTCTCAGACCAAAACACATGACACGATAGCAATACGCCCCATACGGGGTAATAAAAGCAGTCTTTATTTGATCCTTTGGGTTCAGTGGTATCTGGTGAAAACCAGAGTACGCATCGATAAAAGACAACAGTTCACAACCAGCAGTGGAATCGATCACTTGATCAATCCGAGGTAATGGAAATGGATCTTTGGGCACGCCTTGTTGAGGTTAGTGAAGTCAATGCACATGCGCCACACCTTGACCACGGCTGGCTCGTCTTTCTTCTTTTCCACCAAGACCGGATTGGATATCCAGTCCGGATGCAGCACCTCCATAATGAACCCGGCTGCAAGCAACTTAGCCAGCTCGTCCAGCACCACTTGTCTTCGGTCGTCTGAGAGACGACGGGTCGGTTGCCTCACCGGTTTCACCTCTGGCCTGACAAATAAAGAGTGCTCTGCCAACTCCCTCGGAACACCAGGCAGGTCCTTAGCCGACCATGCAAAGATATCCCGATTCTCACGGAGGAAGTGACAGAGCTCGCCTTCCTATTTCTCGCCCAGCCCGGTCCCAATGATGGCCATATGCTCTGGGTGCTCCGGGTCAATGGGGATCTTCTTGGTCTCCTTGGGCACCTCGAATGCTGCAGTTGAGTCCGGGCTCATCAGTCCGGACAGCCGAGCTGTGTTGACTGCGCCATTGCCACCACTTGATGCAGCTTCTTCTTCTCAGCTGCGATCACCAAAGACTCGGCCAGATTAGACCCCGCCGAGGCACACTGAATGGCTCGCTTGTAGTCACCCGAGATGGATATGATCCCATTAGGCCCTGGCATTTTCATCTTCAGGTATGCAACATGGGTGGAAATCATGAACTTGGCCAGAGCCGGCCTTCCAAGCAATGCATGGTATGCACTCTCCAAGTCCACCACCTCGAACTCGATACTCTCAACTCGGCAATTATCCTTGGTTCCAAATGCTACATCCACCCATATCTTGCCCATGGGTGCACAGGAAACGCCAGGCACAATCCCATGAAAAGTACAACTGCTTGGCATCAACTGATTTGGCGATATGCCCAATTTCACCATTGTGTCTCGGTACATGATGTTGATGGCACTGCCATTGTCCACCAGAACTCGGGTGAACCTCACATTGTTGGTAGGCCCACACAACGTTGGATCTACCACCAGGGCATACTTTCCAGGGCTCGGCATGATCCGAGGTGTGTCTTTCTGCTCCAAGTGATCTCCTGCTCAGACCAGTTCATATAGGTCGGCACCACCGGCATTACTGCATTCACCTCCATGGCACGCCTCTGCACGCTCTTCTTGTCAGTTGGCTCGGTCACAAAGACCACATAGCTCGCATGAGCCTCTCTATAGTCATTTCCGGGGTATTCATACTGCTGACTTGGTCCGGCACCATTGTTGTTGTTATTACCTCGGACATTCACAACATTCACGGGTCTTGCTGCTGCAGGCCTCGGAGAGGTGCAGTGGTTATCGGGGTAACATTTGCTCCGGACAGATTTGGGTGGGACCTCGGCTGAAATCTCTGAGGTGGTGGTCCTGCTCTGATTCCTCCGGCCTTCGCCCCTTCTTCTCTGATTCTGCGGTTCCAGCTGCACTGCCGGGTTGAATGGTTGGCTGGCTTGCGCGGGTCGGTCGTATGGTAACAGCAAGGACCATCTATCATTGATTCATAAGTCAAGGGTGGCTCCGGGTTCGGACTAAATGCCGGACCATTGATTTTGGCCTCTGGACACCTCCAGCTCCGGGCTGATCCGGGTTCACCGCTGCAACTTGGTTCGAGGTGTAGGGTAGTCCGGCTCCCTCCTCTTTGTCCGAACTCTGGCGGTCATTACACCTTGGTCCGAGCCGGTTGTTTATTGGCTCCCTCCTTCTGTTACGTGCCACTGCCTCTGCTGCTGGCTGCATCGGATCACCCAGAGCATAAGAATCTGCAATCCGGATTGTTTCTGCTAGGGATTCGGCATATCTCTTGGAGCCTCTGCCACAGCATGCTGCCATGTCGACAACCATCTGCAAACCAGGAAATGGCCTGTGCCTCTACACTCCTTCACAGGAATTCCGAACATTGCTCCACCGAGTTAAGAATTCTCGGTCAGTTTCATGATCATCTTGCTTACATGCGCCAGGAGCTGAGGTCGGTTTGGCCTCTTGTATGTACTAGCAAAGTTGCTGTTAAACGCCAGCTCCAAGTCTATCCAGGAGTTGATACTATACTCCGGCAAATTATTCAGCCAGATCCGAGCTGGACCTTCCAACATGTGCGGGAGATACCGGACCGCCCATCGGCGATTGCCCCCCGCTATGTGCACCGAGGATACATAATCTGTCAGCCAATCTTGTGGCTTGGTGCTCCCATTGTATGGCTTGGTGTTCCGACCTAACTGGAACTGAGATACTGGTGGTGGTGGCTCCTTCATGATCCGAGGTCCAAAACACGCCGGACCAGGAGGGCCTTCCTCCTCCAGTTGCTCGACAAGTAGATTCTATCCAGCTTGTTACGAACATCGCCTGGAGCTAACATCCGACCTCCTATCCGAGGTCCCAACGCCCCATCCACTCTGTGGTATCCAGCTCGCGCCATGGCCGAGTCTCCATCATCATATCGGTCATCGCCTTGACCGACATTCTGAGGTTGCTGAACATACTCCGGCTCTCGCTGATATTGCCCCTGCGGCCGGGTTGTTGCTGATACCTCGGGGGCGGAGGTGGTTTACCTCGGCCAGCCGACGCTGCTTGCCCGCCATTCTGATTTCCCTGACCGGAGTTACCCTTAGCTCGGCTTGCATTACCTGGGCCGGGGTTTCCCTTAGCTCGGCTAGCATTGCCCTGGCCCACCTTCTGCTTTGCTGCTAACTGGATCATACATCTGCAGCTGCTTGTTCTGACCCGAGGTGACACTCCGGGCTCGATCGGCTCCTCCGACGAGTGGAGACGAGGCTTGCCCCTTGGACACCTGACTAACTGGCCTAGCTGAATAAACCATCTCTGAATCACCAGCCCCGGCATATGCTCTGCGGAGAGCCTCATTCTGCTGGTTAGCTACATACACTAACTCATTGACTCGCTTCTGCTGCGCACGCCATGCATCTCCAGTCAACCCGGATAGCTCGGCCCTGCCTGCCTCGGCAGCTCTGAGGTTCTTAGCAGGGGAACTATACCGGCCTTCCAGTCGACACGCGACTCTCACTCCTAGCCGAGGTGGTAGGTCGAGCCTCCCTGTTTATCTCATCATTGAGCCCCTTGCCTCTCTGCCGCACCTCGGCTCCCCTATGTGTATCAACTGCTACCGGGGTGAAGCCATTCGCTGCATTGTACTCACGCAGATCTCTATTGAACTCATCTCTAGCTGTTATCATTGCTACAGCCTCCTTTGCAACAGGACACGCTTTGCCTCTAGGTCGGCCACAGTCACCACTACATCCACTCCTGGATTTACTGGGTCTGCCAGTGTCTCCACTATCTCTACCAGGGTCGCACCTCGGCCCTGCCTCGGGGTGCCAGGCAAGCTCTTCTCTAGCCTGGGCTTTGCAGATCTCACCTTAGCAACCTCGGCCGCCTTGGATTTGCTGGCATCTACTTTGCCAGCGGCATCAACCGGACCTGTCATCATCACCTCCACGCAGCTCTCGGGGCGAGTGATACGCCGACCTAAAGCCGCGAGGAGAGGAGTTTCGTCGTCCACGAGCACCTGCTCCGGGTACCGCGAACAACCTCGACAGCAACGTAGTGACGAAGCTGCCGAGCATCATGGTGAAGCCGTGCTCGGGGAAGGGCTTGCCGGCGAAACACCCCGCGTTGTCGCTGATGAAGGTGAACTCCGATCTTGGCGATAAGCCCGGAAAGAACACGCTCGCCTGAGCCCGTCCGGATGAAAACTCCCTCCAACGCCTCAATCTGCCCCACGGTGGGCGCCAACTGTCGTGGTGGGATCACGGCAGATGCCATAGGTATGGCTAAGATGGGGCCGAATGGTCGTTGGGGGAATCCGGGGAGGGTTTATGCACTCAAGAAGTGCACACGCAAGAACACGCAAGAACACGAACGAAGAAACAAGAAACCAAGAACACAAAGCACACCACGATGTACCCTGCTTCGGGGCCCTCTTGTGGAGGTAACACCCCTACTGCAGCACTATCCTACTCAGTGTATAGCTCAAAGTGACAAGTACAAGCTGCTCCTCGAGCTGTATGATGATACAATGGTGAGAACTTGAGGTAAAAGATGGAGCTACACGGGAGGAAGAAGGCACTCCGAGCTAGATCCGAGGTGTTTCCGGGTGTTCCGAGGTTCCTTCTCTCTTTCTTTCTCTTTGATCGATCTGTCCGTCCTTCAAGGAGGGGGGTGAAGCCCACTATATAGGCCAGCCGAGTTACCGTTGTGCCCCTCGCTGAACACTGTTGCCATGCCTCTGCACCGGTCACCACCGTACCTCTGTCAGGGACAAGACGTGGCTGCCCATCTCCTGTTGCCTAACGGCAGAACTAGCATGTCCCTCTGACCGAGACAGGACGTGGCCTGGCAGAGCTACCTCGTAGCCTTTTCCCAGATCCGCGTGGTCAGCGGTCAGAGACGTGCAGCCCCGCCGAACCCGGGGCACGCCTCTGCCAGGCTCCGTGACAGACGCTCCCGCGTCAGGCGCTCTTGTACCAGGCAGGAAGTGACAGGAGCATTGACTCCTGCCCGACCTACAGCCTCACCTCGGTTAGCTCGGCACGGATGTGACGGGCTCCGTACCTCGGGTCTTGCGCTTAAGTCTTTACCAGGTCGGATCTTACTTCCTTCCACAGCTTCTCCTGCTCTCACAATACAAACCATAGCACCGAGGTGTTAGGTCGGCTGAACATAGCTCGGACAGTGAACCTCGGCCAGGCCAACGGGATACCTCGGATCCCTCTGGGCCAAGATAGGTCGGCCTTTAACTCTCCAGGTCAAGATGAAGCTCGGATTCTCCCAGGCCCAAGCAGGTCGGCCCTTTCCGTACCTCGGCATATTCTTAAACTCTCTTTATGCCAAGCCTTGACCCTACCCGGGGGTAGCCCCCGACAACTACAGAATGGCTTGCCGTTCCTTTTCTCTGGAGGCCCGCAGAAGCAATTAAGTGAAAGGACTCATATTGAGGAGTCACAACGGAAACACACTCAAGCCGATCGCGAAGTTTACACTTGCCAGTCGGCTCCCGGGAGGCGAGTGATCTCAAATTTCCGGGTAGAAACTTCAAAAGGCAGAGAGCAGATAAAAAGCCTTGTTATCCCCTCCCTACTTTCAACCATTTCTTTCTTTTTACAAGTATGACACTGCTCTTGATATTCTGTTGCACGCTGTGTGTTCTCTAAGCGTTCATTATCTGCTCCGTTGTCGGTCTGCAGTGCCAATATGGCGTGCATGTTGCCGGCTTGTCGTGGCCGTAATGCTCAAGACTGAATACCGAACCAGTACCTAAGAGAAGAGAGGAGAAAAAGGAAATCCCAGGTGGATAGCATTTTTCATCACATCCGCCGTCAGTCTGTCCCACCTCCGATGGCCTTTCGACCGTAGGGGGCGGCAGACTCTAGCCTCTAGTCGAGGAGGGTTCGTTTCTTGTTTGAGTCAATTTCCACGTCTTCGTCAAAATGGCGATGCGGCGACATCCCGATGTCAGAATAAGGTCCTCCCAGTCCATCGTCGCTCCGAGGTTGAGGCTAATGTTGGCGGAGGGCGCGTGAAATTGTGTATCCAGCGGATCTCATGGATCCGGTCGCGTTTTCATGTGTGTTTGGTGTGTTTTGTAGGTCTATCTCTTCCGATATACGATTTTCATTTTTGGCGATGGTTGCTGCTCATGCATGTTATGCACTAGTTCTTTTGGATCTTAACACGATGAGTTCACATCTGTCTACTACAACGATCTTTACTACGATAAGATTTTGCTCGGCTCGGATGAGGAGCGGCGAGGACGACGATGCGCCTTCGGATCGTTGCAGTGCTTGTAGTCGTCGCTAGGTGGTCTAAGGGCATCTCGAGCCGCCAATCCCTTATAATCGATTAGAGGAGTAAACATCGAGTTGTACTCTTCTAACCGCATCATGCCGATCCTTTAAAATCTTTAGGGGAGTAAAAAAAAAACTCCAGCCGCCAGCCCACACTTAAATATAGAGTAGGCGGGGGCTAGAGGAAAAAATTGTACTCCTCTAATGGCTATAGTGGATCGGTTAGGGATGCCCTTTGACCTATTTGTAATATTTATTTTTTGTGATCTTTTTTTGAAGAAAAGCATCATGGTGACTTTATTGATTAGGCATAATGGTTACATCGTTTGCAATTACAGCACGAATAAAATAGGAGGATCCCCATGCCACACTGCATAGTTCTCATCACTAGATTTAGCTATCTCATGTGCTGCCATATTGGCCTCCTAGGACAATGAGAAAAAAACGATACGAGCAAAGTTTCTACAAAGAAAGAGCACTCTCATAAATAGCTGCAGCTGCCCCTAGCGAATTGCCTCCATTTTGCATGACCTCGACAACTTCGGCACAATCCGACTCCACTAGAATCCTGGCACAACCAATTTTTCTCGCCAAAAGAAGACCATCTCTTAATGCTTGAGCTTCTGCTGTAGCCGCATCATCTTTATACTGCTGTTCATGATTACTAATAGATCGGTGCATTTGTCTCAGAAAAAAAGCACGATATCGTACTGCATGTTGGCCGCTATACTCCTGGCCTGCATGCGCGTTGCCGCGCGATGGTCGTGGCCGGCGTGCTCGTGAACCGTCGTGTGCGTAGGATGCTACTCAAACCCCAACAGAGCCAGCACTTGGAAAAATCCGGTACCGGTTCTAGTAGAAAATGGGCCTATGGTCCCGGTTCGGTTGGGCCTTCAGTCCCGGTTGCCCAACCGGGACTGGCCAATCGGGACCAATGCTGGTCCCGGTTGGGCCACGAACCGGGACCAATGGTTGTCCACGTGGCCTGGTCTGCCTGCTCGTGGGGGGAGACTCATTGGTCCCGGTTCTTAATACGAACCGGGACCAATGAGTGCTTTTTTTTTTTGGTATTTAGGGTTTAGGATTCGATCTCGCCGGTGCCCCCTCTCGCCGGTGCCCCCTCTCCCTCTCGCCGGTGCCCCCTATCGCCGGTGCCCCCTCTCCCTCTCGCCGGTGCCCCTCTCGCCGGTGCCCCTCTCCTTCTCGCCGGTGCCCCTCTCGCTATCGCCGGTGCCCCCTCTCCCTCTCGCCGGTGCCTCCGTCGTCTCCCCCTTCTTCGCATCGCCGACGAGCTCTCCATCGTTTCCGTACGCATATTATACGCTCTACTATATACACAGTACACGTTGATGCATATATAATTAATATTCGATCTCTTGCGAGAATACAACTATTTAATTACATGGAGATAGATCAAGCCATCAAGGCATATTTAGTTCATCGTCCGAAGCATAATGTTCTCCCTTTTCATCGATGGCCTCCCTAAGCAGAAATCCCGCCAATTCCTCTTGAATTGCTCCTACGCGCAGTTTTGGGTCGAGCGTCTCCCGCAGGTCGCTCAAATGAGTTGTTCTCCGCTCAGTGGTCAACTCGCGAATGAACTCGCAAACGTAGAATCCACATAAATTACTCCCCGGTGGCTGCTGCGGACATGTCACCGATTTATAAGTTAGCTCATCTTTGAATGGACCTTCTACCTTCTGTTTGAAATGTGTCCAACACCTGCTTTGGCAAAGAAAATGAACAAAGGAGTTATTAATTACTTGACATAAGGGAACGAACGAAAGAGGGCGATATAATGCGATAATGATTGAAATTACTTGTTGAGCATTTCTTTCATGTCGGACCACATGTCTTGGTCCCAACTTAATGAGTCGTGGACTTCAACTGTGGACTTGTCAGGTTGAATGCTTAGCAGAATCCAGTGGAACCTGCGGACGTTTACATAAAGCAGACATGCATAGCTCATTAATTACACTTAACATCGAGAAAGCCAAATAAAAATATGTACAAGACAAAAACACTCACTTGAAGTTGTAAGGAAATAGTATTTCCGTACAGAAATGTTGCATGGTTAAAAAGGTGGTCAGGTCATGCTCCACGTCTTTGGGGTGATTGACTAAGGTATATGAATTCACGATATACGGGTCAACGAACCGACCTCAAAAACTTTAGTTCTTTTGCATTCCATCATCTTCATTCTGCATAATAGCGTACAAAAGGATATATATATAGTCAGGATAATATAATACAGGCAATGAACGAGCTGAGCTAGAGACTTAATTACGAAAATAAATCACTTACAGACAATAGCAAGAGAGGATAGATTTGTCGAGGGCGCGCTTTTGGAATAACTGGAACAGTTCAGTCAGTTGAACCTGTATAACGTAACGTTTGAAGAAATGCTCCACTCTAACGTCCACCGGAAACCAATCTTTCGCGTCCTTCTTTGATGTGTGCACCAGGTACCAGTTATGCAAATTTCGCATATGTGTTGATAGACGCGCGAGCTCCTCATTACTGACCATAGGCTCCCCTTGGACATATTTCCGTGCCATCTCTAACATTGGCGCAGATTCATAGCCTAAAAGTTGACCAAGGCTCATACCCAAGGCGGTAGCCTGTTCCTTGGCCTGCGATACAGTGACACCAAGTTCTTTAGCAGCAGCCATGGCTCTGGGGTCCAATAATTCCAGGTCCTTATCCATAGCGTCTCTGAAGTCCTTGTCGGCATCGGAACACACTATGAGCGGGGGGACCGATTGATTTTTCTGCTGTCCGAGCTGGGCAATTTGTTTCCCGCTTTTTGCACTTCTTCCCTTGTTCTGCTCAGACTGGGCACGTGCTAGCTTAGTAAGTTCACGACCATAGTCAGATGGCAGATTCATCGATATCTGGGATGGCTGCTCAAGGAAGGACTTTCTCCACTTTTTGGTTTTTGCATCATATACCGGCTTCTGCTCGGGCTTTTTTGGTGCAAAAAAAGCCTTATTGTAGGCAGCCACCTCCGCGGCGTTTTCCGCTACAGTCCTGTCATAAGGTCTAATGGGAAGATTCTTATGAGGTACTGTTGGGAGGGGCGACCTTTTACGTTTCGGTGATCGCTTACCCTCATAGTACGAGTGGTGGGCGGAAACGGCTGACGCGGCGGCGGAGACGGCTGACGCGGCGGCGGAGACGGCTGCGCTGGAGACTGGTGAGGCGGTGAAGAGGACTGTTGCGCTGGAGACTGGTGAGGCGGTGAAGAGGACTGTTGCGCTGGAGACTGGTGAGGAGTCGATGGCCTTGGCTGCCAGTTCGGAAGCACGATGAATTCCTTTGGCCATAGAATGGTCGCTTTCTTGGCTTCTCCAAGTTCAAGCACCTCCCCATCTTCACCTGCAGGGTGTTGCAGCTTCAGCTCCTCATAATCTTTCATCACTTCATCCACCGCGACAACAGCGTAGCCATTTGGAACCGGAGAGAAATGGTAAGTTGGATTAGGTCCAATTGGTACGACATAGCCGACCGCCACCTTAAAGGTTAAGTTAAAAACTTTCACATGCATCTCACAAGGTGTGCTCTCCATGATATCATCCACTGGGTAGCGACGAAGTGGAGCCACTGCATCATCATTACCATCCTGGAGCTCCGTGGAAGCCACGCTGCTTTTCCGATTCGATGGGACACCGGTACCATCGCATGCAGCTTCTACCATGTGCCGTTGAGATTGTCCGCTGGTACCTTGCTGGCTAAGCACGGCAATTTGTTCCTTCTGCAGCTTTAATTCTTCTTCTATATTACGCAGCCGGTCTGCACCAGCGCGTGCTTCCATTGCCTCCTTTTCCTTTCTCCTCTGATGGCTTCTATCAGGAAATTTCTTCCTGTGCTCGGGAATCGCAATTGTCTTGGGCTTGGAGCCAGGTACGCCTCGTAACCGTCCGTCGTGTTCCTTATTCCCAAGGGCGCGTGTGAGCTCGTCATCCTCTCTATCGGGAATGAACCGTCCCTCTTCAACATCCTTTACTGCATTTCTAATTTCTTGGATGGGTAGTAGGGGATTATCTTTGTGTCTTCTGTTATATATGCACTTCCCTTCTGCGTCCAACGTGCCCCCATGCCCGTAAAACCAATTTCTTGCCCGTTCGATCCACTTGAGTGGCTCTGGAGTGATCCCATTAGCCAGCAGGCCCGCCTCAAGTTTCTCCCACTTAGGCATGCTACCAGCGTAGCCACCAGGCCCCATAGTATGGTGGTACATCTTTAGCAGCATTTGCCGCATTTTTTGCAGACTTTTCCAGAGCTTCCTCTGATTTCTTGTACGCCACAAATTCTTCCCAGTAGTCCTTTATCTTCTCATACCCTTTATCGAAGTCTGGAGTCTTATTTTTCTTGACAAACAGTTTGTTCAATCTTTTCTTCCAGTTCTTGAATAGCTCGGCCATCTTCTTAAGTGCCCAGTCCTTGACTTTTTGCTCCAGGATTTTCCGGGCAATCTTTTCTGCCTCATCTGGATCCTCCTCATCTGAATCCACCTCTGGCGCCGGCAGGGTGAAATTAACCATGAGCTTTCTCCAAAGTCTTTCTTTGCCCTCATCGCTGACATATAGCTGTCCTTTCTCGTTTGGCCGATGCCATTCTCGAACGGTGATCGGGATGAAGTCCCTAACAAGAACTCCGCATTGCTTTACCATTTTATTTTTAACACCAGGGGGAGCAGTCGGTGTGCCGTCTTCAGCGACTCTTTCGATCGTGTACCTTTCTTGGTCGCCCAACTTTTTGGCTGGGCCTCGTTTTGTCCTTACAGAAGATTTGCTCGATCCGGAGGGCTAAAAGAAGAAAGAGCGTTAATATATGTATATAGACATCAGAGACTTAATTAATACAATCTTCGGCTTCATTAATATATGTATATGCACCTCGCCGGAGTTTGCAACATTTAATGTTCCACCGGAGCCTTCGGCTTCTCCCTCGTCGGCTTCTCCCTCGCTGACTTCTCCCTCACCCGGTCGTCGGGTTCTACCTCACCGGAGCCGTCTCTTCGGTTGAGAGACTCATCTCCCTCACCGGAGTTGTTCAAAAACTCCGTGGTGACATCGACAATATCTTCCGGCCCGCGGATTATATCCTGGAGGATATTTTCCTGATCTTCGTCTCGTTCCATAGTTTCTGCAAATTAAGAACAATGCACAAAACTTTAGTTGGGTAACTTGTTCCATATGTCAAGATACATCTACAATATCATAAACCCGTAAACTCGTATCGTAAACCCGTAAACTCGTATCGTAAACCCGTAAACTCGTATCGTAAACCGTAAACTCGTATCGTAAACCCGTAAACTCCTATCGTAAACCCGTAAACTCGTACCGTAAACCCGTAAACTCGTAAACTCGTATCGTAAACCCGTAAACTCGTATCGTAAACCCGTAAACTCGTATCGTAAACCGTAAACTCCTATCGTCAACCCGTAAACTCGTACCGTAAACCCGTAAACTCGTAAACTCGTATCGTAAACCCGTAAACTCGTATCGTAAACCCGTAAACTCGTATCGTAAACCCGTAAACTCGTTAACTCGTATCGTAAACCCGTAAACTCGTATCGTAAACTCGTAAGGTCGGAACAAAATTGTTTCCCTAACACAAAAAATCCTAAGTGTTTGAATTTCTAAACCTAAACAAAAAATCCTTTAATTCATACATTCATACATTCATATATTCATACAATTAAAAAATAGCAATTTCTTCTTAACCCTCACCGAGAGGGGGCGGCGCGAGCGGGGGCGTGGAGGCCGGCCGGCTTCGGGCTCTTCACGTACTGCCGCACTGCAATGTCACTGCAAATTTTAAAACAAAATTGCTAAAACTAACTAAAACAGTAGCTAAATTCTTATACACAATTTTATCAAATTCTATCTAAAATTCTATCTAAAAATTCTATCTAAAATTAAGTCTATCTAAAATTTAAAATATTTTCTATCTAAAATTTTAAACAACTATCTAAAATTCAACAATTTTAAACAACTATCTAAAATTCAACAATTTTAAACAACACTATCTAAAATTCAACAATTTTAAACAGCACTGATCTATCTAAAATTCAACCTGCGGCGGAGGGCAGGGGGCGCGCGATGGGAGGGCCGCCGGAGCAGGGCGCGCGACGGCCGCCGGAGCAGGGGCGGCGCGTGGAGGTGGCGCGTGGAGGAGGAGGCTCGGGAGGCGGCGTGGCGGCTCGGGCCGGCCACGCGTGGAGGTGCGCGTGGAGGAGGAGGCTCGGGAGGTGCGCGTGGAGGTGCGCGTGGAGGAGGAGGCGCGGCGTGGGCGCGGCGGCGCGGGCGTCGAGGTCACCGGCGTCGAGGGCGAGGTTGGGCAGCCTGACGGCGTGCGGGCGCGGCGGCACGGGCTCCTCCTTCCTCCGGTCCTTAGGCGTTTCTGCGAACTGAATCGAGGAAGGAGAAGGGGAAGCAGTTAAGTAGCAGGGGTCTTTGGTCCCGGTTGCTGGAAAGAACCGGGACCAATGACCCTTTGGTCCCGGTTCTTGCCAGCAACCGGGACCAAAGAGTGGGCAGTTAATGCCAGATCGCGGCGCGCGTCTATGGACTCATTGGTCCCGGTTCTTGCTAGAAACCGGGACCAAAGAGTCCTTTTTCAAAATTATTTCGAACTTTTCAGTTCTGAAATTTTGTTCCCGCCTTTTTTTTTCTTATTTAGGTGTTTGGATATGAATTTCAAATGGTTTTGAATCTGAAAAGACTTTCAACATGAAAAGTTTTTAAATTTGAATAAATAATCCAAAACCATTTTCTGTTTTCTAAAATAATTATTCTAACTATACAAACTATTAACCATTTTGCCATTTTCAATTAAAAATGCATTAACTTTATTGCATATTTTGAATTGACAAAACTTTCAACGTGAAAAGTGTTTGAATTTGTATAAATAATCCAAAATCAATTTTACATTATTATTGTCATTTTCAATTTAATATGGATAAATTCATATCTTTAAATCCGTAAGTCGAAATTCGACAAATAATACGTATAAATCGATAAAAATTGATTAAGTAAGATTTATGATTAAGTAATAATAATTATTAATTCAGTTAATTCTATTTTTGGTGTTGTAAAATCACATGGCAAGCAGAAGTAAACACACCCCTGATCCAACATCACCAACATTATTACACATGATACAACGTCTCACAAGCGCTTGAAAGAAACACACCCTGATCCAACATCACCAACATTATTCTACATAAACGGACTTGCTGGCTCGAAGGCCGTAGGATTAGGGGGAACGGCGGGAGGAGCCAGCCCCGTGGGCGGCCGCCCGGTTCTCGCGCGCACGTTTGCGGCGGAGGGCAAGATCCATGGAGGATGAGTCTTTCAGCGCCCAATCCAGATCGGAAGCCTCCTTCGCCTTGAGCTGGTAGGAAGTCTTGGCTCGCTGGACAGGGTAGTCGCGGACAGACTGGAAGGAGGCTTCCATGGCCTCCTGTATCTGCAACCCACAACCTTCTTCCCCGTCGTCGCTCCAGTCGAAGTCGTCGTCCTCCTCCTCCTCCGCGGGGAGCGGCGGCGCCTGGTGGAGGTGCAGCGGCGCCAGGTGGAGGTGCGGCGGCACCTGGTGGAGCAGGAGGCCGGTAGCTGGGCATTCCTCTCCACGCCGGGCTCGTGGGCATACGGCGGGGATAGACTCCCGCGGTTGCGCCCAAGCGCGCTCTGCCGAGCACGCTCGACCTCGTCCAGAAGGCGCTGCGGCGGGCGTGGCGGATCCATCTCGTGGAGACGATGTGTTCGTGGCTAGGAATGGTGGATTAGGGTTTACCCCGTCGGCGACAATATATAAAGACCTCCAGGGCAGCGCTGGGGGAGGACACGTGCCCAGGGAAGCGCTGGGGGAGGACACGTGTCGTGACCGCAAAGCCCGTCTTTAGTCCCGGTTGGTGTTACCAACCGGGACTAAAGAAGCACACGGATCGTGTGTTTCTTTCAATCGCTTGTGAGCCGTTGGATCAGGGGGTGTGTTTCTTTTGAGGGATTGTGAGCTGTTGGATCAGCAGTATCACGACCACTTCGTGACACATGACCCGGTTGGTGTTACCAACCGGGACTAAAGATGCACACGGATCGTGTGTTTCTTTCAAGCGCTTGTGAGACGTTGGATCAGGGGTGTGTTTCTTTTGAGGGATTGTGAGCTGTTGGATCAGCAGTATCACGACCACTTCGTGAGCCACATGACCGGTTGGTGTTACCAACCGGGACTAAAGAAGCACACGTACCCTATATATAGCCGCCCTCCTCAGACAAGTTACTCACTCACACAAAACATTCCAGCGTCACTCGGAGAGGCATCTTTGGGCAACCAGCGGCAAGAGTCTCTGATGACCTGCGACCGTTCCAAACGGTTGCAGATCATCAGAGACGTCTTGCCGGACGGTTGTAGATCATCAGAGACGTCTTACCGCTGCTTGGATCGAAGTGGCGCTCAAACTCACGAGCCACCGTCGGGCTGTATGCAGGGGGAACTGTGTTTGGACGGTCGAAGCTGAGGTTTGAGAGGTTCCCACGGGAGGTGTGGGAGCCGACAACCACCTACCACGCGTGTTTCACCACATAAAGGTTTAATACATTACTACACATCACATAAAGGTTTAATACATTACATTGATTTACATAAAAGCCATGAACCCTTCATCGCGTATGTCCCTGGCCTATGATCGCTTCAACCGTAACCATGGAGCATCTTCATTATTTAACGGGATGCTTGGGTCAGTTCTCACTGTGAAGGGCGGAATTTCATCAAACTTATCATAATCTGCTGACATGTCTGTCTTGTCCTCGACTCCCACGATGTTTCTTTTCCCTGAAAGAACTACGTGACGCTTTGGCTCATCGTCTGATGTATTCGTTTGCTTGTTTTTTCTTTTTTTCGGTCTGGAGGACATGTCCTTCACATAGAAAACCTGAGCCACATCATTGGCTAGGACGAATGGTTCGTTCTTGTAACAACCAAGATTCTTGAGATCCACTGTTGTCATCCCGTACAGCTGGTCTACCTTTATCCCTTCTCCATTCATGTTGACCCAACTGCACCGAAACAAAGGGACCTTAAAAGTAGGTCCATAGTCAAGTTCCCATATCTCCTCTATGCGACCATAGTATGTGTCCTTTTGCCCATCGTCGTTTGTTGCATCAAAGCGGACACCACTGTTCTGGTTGGTGCTCTTTTATCTTGGGCGATCGTGTAAAATGTATTCCCATTTATCTCGTACCCTTGGAAATTCAATACAGTCGAAGATGGTGACGCGGCCAACAAGTAGAGCTGTTCTCCGACAGTGGTGTCATTCATGAGCTGTAATCGCAACCAACTGAAGGTCTCCATGTGTTTTTCTTTAATCCAGGAGTCATCCTTCCCCGGGTTCTTGGAGCGTACATAATTCTTGTGTTCCTCGATATACGGAGCCACGAAGGTGGAACTTTGTAGAACTGTGTAGTGTGCTTGAGTTAAAGAATGCCCGTCCCTACATATCAGTGCTTTCTTTCCTAGCGTGCCTTTTCCACTCAGTCTCCCCTCATGCCGCGATTCAGGAACACCAATCGGCTTAAGGTCAGGAATAAAGTCAACACAGAACTCAATGACCTCTTCTGTTCCATAGCCCCTTGAGATGCTTCCTTCTGGCCTAGCACGGTTATGAACATATTTCTTCAAGACTCCCATGAACCTCTCGAAGGGGAACATATTGTGTAGAAATACAGGACCGAGAATGGCAATCTCGTCGCGTAGGTGAACCAGGAGATGCGTCATAATATTGAAGAATGATGGGGGGAACACCAACTCGAAGCT